>CM018698.1:43921266-44301154 GCA_009363875.1 Mikania micrantha | reverse complement strand
TTAATTTAAGTTGTGATTCCTAATAAACGTTTTAAGTTTTCATTTATTAATTTAATATCGTTAGATATTATTTAATTATCTCGTCGAAACGCGTTACTCGCGTACGTATTCGTAAAGATCGTCACCTTTGCGAATCCGACGCTCGTATCGTATTTCGATTTGATTTATATTTATGGAATATCGTTTCAGATATTATTCTAATAATTATATTCGTGTGAATCGTCACCCACGCGAATACATTATTAAGTTAATATTTCTGAATTAATATTCGCGTTTAATAATGTTCGTAACCTCACTCGCGTAATTAATTCCCATTATTTATTAACTTAAATATTATCATTCCCAAACCAAAACCCACTAAACCCTAGTCACTGACACATCCATGATAGACCGAAATATGCATATATATAGGGCATATGTAAGGGTCAGTCGCAACTGCCCTAGCCACCGTCCCACCGCTATTTCGATAAACCATGACCATGGGTCCTTGACTACGTTTAGTAACCAGACTCAAACAAACTCCCAGTTCCATCCCAAATCCATTCTCATTCCATAAATAACCATAATCAGTATAATAACTGCGATAAACACTCGGGTCTGTTTAGTTGAATTTACAACTAAACTTCCATGGTTTACGCGTATAATATATTATAATCATGTATACCAGCAACAGTGATAATATCAGTAAAGTCAATCAATAATCTCATAATCATTAATAATCATAAATATCCAGTCGTAACAGTACATTCGTACGGATGTACGGACGTACGGACAACCGAAAGTACAGTGATGTTACAGTCTCCCCTAGTTAAAGGAATTTCGTCCCGAAATTCAACTTGGAGTGACCGTAGTAAATAAATGTGGGTACTTAAGCTTCATCTGATCTTCCCGCTCCCATGTGAATTCTGGACCCCGCTTCGATTCCCAACGTACTTTGACAATTGGAATTCTACTGCGTTTGAGTTGTTTAATCTCCCGATCCATTATCTCCACTGGTTTTTCAACAAAGTGCATGGTATCATCGATGCGGATGTCATCGAGTGGTACCTGAAGATCCTGATCAGCTAAGCACTTTCTTAGATTGGACACGTGAAACGTCGGATGCACATTACTAAGTTCTGGAGGAAGTTCCAATTTGTAAGCAACCTTCCCGATCCGTTCAAGGATCTTAAAAGGGCCAACGTATCGTGGAGCAAGCTTCCCCTTCTTCCCAAATCGAACAACGCCCTTCCAAGGCGACACTTTAAGCAATACCATATCTCCCACTTCAAACTCCAAAGGTTTTCTTCGTTTATCCGCGTAGCTTTCTGTCGACTGCGAGCAGCTAACAGATTGTCGCGGATCTGGCGAATCTTGTCAGTCGTTTCCTGAATAATCTCGGGACCAGTGATCTGCGAATCGCCGACCTCGGTCCAACAAATAGGTGACCGACATTTCCTGCCATAAAGAGCTTCAAACGGCGCCATACCAATGCTCGCGTGATAACTGTTGTTATACGAGAACTCAACCAATGGTAGATGGCTATCCCAATTGCCACCGAAATCGATGACACAAGCTCTCAACATGTCTTCCAGTGTTTGAATCGTTCGCTCCGTTTGACCATCCGTTTGAGGATGATAAGCAGTGCTAAGATCCAGTCTTGTTCCAAAGGCTTCATGAAGTGATTCCCAAAATCGTGCCGTGAAACGAGCATCACGGTCCGATATTATGCTTAAGGGAATACCATGTCGGCTAACGATCTCATCAATGTAAATACGAGCTAACTTCCGCACAGGGTAAGTTTCGCGTATCGGTAAGAAATGAGCCGACTTAGTCAATCTATCAACAATAACCCATATACTATCTTTACCGTTCGCGGTACGTGGAAGTTTAGTAATGAAATCCATAGAGATATTCTCCCATTCCACATCGGTATTTCAGGTTGTATTAACAATCCAGAAGGTCGCTGATGTTCGGCCTTGACTTTGGCACAGTTAAGGCACTTAGACACATACTCAGCAATATCCTTCTTCATTCCAGGCCACCAGTACAAGCCCCTAAGGTCTTGATACATCTTATCAGAGCCTGGATGGATTGAGTAACGAGATTTATGAGCTTCATCCATAATCAGCATCCTAAGATCACCCCTGTTCGGTATCCACAACCGATTCAAATAATACATCAACCCGTCATCCTTAGTTTCCAATAAGATTTCAGCCCCACAAGACATCTCATTCTTCAAGTTATCTTGAGCTAATGAGTGTTGTTGGGCTGTGAGAACATCATTACGGAGATTAGTGTGCACTCGGACACTATGAATCTGAACTTGACTTTTGCGACTAAGCGCATCTGCTACTACATTCGCTTTACCAGGATGGTAGCGAATTTCACAGTCATAATCATTCAACAGTTCAACCCATCTCCGTTGTCTCATATTGAGCTCTTTCTGATTCAAAATATGTTGCAAACTTTTATGATCAGTAAAGACTACACACTTCGTGCCATAAAGATAATGTCTCCATATCTTCAAAGCAAACACGACTGCACCAAGTTCCAAGTCGTGTGTAGTGTAGTTCTTCTCATGAATTTTCAATTGTCTTGATGCATAAGCCACAACCTTTCCCCGTTGCATGAGAACACAACCGAGACCTAGGTTGGATGCATCACAATAGACTACAAAATCATCATTTCCATCAGGCAGTGTCAAGACAGGAGCATCACAAAGTTTCTGCTTCAGAGTCTGAAATGCCTCTTCTTGCTTTGGTCCCCACTCGTATGGCCTATTCTTCTGAGTCAAAGCAGTGAGAGGGACAGCAATCCTGGAGAAATTCGATATGAACCGCCGATAGTAACCGGCAAGTCCAAGAAACGATCGAATCTCCGTCGGTGTCTTCGGTGTACTCCAATTCTTCACAGCATCAATCTTTGCAGGATCCACGTGAACACCGTATTCGTTGACTATGTGTCCCAAGAATTGAACTTCTTTAAGCCAAAATTCACATTTAGAGAATTTGGCATACAGCCGCTCCTCTCTTAGGATCTCCAAAACCAACTTAAGGTGTTTCTCGTGTTCTTCCTTAGTCTTTGAGTAAATCAGAATATCATCAATGAATACAATCACAAATTTATCCAAGTATGGCCTGCAAACACGGTTCATGAGGTCCATGAAAACCGCAGGTGCATTGGTAAGGCCGAAAGGCATTACCAGAAATTCATAATGGCCATATCTTGTTCTGAAAGCAGTCTTGGGAATATCATCATCATGTACGCGAAGCTGATGATACCCAGACCTCAGATCGATCTTTGAAAACCATGCCGAGCCTTGAAGCTGATCGAAGAGGTCATCGATACGCGGCAGTGGATATCGATTCTTGATAGTCAACTTGTTCAATTCGCGATAGTCGATGCACATCCGGAATGACACGTCCTTTTTCTTGACAAATAGGACCGGTGCACCCCATGGCGAATGGCTCGGGCGAATGAATCCTTTGTCAGTCAGCTCTTGTAGCTGGCTCGCCAATTCTTGCAACTCCGAAGGCGCAAGTCTGTAGGGAGCTTTGGCGACTGGGTTCGCACCAGGTACTAAGTCGATTCGGAACTCAACTTGACGTTCTGGTGGAAGACCCGGCAAATCATCTGGAAATACTTCTGGAAAATCTCGTATCACTGGAACATCTTCAATCTTCATTCCTTTCTCTTTCTTCTCCACGATATGAGCTAAGAATGCTATACATTTCTTCCTAAGGTACTTATGTGCTTTAGTGCAAGACATCAGCTTAAGACCTTTACTAGCAGTTTCTCCAATTATTCTCAAAGTTTCACCCGAAGCTAAAGGAATACGAATATATTTCTCATGACAGACAATCTCCGCTCTGTGGGTGGCTAACCAATCCATGCCTATGATAACATCAAAGCTACCAAGACGCATAGGTATGAGATCAATTGGGAAAACGTGATCATTTAAGTTCACCGTACATCCAACGATAATAGTGTCAATATCAATAGTGTTTCCGTCAGCCACTTCCACGTTAAACGGTTTATCTAAGTATGTACGTGTTCTACCAAGCAAGCATTCAAAATCATATGAAACGAAACTCCTATCGGCACCAGAATCAAATAAGACAGATGCATAAGAGTTGTTGATTAGAAATGTACCGTTGACCACATCCTGGTTGGCTTGAGCAGCTGGAGCATTCAGTTGAAAAGCCCGGCCTCTTGCCACCCTTTGATTATTCCCGGTCAACTTTGGGCATTGATTCCTGAAGTGACCCACTTCACCGCACTCATAACAGGCTCTTGCCTGTGCCTGAGGTACCTGGCGAATGGGTACAGCCAGAATAGGTTGAGCATGAGGAGCTGGCAGTGCAAGCGGTGCTTGTTGCATCCTTTGTGCTTGCAATGCACTCCTACAAACATTAGCATAGTGCCCAAACTTGCCACAGTTGTTGCAGACGCGACATGGCAAGTTAGGTGCGTGATGATACCTGCAAGTATTACATTGGGGAGTGTTCCCAGTGTAACTTCTTGCAGCAGAATTGTTTGATGATTGCTGCGCAGACTTCGCAGCAGGTACAGTGACCATGAAGTTCCGATTCTTTCTCTTCTTGTTGCTGCTTTTGGACGAGCTAGCAGCTTCAGACTTGACTTCAGTTTTGACTTCTTTTGCAGTAGTCTTGGTGTCAGTCTTCTTGTGTCCCTTCCGAGTAAGTGTCCCATTCTTCACATGGTTATCAGTAAGTGTTGCAGATAGACGGATAGCAGCCTCCAGTGTTTTGGGATTACTCCCGTAGACCGTATCCTGAATCTGTACCGGCAGCCCGCCGATATATTTCTCAATCGCCCTCTCCAAGGGTGTCACCATATGAGGCACCAGTAGACTATACTCATGGAACTGAGTATTATAGATGACGTTCTCCCCGCTATCCTGCTTGAGCTCCCAGAACTCAGTCTCCAGTTTCCTCATTTCGCTTCGAGGACAGAATTCAGTGGTCATCAAGTTCTTGACCTCAGTCCACGTCAATGCGAGTGCAGCATCCACTCCCCTAGTTCGCTTTTCCCCGTTCCACCAAGTCAGTGCTCTCTTTTGGAACACACTAGTGGCATAGCGAACTTTCAGATTTTCGGGACATTCGCTGTTGATGAAGGTGTTCTCCATACTCTCGAACCACTGCAGCAGACCAGTGGCCGATTCAGCACCCGTGAATTTCAGGGGATTGCAGGAATTGAAGTGTTTGAATGTGCAAGTTGTCTGATTTGCACCACCTCGATTCTGGTTGATGTTTTGGTTGGCCTGAGTCAACTGATTCACCAACCCAGTGATGAGGTTAGCTAACTCTTGCATGCCAGGGTTGGCATTTCCGTTAGCATCCTCAGCGTTCGTATCATCTCCGTTGTGACGGCGAGGCGGCATGTTTCTGAAGGAAATAGAAACATGTTACTACCGTTTACAACGTAAGTCATACAAACAATGTTTAAATGAGTTCATTAGACAATTAGGATTTCATATAGGAACTATATTTATCTCCTATCTGTCATTAAACTCAAAATGTGTTTAATTTCCTATTATTATTCTAAGTGTCCTAGTGGGTCATAACTAGTGTTAACTAACTATTTCCTAGGTCCTATACATTCCTCACTCTATACTAACACTGACAACCTCCCAATGCAATGCAACAAGCTTATATATAGGGCATATGCAGAGGTAGATCGCAATCTCCCCTACACCGTCCCACCGCCGTTCCATTGCACCACGATTATGCCCTTGCTAGTGTGTAGAGTGCGTCATGCAGTTCACCATAAATCACACTTCACAAACCTTATCCTTAGTAGGATAATTCTGAGTGAAGTGATCTCTAGTTCCCTTGGACTTTTAGGTTTGCCTAATGTCTAAGTTCACCTGACATGTAAGTTTGCCTATTTCTAAGCTCACCTAATGTCTAAGTTCACCTGACATTAAGTTCCCCTAATTGTCTAAGTTCACTAAAATCCATATCAATCCCAATGTCTATAATCATCATTAAGGGTTCATATCATCACAAAGTGCTCTTATTGTCACTAAGTGTTCATATCCTCCCTATAGTTTATTCTCATCAAGTGTCCATACCATCACTAAGTGTTAGTATCATCACTATGCGTTTACATTATCATCAAGTGTCTATATCATCACCCAAGTCCATATCACATCACTAATCGCTCATTATCGTTCATTAATCCTATGCACCCTACGTGTCCAATCCGTATGTTTTTATAATGGAATTTAGAAATGTTTATCAAATGTGATCATCCAAAGTGTCAATCCAAACCAACCTTAACCAACAGACCTTCAACATCCATCTCACAATAGTTCCTAGTAATATCCTAAGTTCCTGACACTGACAGACCCCCGATATACTACAAATGGTATATGTATAGGGCATATGTAGGGGTCAGTCGCAACTGCCCCAGCCACCGTCCCACCACCTTTGTAGTATACCACGAGTGTGTCCTTGTCTGGAGTTTATAGATCAAACATATAATTCCTAAAGCAAGTAATTCATAAACAATTTATTTCCTAAGCAAGTAATTTCCCAAACGGGTAGTTCCCACATTCTTCAATACTGACATCCACCCAATGTACCGTAAATGGTATATATATAGGGCATATGTAAGGGTCAGTCGCAACTGCCCTAGCCAACGTCCCACCACCTTTACGATACACCACGTGCATGTCCTTATCGAATCATTAGGGCACACATAAGCAAGAAATTAATAAGCAGCATATATATATCAGATGTATAACAAGAGTTCATATAACATGTAATAAACATATAAGCATGAAATCCTGAATATACTAACTAGTGTATGAATTTATTCATACTAGGGTATCCTACGGTTATAGACTAGGTCAACCATTTCTAGTAACCTAATTCCCTATAACCCAGGCTCTGATACCAATCTGTAACACCCCGACCGACGGCGGAATCATCGGGATGCCACGAGGGATGTGTAGATTGTTCAAAAGCTCATGGGCATCTAAATCATATCATCATATATCATTTAATCAAACAACATAATTACACAAAAATCATGTTCGTCATGAATCAATTACATCAATTACACAAAAGAATTAGTTAAACTAACTAAACTCTAATCGCCAGAAATTTAGTTAATTAACTAAGTCCAAGATCCTATATGATGATGATGTCCAAAATAGAAGAGATCCTCTCTTCATTCCTACTTGTCTCCATCACCTGAAACATGTAAGAAAATCAAGTGTCAACTACAAAAGTAGTTGGTGAGTAATCATAAGTTTTTATATTTAAAAACGTTTTAGTAAAATGAGTTTGAAAATTTATGCTTAAAATGGTTTTATAAAATGCTTTGTTTAAAACGAGTATAAAACTTATGATCTTCCTGAGAAAATCCATATGAATACCTGTATGTGATAATCCAACACACATCCATCAATTCAACAACCAACACATATACAATCACATAATCACATAACCAATCATTCATAATCAATCATAATTAATCATAGTCAAACATAGTCAATCAATCCACAACAAATCAACCAAACTCAATCAATCATATTCTCAATCAATGTTCGTGACTATACATGATTCCTTATGTAGTTAACATAAGTTAATTACATAAATCATGGAGTGGTCGCTAACCACGTGACAATTCATGAAGTCAAAGCAATCAACCGCAGTCAAAGGCAACACTTCACGGATGTGGAAACCCTCCACGTGACAATACATGAAGTCAAAACAAATAACCGAAGTTAAAAGTAATGATTTCACGGAGTATGAGACAATACATGTAATCTTCGTTATTAACCGAAGTCAATAACAATGTTTACACGGATTTATAATAATCAGTGATAATCCATAATAATGATAATTCATAATAGTGAATATCATAATGATAAACAGGTATTATCCTTGTGTTATCAAAATAATATTTAAACCGGTATACATGTTTCACCTCCGAGTTTTAAAACTAAAACAGTTTAAAGAAAGGGAGGTTATGAGAACTCACCTGAAGTCCTTAGAATCCGGGTTCTCGTATTGTGCGCGCTCGCGTATGTAAACTCAAAGCAATTCACGGATCTGTAATTATCGTGGGTTTTATATTCATGAGTATATTTGTTTTGTTTCAACCAAGAACCCTGGAATATTTACTTCCATTTCTTAAGTGTCCAATTAACTTAGTTAATTATTCCAAGTTATAGTATCACACTTACTATTTTATTAATGTTCATCCTAACAGAAGGGTTAACTTATTAGTTCTTTTCATCCTCACTTGATAAAAATCAAGTCTTGGCATTCTAAGTATGCTCCCAAAGGTATGTAGGTGTAGATTATATTAATCCTACTCAATCCCATTCCCATACATACATGTATGATTATTCAATTTATAAATCCACGTTTAGTTTAATGACGTTATATTTATTGTAAAATCTCACTTGATGAATCAGCCTCATCACTTAAAATTTATAATCTATATAAAAAGAAATAGCAACTATTTACGTATGCATGCATAATCGATTTACTAACCACCTGAACTTGAATTCTATATATATAAAAGTCAAGTTCAAGGTTTATTTAAATGATAATGTCTATATCGTTCTTGTAAACATTCATTTTCTACAAAACATTATAGTCAATGTTACTATCATTTAAAAGAGGTGGTGATTCAAGATTTCTCATGCATGCATACACGTTAACCGATTTCGTTATGGTCCTTTGACTACCCATAACTTTTAGTTCATGTGTTTAAGCAATAAAAATCCTCGACCCATTCTTGAGACCAGCGAACCTACAGGTTCGATGCCCTCCTGCCCAAGGTTCGCCCCTATAGGGGTTCGTTCAATGTCCAAGGTTCGGCCCTAGGGTGATCAAGGGTTCGGCCTGAAAGTGCTCAAGGGTTCGTTGCATGCTGAACCGAAAGAGGGTTCGCCTGTATTGATAGGGTTCGGCCAACAACATCCTGATGCAACAGGTTCGTCATTTCTAAAAAAGGTTCGGTCGTTAGGGTTTTCGGTTGCAGAAGGTTCGCTGGAGGTGACATAGGGTTCGGCAGCAGCAATAGCAGGGTTCGGCCGGCCCCTCAGCGTGATGCCCCAGCTCCATCTTCTTGTTCCTGCAACCTCACGGCTTTCTATGGTTTCTACATGTTCTCAACAGTTCGTTTTAATGATTCTACGAATGTTTAGGTCGATTATAGTGTTAACAAGTCCTAAGATTTAATATTTTCAGCAAACCGTGAATAAACCTTAGATTTACCTCGATCCACTGGTCCAATTCGGGATTTCTTCGTATCTACTTGTAGCTCTCGTTCACACGAACACGAGGACACCAAGATCTCGCGAATCCACCAAGAAACGAGCTCGTAATCGTAGAGAGAAGTTGTGTGTGTGTTTTGTGGTGAAATTAGAGAGAGAAAGGGAGTTGGGAGAATGAAAAGGAAATGGTGGAGTCTTCCACCATTTAAGCTTTTCCCGTTCCCGCGTGTCGGTCTCGTTTTTATCGCGATAATCATAATAAAACTCGGTTTCTCTCGTAAATAATATCTAGAATATAACTCGTTTAAATAAATATATTTCATTTTTATAAAAGAATAGTTTTAAAGGAAACGATTTCAAATAAATCATTTCGTAATACAAATTCTGTTTCGTTTCGTTAATTTAATTATTTAAATTATCCAATTATTCGAATTTAATTTAAGTTGTGATTCCTAAAAAAAAACATTTTAAGTTTTCGTTTATTAATTTTATATCGTGAGATATTATTTAATTATCTCGTCGAAACGCGTTACTCGCGTACGTATTCGTAAAGATCGTCACCTTTTCGAATGCGACGCTCGTATCGTATTTCGATTTGATTTACGATTTATGGAATATCATTTCAGAGTACCATCCTTAATAATTATATTCGTGTGAATCGTCACCCACACGAATACATTATTAAGTTAATATTTCTGAATCAACATTTGCGTTTAAATAATGACCGTAACCTCACATCGCGTATTTATTAATCTCATTATTTATTAACTTAAATATTATATTCCCAAACCACAACCCACTAAACCAAGTCACTGACACATCCATGATAGACCGAAATATGCATATATATAGGGCATATGTAAGGGTCAGTCGCAACTGCCCTAGCCACCGTCCCACCGCTATTTCGATAAACCATGACCATGGGTCCTTGACTACGTTTAGTAACCAGACTCAAACAAACTCCCAGTTCCATCCCAAATCCATTCTCATTCCATAACAATAACCCATAATCAGTATAATCATCTGCGATAAACATTCTGGTTCTGTTTAGTTAATTTACAACTAAACTTCCCATGGTTTACGCGTATAATATATTATAATCATGTATACCAGCAACAGTGATAATATCAGTAAAGTCAATCAATAATCTCATAATCATTAATAATCATAAATATCCAGTCGTAACAGTACATTCGTACGGATGTACGGACGTACGGACAACCGAAAGTACAGTGATGTTACAGTATCAGAGCTTTGGCTCTTGATTCTACTCGATTTCCATCCAAAACCATCAGATTTGAGTTCCCCAAAACCCTGATTTTCGTAACTTCCAAAAACCCTAAGTTTCTTGCTTCCAAAGTCACTATTTCATTGAGATTTCAAGTGTTTTTGTGGTTCATTTGATCTAATTTCTTCCCAATTGGTTAATAATCATGTCTTGAAGTTCTGTGCAAAATTTGGTGGCTAGATCTGGTCAAAATCGAAAGATATCGCGATTTTTGTTGTCAAAAACCCCAGATCGCCGAATGACTCTGGCGGCCGAATAAGTTCAGCCAAATAGCCTTCCATTCGCCGAATAGCTCTCATTCGGCGAATAGCTCCTTCGCTACTCCCATTCGCCGAATAAGCCTCATTCTGAATCTTCATTCGGCGAAAGACCCCATTCGCATTGCCATTCGGCGAATAGATCATTCGACTTCTTCATTCGCCGATTGTCATACTCAGCTTGTCATTCGGCATTTCCACTCATTCGGCCCCCGACATTCGCCAGTTTGTCAGTCATTCGGCCTTTGCTTCTGAAAAATTTTCTAAGTGTTGAATTTCATTTCTTCTGATAAAATGGAAGATTTAGCACTCATGGCTAATCAAAATCATCGTATTCAGACTCTTTTACTGACAGAGAATGAAACCGGGAACTCAAACAAAGCTCCTAAGTTGTTGAATTTAGATGATTACCCTCACTGGAAATATAGATTTGAGATCCACATCAATGGGGTGGATACAAATCTGTGGATGATGATTGAAGGAGGTTATCTGCGGCCTCTGAATGAAGATGGAACTCCTATGCTAGTCACACGGATGACTGAGCCTCAGAGGAAGTTGTATGATTATGAGAAGAAAGCCTATGCTATTTTGTCACAGTCCATTGCCACTGATATCTTCCATCAGTTTAGACAGTTTCCTTCGGCTAAGCTTCTGTGGGATGCATTGCAGCAAAGATATGAGGGTAATGATGCTTTGAAGAGCATTAAGTCTAAAGCTTTGAAAAAGGAATTCAACAGCTTTATGTATGTGGGAAATGAGTCCCTTGATGAGTTGATTGCAAGGTTTTATCATCTGTTGAGTGAGCTGTTCAACCACGAGGTCAAAACCACAACTCAAGAGAAGATTCAATGTTTGGCAGATGCACTACCTCCAAAATGGGAGTCCTTCTTGATGGTACTCAAGCAAAATCAGATGATGGCTCATATGGACATCAATGATTTCATTCAGAAGCTAAAAGAGCAGGAGATAGAGAACAAATGGAAGGCCAAGAGGGTTGCACAAGTTCAAGATCCTTCTCTATACTACTCCACTCCAACAGTTGATAAGTCTACAACTCATGCTCCTCTGAAAACTGCCTTTGTGTCTAAAGCTTCTGAAGCCCCATCTGCAGCTCAGATGCACTTTAGCCCATCTTCTTCATCGAGCTCACAACAAGAGCATCATCAGCCTACTGCAAGTCTGAAGACAGAGAACTTTGATAAAGTCACAGTTGAGATTGCTAAAGAGCACATGGGTCTTCTGTCAACATTGGTTAGTTCATATGATGGATTGGTTGCTGGTCAGATCGGCAATCCATATTTGACCAATGATGACTACTCTCAAATTGATCCTGATGATATGGAAAGAATTGACATCATGTGGGCATTGGCTAGTGCAGTCAGAAGAGCTAAGGAGTTTGTGAAGAGGACAGGAAAAGACATCAATCTAAACAAGGAGTCCAAGTTTGGATTTGATATGGCTTCTGTTACATGCTACAACTGTGGTGAGAAAGGACACTTTGCTAGACAATGCAAACAGCCAAAGAAAGCTGGAAACAAGAACCCATTTCAGCATCAGAAGTCTGCTCCTGCTAATTCTGAAAGGCGATTAGTTCCTATTGATTCTCCTACAACAGCTGGATCTTCATCTTCTGGTAGTAAAGCCTTGATGGTTCAACAAGATGAAGGGGTAAATTGGGACTTCAGATTCAATGCTGACAAGGATGATCAAGAAAAAGCATGTGTGGCAGAGATTCAGATTTCTGATGACATTGTTGAAGAAAGCTGTCAGGGAGATGTGTTGGTGACTGATGACAAAGCATCAAGTTCAGACTCAGAAAGTTTGACAGATTCTGACACTCAAGAATCTGATGGAGAAGCTGATGACTTTTCAACTCAATTTGCTTTGATGGCAAACTCTTCTGCTTCTACTGATTCTTCTGAGCAGGTATACACTGATTGTTCATCTTCTAAATCTGATTGTTTCAATTGTGTTGATCTTAGAAGTAAGGTCCTTGCTTACCAGAAGCACAACAGTGATCTTATGACCGATCTCGACCTGTGCATTGAAGCAAACAAAGTTTTAAAATCTAATGAAAAAGATTTTCAAAATAAAATTAATCTTTTAAATAGACAACTGCATGAGGCCGAGATCGCTGTTCTGAACAAGCAAGATGCTATTACTTCTTATCTCAATACCATAAATGAGATTAAGAAGAAATTAGCATTAGTTGAGTGTGATTATGAGACTTTGGGACAGCAGCTCAAGAGCTATGAGAGCTCCTCTTATATCATTGAGCATATGATCAGTAGGGGTACTGATCAGGGGAAGGAAAAGGTTAATTATCAAAAATGTCCTCCACCAATCCTAAATGCCTTTGTCAACACTCCAAATGACAAAGATGTAAAGGATTTTCAAGTTACTACTCCGTTAGTAGTTGATCCAATTAGTCTGAGTGAAAATCAGAGTTCATCTCAGACTAAGGATTCAAGGGTGGATGGAATTGTGGAAGATTGGGTTTCTGATTCCGAGGATGAATCAGAGTATTCATCAAAGCAGAGTACTCCTCGGAATCAAACTACTAGTGTAATGAAAGGTGACCCAATCTCCAAATCAAAGATTTACAAGGAACTCTGCTTTGTTAAAGCTTCACAGGAGTCTGAAGCTAATTGTGCTACCAAATCAGCTCAATTTGGTAACAAAGGAAGGAAGGGTTTGGGTTTCGAGCAAGATTGTCAAAAATCAAATGTTTTTAAAACAACTAAAAAATCATTTTCTGATTTAAAACACTTTCATAAAAAAGGTGTTAAAGTCTGTTTTGAGTGTGGTGAACCAGGGCACATTGTGAGGTTTTGCCCTCAGTTGATCAGACCTAAGGTTGTCCCTTTCATAACTTTAAAGTCTGCTTTACCAAAACCTAGCAAATCTGTGTCTAAATCTTTTCAGTCAAAATCTTCATTTCACACTCAGCCTAAGGGTTCAGACAAGGGTAAGGGAAAGTTGGAAACATTGGTTGTTCCAAATGAGGTTAAAGTCAATCAATCAAAACAATCATCCATTTATCTGAAAACCTCTTTTGACAAAAAGGCAATTTGGAAAGTTAAGTCATCTGAGGTGTCTGTACCACAAATTTCAGATAAACCTATTCCTAAGGGAAAATGGATCGATGTTTGGATCCGAGACTCAATGGGTCAACCCAAGACCGTAAAGGCTTGGGTTCCCAATGTAAACTGATAGTCTCTTTATTGTGCAGGTTGCCCCAAAAGCTGGAGTAAACAGCAATTGGATCGTTGATAGTGGGGCTTCCAGACACATGACTGGTGATATTTCGCTGCTCACCAATGTGAATGCAGTTCGAGGTGGCTATGTAGCCTTTGCTGGAGACAAGGGTGGTTTTATTACAGGAGAGGGAATCTTGACAAATGGACAGGTTTCGTTCGATAATGTCAGATATGTCAAACAGTTGGAAAACAACCTCCTGTCAGTCTCTCAGATTTGTGACAAAGAGTACAAGGTTCTGTTTGATGATTCAAAGTGTTATATTCTCAAGCAAGGTGTGCAGATACCTGAAGATTGGATTTTGATGTCTGCTCCAAGAAAACAAGACTTGTATGTTCTCAATATGGCCACAGCTTCAACTACATCCTCCACAGCTTCATGTTTTATGACAAAGGCAACTGAAAAAGATTCAATCCTTTGGCATAAGAGGATGGGCCATTTAAGTTTACGTAAGATGAATCATCTGGTACACAACAGTTTGGTTGAGGGAGTTAGCTTGAAAAATTTTAAGCTGTCTGATATCTGTGTTTCATGCAAGAAAGGAAAGCAGTCTAAGCAGTCTCATAAGCTGAAAAAGTATCATTCAATCAATGTTCCTCTTGAGCTTCTCCACATGGATTTGTTTGGTCCAGTAAATCGGAAGAGTATAGCTGGAGATCAATACTGCCTGGTTATCACTGATGAATACTCCAGATACTCTTGGGTCTTCTTTTTGAAGGAGAAATCAGAAACGTTTGATTGCATTCAAGTTTTGGTTACCAAACTTGAATCGCTCTATAAGCTCAAAATTCGTCAGTTTCGAACTGATAATGGAACCGAGTTCAAAAATCACAATATGGAGAATTTTTGTAATGCAAGAGGCATCGTACAACAGTTCAGTGCTCCATATGTTCCACAGATGAATGGCATTGCTGAACGCAAGAATAGGACATTGATTGAGGCTGCTAGAACTATGCTTGCTGATTCTTCTCTACCGGTTCAATTTTGGAATGAAGCTGTTGCCAATGCTTGTTACACATTGAACCGGGTTCTTATTGTGAAGAGACATGGGAAGACTTGCTTTGAACTGCTTCATAACCGAAAGCCAAATCTTAAGTATCTAGAACCATTTGGTGCTCCATGCACCATGCTTAAGAAACATGAGCAGGGCAAGTTCAATGAAAAGGTGGAAGAAGGGTACTTTCTTGGGTACAGCACTCCAAATAAGCGAGTTTACAACATTGCAACTCATAATGTGGAGGAGTGGTACCATGTGGATGTTCAGAAGTATACAATGCCCCCACCTGGAAAAGGGCCAGATTGGATGTTTGACTATTCCAGTCTTTTTGACTCATTCAATATGCCCCCCATGTACTCAGATGACGATGTAGCTGTTCAGATGTTGTATGATGTGCAGAATGCACCCGATGCTACTTTTCAACCTACATCTACATCTGGTCCCTCTACACAGGTAAATGATGACAGCTCAGACACAGATGACAATCCCCCAGCTGCTCCTGAACCAGTTGTTGATAATCTTGTACCTGATCTTGAGGACTTGAATTTGAATAACTTAGATCCTGAGGTTGAGGTTCCTGCTCATCCTGTTGGAAGAATTAATCGAATTCATCCTCAAGACAACATTATAGGGAGTCCTTTAGATGGAGTAAAGACTCGAAGTCAACTTTCTTCAGGTGGTCTTGCAGACATTCTTGATTTTGCAGATGTAAGCTTTTGTGCTCATTCCTGCTTCATATCTCAAGTGGAACCGCGTACCGTCACTGAAGCCCTCAAAGAAGAATCATGGGTAGACGCCATGCAAGAGGAGCTTTTGCAGTTCAAGAAGTTAGGGGTGTGGCAACTAGTTGATAAACCCAAAGGTGCAAAAGTCATTGGAACTAGATGGGTACTTCGTTGCAAAAAGGATGATCATGGGATAATTGTGAGAAACAAGGCTCGTCTAGTGGTTCAAGGATTCAGACAGATAGAGGGATTGGATTACAACGAGGTGTTTGCTCCGGTCGCTCGATTAGAAGCCATTCGTATCTTTCTGGCTTATGCATCCTTCAAAAAGTTCAAGGTTTATCAGATGGATGTAAAGAGCGCGTTCCTTCACGGGGTTATCAGTGAAACAGTGTATGTCAATCAACCTCCCGGATTTGAAGATCCATTGCATCGTGATAAAGTCTACAAGCTAGACAAAGCGTTGTATGGATTGCATCAGGCTCCGAGAGCGTGGTACGAGACACTTTCCACTCACCTTCTGAACAACGGGTTCAGAAGAGGTGTCATTGACTGCACTTTATTCATCCGTGAGAAGGACAGTGATTTACTCCTGGTACAAGTGTATGTGGATGATATAATTTTTGGATCCACAAATGATAATCTGTGCAAGGAATTTGAGACAGTTATGAAAGACAAATTTGAAATGAGTTCGATGGGAGAAATGAAGTTTTTCTTGGGTTTACAGGTGGATCAGTCTGAGGCAGGGATTTTTATTCACCAAACCAAATACGTTGGTGACATTCTGAGCCGGTTCAGTATGTCTGATGCGAAGCCTGCTGGTACCCCACTGGCGATTAATCACGGGATTACTCCAGATGAAAAGGGGGAGTTAATTGATGCCACTCTGTATCGGGGAATGATCGGATCTCTCATGTATCTCACTGCCTCTCGGCCAGATATCATGTTTGCCACTTGCTTGTGTGCTCGTTATCAATCAAAACCAAGAGTATCTCACCTGGTTGCTGTCAAAAGGATTATGCGTTATCTGAAGGGTACACCGGAACTTGGATTATGGTACTCTAATGATGATAACTTTGATCTTACTGCATATAGTGATTCAGATTATGGTGGATGTAAAAGAGATTTCAAGTCAACATCTGCGGGATGTCAGTTCTTTGGAAACCGATTGGTCACCTGGCAGTGCAAGAAGCAGACGTCGGTGTCTACTTCAACCTGTGAAGCTGAATATATTGCTGCTGCAAGTTGCTGTTCACAAATCATCTGGATTCAACAGCAACTCAGGGACTATGGGTTACATTTTTCTAACACTCCTATCTATGTTGATAACACTGCCGCCATAGCTGTCACTAAAAATCCAGTTCAGCACTCCAAAACCAAACACATCGACATAAAATATCACTTCATACGTGATTGTTTTGAGAAGAAATTAATCGATGTTGTTAAAATTCACACCGATCACCAGAAAGCCGATCTGTTTACAAAAGCTTTTGATAAACCCAGATTTTTATATCTGTTATCGGCTAATGGTGTTTTTCACAAGGATGAAGTTCAATCCTCATCTGAGTCTAACAAATGATCATCACTTTAATTAGATAGTTTTATTTATTTTTAGTATTTTCATTTTCTATAGTATAGTTGTCTTTTATTAACAAAAACACAAAAAGATTTTCTATTTTTAGGTTTTTAGGGGGAGATATAGAAATTTGAAAAACCAAAAACAATAGAAAATTTGAAAAACTCAAAAACAATAGAAAATTGAAAATCCAAAAACAATAGAAAAATGAAAAATGAAATAGTCCTGTTTAATGACATAACACATTGATTTCATTATGTCATAGAAGCAGAAATGAATGCATGAGCTAAAATCACAAGGAAATAATGATGGGATGTACTGATAGGCTGACTATACAAAATAAATAAACAATATATGAGAACTTAGAAAGTTTGATTTGTGGGATCCAATTTATTAAGGCTTTTGAGTGAGAAATGGTTTTTGACTCAAATCAAGCATACACCTGTCATCATGGAATCAAATGAGTTTTCATTCAAAGAAAAATAAAGGCAAGCTGGTATTAAGCTTGAGGAAAATCAAAAACAAGCTGGTATTAAGCTTGATAAAGAAAAATTAAAAACAAGCTGGTATTAAGCTTGAAGAAAACCTAACGCAAGCTGGTATTAAGCTTGAGAAAAACTTAAACAAATAAAAATAAAGTTCGATTCCATACATGTGCCATATTGCTGGGACGGACCTAGCTGGAGCCATCCATGTGGATAGAACAAGAAAAACACAAAAAGATAATGAATGATTGAATCTTATTGAATTCATGATGACTGGTATTAAGATATGCTGAAATGAATTTTGAACTAATTTTGATCTTAATTGATGAAATGAATTGGGGAACTCAATCAGAAAATATGAGGGATCATGTAGTTTGTTTAAGAGTTGAGTATTGTTCAGTTTAAATTTGGACAAATATATCAGTAATCGTGTCAAAATGAAATTGTGATTGAAGTGAAGCATTCATTGAAGGTTATATGATGTGATCAGAGATTTGTGTTATCTTATTAATGGGCTTTTCACAAAAATATGTGTTTACTTGTGTTTATTTGCTTTTAATTTGTGTTTGTACAGTTGTTTAGTTGTCTCAGAAAAATACAAAAAGATTTTCTATTTTCAATTTTGTTTTAGATGATCATTTGTAGATTCGGATGCCTGTCATATCTGAATCCTGAACCAACTAGACATATCTTCATAATTGTTTAAAGTCTGGTGCACAAAATGTCAAATCCTTGAAAGTTTGGATTTTGGAGATGCCCATGTCTCATTCGTACGAATGAGAGACAGAATGAATTCATTCGGCCGAATGAGAATGAGTCATTCGACCGAATAAGCTTCTCAGAATGAACTTCATTCGGCGAATGAAGAGTGTCGAATGTCTCTTTCGACATTCTCATTCGGCGAATGAACTTCATCGATTGACTCATTCGCCATATTCATTCGGCGAATGGAACATAATCTTTGTGACCTTTCGCTTAGCTCATTCGGCGAATGAGTACACAGTATATAACTGTGGTTCGGCCGAATGAGGGTCATTCGACAATTTACTCTTTCGCGATTTCAGACGAACCCCATTCGGCGAAACACACACTTAGTCATCTTTTTCGATTTCTTGTGACTGTGACAGATCTTGCCACTGATAATCTTATTGTTCTCATTCTCAGGTATATGGAGATCAAATTTCAGCCGATTCCATCCATGAAATCATCTCTAACAGATTCGAATTTAGGGTTTTAGGGTTTTTGATTTCGCCCAACGAATAATCTGTTAAGATGGACCTAAAACTCGAAATGTCATGTATTAAATATGCTAATCGGTCGTTTCTGAGTGCTGTATAACAAGTTTTTGGGATTGATTTGAGATTTTGGACAAAAGGGATTTTGAACTGTCATATTGCCGAATGTCGTCATTCGGCGAATGACTCATTCGGCGAATGAGCCTCATTCGACGAATGGATCATTCGGCGAATGACAAGTCATACTCAAGTCTCATTCGACGAATGAGAGTCATTCGACGAATGAGCCTCATTCGACAGATAACTCATTCGGCGAATGGACTCATTCGGCATATCAGAAGAAAGTTAATCTGATTTTTGTTAAATCTCATTGTTTAATTGACCATCTTGTACTGATATGTGTATTTCTTGTATTGTGCAGCATGGCAGGATACAAATCAGTACCGAAGCATAACATCTGTGCCCATCTTGATCTGACGACTCCGAACGCGAAGCATTATGCTGATATCATTACTTTCCTGAGGCGTTCCAGGATTTTCACTGCCATTTCGACCATTCATGTGCCATATTTATCACATCAGCAGGATTTCTGGACATCATCTGATATTGACTGTGAGGCCGAGCCTACAGTCATTAGGGGCAAGGTCAGGGGTCATGACGTTGTAGTGTCAGCTGAGCACATACGGAGGGTGTGTGGTTTTCAGGACTCTCCGGATCATCCAGTTCTTCTTGACAGATTTCTAGTACGTGGATGCTTCCTCAGATGCAAGTACGAGGGAGATATTGGAGCCGGGATTTTGAACAAAGCGTTCATGTCCCCGCAGTTCAAGTACTTGGCGCATGTACTTGTACACTGCCTTGGCTCCAGGAGAGGAGGCTTCGATGATATGCGCGAAACCATACAGTGCGCATTTGCTGCCCTTGTGCTCAACAAACCATTCAACTTCTCCGAGATGGTTTTTCTGCACATGAAGGAGAACGTGGGGCTGAAGGGTGACAAGAAGTTTTTGATGTACCCTCGATTCATACAGCAGATCATTGATGCACAGATTCCAGATCTCCCAAAGCTGAATGCTGACATTATCAGATTGGAGCACATGAATGACATAACTCTCAACAGAGTTTTGTCATACAGAGGAAAGGAGAGGAAGCCTACTACTCGATCATTATTTGGTCACCTCTCTCGACCTGACTACAGGGCTCCGGCTGGAAGGAGATGGAGACACGATGACTCCGATTCAGATGTGGAGGACATTGTAGTTCCGGTTGGTGATGATGACAGTGATGGTGATGAGGGAGATGGTGGTGCAGGCCCTAGTGGTGCTGGTGTGGAGGTGAGCACTGTTGCTGTTGAGAGCACAGGTGCGGGTGAGATGTCATCAGTACACATAACCACTGCTGCTTCAGTAAGCATGGTTGATGTTACTGCTTCTGGTGTTGGAGCTGATGTTGCTGTGTCTACAGCTCAGGAGGAGGATGTGGATATCGAGTCACTGATGGACTTGGATTTCTTGTCTACTACTACTTCATCAGTGACTGCTCCTCTCGATGTCTCTATTCCACATTCCTCAGGTGGTGATGATGAGTCAGAGGACTCGAGTGAGGAAGAAGGTGTAGCAGGTGAAGGTGATGAAGATAGTTCTGATTCTGAGAAGACTCATGATGATGAGTTTGAGAAGGTGGATGAGGGTGGAAGAGTGGTGATGAGGAAGAGAAGGAGGACAAATGATGATTTGGAGGATATTACTGATACGATATTTACTCCAGAGTTTGACATTTCTCCCACTCCAAGGTCATCTGCTCCTGCTTCCACAGCTGTGATATCTTCTGCTGGTGCTCCCACCTCATCCAGAGCTGGAAGGGGAAAGAGAACCCGATTCTCTTTCCAAAGGAGGTCAGAACTGACTACAGCTGCTGCAACTACTGTCACATCAGTAGCAGCTGTGTCAGTTTCTTCACTGACTAGGACAAGGGCCATTCACACTCAGGCCATTACTGCCCCTCTGTCCACTCCTTTCATTCAAGAGCCTGTTTATGTTGCTGCTTCCTCTGGCCCCTCCACAGTTCGTGCTGATGTTCATATACCTGCTGTTTCAGTTGTAGATCAGCTTAGTACACTGAACAGTATGGTCTTGAGACTGATGGAGAGGAGCATGGAGCAAGAGAGGAAGAATAAAGAGCAGGAGTTGGTTATTGCTCAGCTCACTCAGAGGATTGAAGAGCAGGATACTCTGCTGCTTCAGGCTGCAGACCAGAGGGCCGATTTGAGGGCCAGGTCTGCACAACAGGAGGAGCAGCTCCTGAAATATATTGATGAGCACAACCAGTTGGCTCTGACAGCCTCTGGTTTCAGTGATCGGATCCTGCAGCTAGAGTCTGAGAATGCTCGTCTAGCTGGACTTGTCGAGGGTTCGAAGGAGAGTACTCCCAGACTGGAAGGAGTTGAGGATCGTTCCGATGATTCAGACAAAGAAGATGAAGAAGAAGAGTCTGATGAGGAACAGGTTGACTATGAAGACTCAGACAAAGACGATGAGTCTGATGATGATGATGATCATGATGATGAGGCCAAGGACGGATCTGGGAATGGGTCTTCTGGTTCATCGAGTACTGATGATGATGACGATGATGATCAGGCCCCTCCCATATCAGAGATTCGATCCAAGAAGGCCAATGATAAGAAGAAAGCCTCTGCTCCACCTCCTCCTGCACAGACAGATGAACCCAAAGCTACTGAGGAAGTCCAAGCTGTGCCTCTGAGACGTCAACTCGATGAGACTCTTACTATGATCTTAGACGCTCAAGGCATTATACAGCACTCAGTGAGCTACGACAAGGAGGAGGGTGAAATCATACACTGCTTGTCAAAAGAGCAAATAGCCAAGCTGTTCAGGTTGAATCCTGATGAGGTGGTCACTGAGGACACCTCTGTACCCAGTACTGCAGAGCCCGAACCAGAAATTTTTGATGATGTGGATGAAGTCATTTTGGAAGATATCACAGAAGAAGAGTATCCAAAGTATACATCGGCTGAAGCTGAGTTGCCTACATTCACTGAACCATTTGATCAGGAAACGGAGGATCTCTTGGTCAGATATCTTGAAGAGCAAGTAGAGGCTAGCAAGGCTGAAGCTGATGACTTAAAGAAAAGAAAGGAAGAATGGGCTGCGTACTGGGAGGTACTAAACAGACAAAGCACTGAGAAGATGCCAGCAACGCACAAGAAAGTCTACAGGACCAAAGGATATAAGGCTGGAGGTCAGATACTCAGCTGGGCATACTTCCATGATCTTGGGTGCTACGCAGTAAAGAGGGAAAAGGGTATAGATTACTTCAAACACCCGCATGATTTCAACACGCTACCTGGATTCGAGGTCAATCAACTAGCACGTCTGAACATGCTATACTGTGAAGACTCCGGGATGTCTGCTTGGTTCTCTCGACAAATCAAGTATGAATACCGGAAGAGATGGGTGAATTTTCAGCCGCAGCAGCCAGAGAGGTACTATCTACCAGAGATTGACGGAGATACCCGGAAGCATAAAGTAATCCTGAAGTGGCTTCCCCCTAAAGTCATGAAGAAGATTCCTTTACGGAAGATGCGTCAAGACTTTATGGAGGGCTTCCGATGGTGGTACTATGATGGGAGAACCGGTGAGGCTGTGATCGTGCTGTGCAAAGACAAGAAATGGGAAACTGTCAGAGTTTTTGATCCCATGTGGCTGACCAATCTGTCATTGAATGATGTTAAAGCTTTCTATCGACATCAGATTTTCTTCGACGTACAGGATATGGAGCAGGCTCTTCAGTATATGAGAGTTATTCGTCTCTGTATCTGCTTAAAGATTCATGCTGGTGCTGATTGGAAAGCTATCTCAGACAAGATTGCAAAGAAAGACATTCCAAAGAGTTGAACTAGGTCCAAGGGGGAGTATGTAGATACATGTTTTGTCCCTAGTTCGGTTATGTAAATGGCTATCATGTAATCATTCAAAGTATTAATGGAAATTGTCTTTATATCTAATTCATCATGTTTATGTTTATTGATTATTGATTATTAATGTTTATCTAAGTGTTTGATTTGATTATTAAATGTTTGAGTATGAAAACTGCTCATTCGGCCGAATGACTCTAGAATGAAGTCATTCGGCGAATGAGAGTTGTATCGAATGTCTAAGTTCAGAATGAGTCATTCGCCGAATGAGCTGCTTCGGCCACTCATTCGGCCGAATGACTACAGCTTATAAATAGAAGTTCAAATCATTTCAAACCTAACTTTCCCGAGCCCTTCTTCTTCCCTGGCACCCCAGAGTCAAAACCCTTGAAGATTTGAGCGGTTCTTGATCATCCAAGTTCGATTCTCAACCCGTGGTGTTCGATCGTTGCTTCCAAGTCGAACCTTGTTAGTCACGAACCAACCTCATCTCAGGCGAACTATAAGTCAGGTAGCCGAACCATGTATAGGCTGACGAACCCAGCATGTAGATCATCTCACGAACCCTCATGCAACCGAACCTTGCTAGGACTACATTCTTCACGAACCATGCTAGCACATCATAAGAACCGAACCTTGTAGAGTTCCATGGCCGAACCTTGGTGATTTTCTTATGATGGGCGAACCTATGAGCACGTTTTAGCCGAACCTTAGAAGAAAAATGGGATAGGTTCGCTGCCTATGGTGGCAGCCCAAACCCATTCGGCCCAACTCAATGCTTCAAGGCCCAATTCCATTAACAACTTGGCCCATAGGTTTAAACTAAGCCCAATGGAGATAGCTTTGGCCCATTATGATCTTAAGTTGGACCAATAATGCCTTGGAAGTTTACTTGGCTTACATATACATTGTTTGGCCCAATTAGATTCTTTAGGCCTAATCCAAGCCCATTAGATCCACTATTATTCTAATTGGCCCATCGGTAACCTAAGTGGCCCATAGACTTGGTTTAAGGTCCATCATGGTTACATAGGCCAATGGCTAATGTTGGATCATAAATTCAATAAATGTGAAATGATCAATTTTGGTTTAAGTTGCAACCTAACTTAATCATGGGATCAATTCACAATCACAAGACTTAAAACAATTGGAACATCTTTTCATAAGTCATGTTAATCAATGGTTATCAAATTCGCAAACAATTATCATTTCATGCATAAGATTTATGCACAAAGGATCATTTCATACTCGTTTCTTGGACCCATGATCAATCAAGTGATTCAAACCATAACTTTCAAGTTTTCACAACAATCATAATCATGAACAAGTTATCATGTGATAATCAATCTCAAGGGAACACAAGTCAATCAATGAATCAAAGTCTATACAACTATAAATCCTATATCTTATGTATGATTACAATGTTATAGGAAACAATTAGAAGTCATGTTTGCTACTTGCTATCTGTTTTAGTTCAGAGTCTACTGCAGACAGGTGAGAACATTAGCCCCTCTTTTACTGTTTTATAACTGTTTTGGGGTGGAACACGTGATCAAACCAATTGTTTACAATCATATTTCATTACACAAGGTGTGTGTATTCTTATAAACATTACGGGTTCATTTTCCGAATCCTAGGGATTCATCAACTGTTTTAAAGGAATTATTAACTATTAAACTCTTTTCACTAAAAAGGTTTTATAAAGGATCTTTGAACTGTTTTGTAACAGATTTACTCAAATGTAATTATGAAGGATAAAAACTTTTAAATAAATGATTTTATAAACTCTTTTGTTATAAACCTTGTTGTCACACAAGGTTACTATTTCATGGTACTCAAATCAAGTGGTTCACATCATGGTATTCAAATCAAGTGGTTCATTTCATGGTATTCAAATCAGGTGGTTCACATCATGGTATTCAAATCAAGTGGTTCATTTCATGGTATTCAAATCAACAGATTCATTTCATGGTATTCAAAACAAAGGATTTAATTCGTGGAATTAAATCTAGGTTTTCAATTCATGTTATCAAATAAGGCATTAACACATTTGGTTAAAGTAAGGTTCAGAAACATGGTGTCTATTGTTGTAAACAAACTAGTAAAAGCATCAAGTATCATATTCATTAGCGTTAGTACTGGGTGATCACAACAAGGGAAAGCGGACACACACATTTGGGGCAGACCGATTGCTGCAGTTAGTTTTTAAATTTGTTTTATAAACCAACAGCAGATTTCGGTTACGTATGGTTTTATCAAAACTGTTGACACATTATCTAACTCCAAACGTGGTTTTGGGACTTGATATTATATGTTGACTCTTGTGCAAACAGTGATTGGACTGTTTACACTCATTTTCTTACTTGATGTTAGTTTGGGTTGCAGCTCATCCATGTGAATCATTTATTACTTTAACATACCTATGCCTTCTATCATATATTCATGTTTACAAATGATTAAACCTATTGTTCTCACCAACTACGTCTGTAGTTGACAGTTACTTTTCACGTGTTTCAGGTAATCAGGTTTAAGACTTTCGCAGGGACAACTAAGGAGACCATACTAAGATAGAACAAGATGAAGAAACATGCTAGGATGGATTAGAAACACACTAAATCCTAATTGTTTAATTGTCTTGTTTGTAGTCTTATTTTGTAAACTATATTTTGGGTCTGTAGTTGTCTTTCTTTTGGTAGATAGATTGTCTGTAACTAAACAACTGTCTAAACATTATGAAATGTAGTAATCCATTGTGGTTGTTCTTATTCAATACTTGTGCATGATTCAACTGTTCATACGTCACCACGCCGTGGATTCCGCACGCGGCGCAGGGGTGTGACAGGTTGGTATCAGAGCCAAGGTTGTAGAGAACTAGGAAAAACCCAATGTTTAATGACCTAGACTATAACCTAAGCTACCCAATAGGACTAAGTGCT
Organism: Mikania micrantha; assembly: GCA_009363875.1. Lineage (NCBI taxonomy): Eukaryota > Viridiplantae > Streptophyta > Magnoliopsida > Asterales > Asteraceae > Mikania > Mikania micrantha. The sequence continues at coordinate 44,275,216 of CM018698.1, read as the reverse complement.
ATAGGTTTGAGGAAATTAGGGGCTAAGTAACTTAAGTGAGCATTAAGTCTACATCAAGCTTGAAAGATCTTAGGGACATTTTACTAAGATTAGATATCGAGTCAAGAATTTGAATCGGACTTCTATAATTTTAGAAACCGAATTAAATTCTCACACATATGCATTTAAGGATTTCAGAGGCAAGGATCTGTATTCTTGGTATCCTTGATCTGAAATTCTCACACAGAGATCATTATAGGATTTAGAGGCAAAGATTTGTATCTTTGATCTAAAGTCCTTGTCATATTCATTATAGGATTTAGAGGCAAAGATTTGTATCTTTGATCTAAAGTCCTTGTCATATTCATTATAGGATTTAGAGGCAAAGATTTATATCTTTGATCTAAAGTCCTTGTCCTATTCACTATAGGAATTCAAAGGCCAAGATCTATTAATTTAGAATCTTGATTTGAAATCCTTGTCATATTCACTATAGGAATTCAAAGGTCAAGATCTATTAACTTAGAATCTTGATTTGAAATCCTTGTCATATTCACTATGGGAATTCAAAGGTCAAGATCTATTAACTTAGAATCTTGATTTGAAATCCTTGTCATGTTTATTATAGGAATTCAAATGGCAAGATCTATTAGTTTAGAGTCTTGAATTGAAATCCTTGTCATGTTATCATTATCAGGTGTTCATTATCATAGGAACTTTATAACTTAGAATCTGTGTAACAGTATTCTCTAGTTGAAGTTCTCACAGGATATCATAATACTCAATACTGTAGGTATTGAGAACCTAGGTTAATTAACCTAGGACACACATGCTGAAACCTAAGGTTTTAATTTCAAGTAAATTAGGAACCGTGGTTTACACAGTCATAATCATATCCATAGTACAAGAGGCAATCAGGAAACAATCATAATCAATCAACAGTTGGAATCTTAGCCCCAAATAGAGACGACGGATTAACGCTGACGTGTTGAGGTAAGTGGTGGGTCGGTGAGAGCTTACCCTATATATAAGCTTATTTCAGTATGTTAGGGGGAATCCGGCGTTCGTATTTGGAGTGAGGATTCGGGATCAACTGGAATCATTGAACGTTAGTCAAACACATGGAATACAAACATTTGGGAAACAATCACTGGTGAATCAAATCATAGTGCAATTCAAACTTGGATGAACCAAACATTATGGTGAATCAATCAAGTTGTGAACATTCTTTAAATGTAAACCTTAAGTGAAATTCTTAAGTGATTACATCATTAGTACTTACTAACATAGTTAACAAGAAAATGTAGAGCACACGTATGATTTAGTTCTACATGTTAACAACTGTTAGTAGGTGCACGCATAACATAATCATAGTTCAATCATGGAATCAATCATAGTTCAAGTTGATCAAAGAACATGAGATTCTTAATCAATGGAACACACTTGGGAATCAGTACAAACGTGTTGCCAAATGCTAGCAAGGGCATGATCGTGGTATATCGAAACGGTGGTGGGCAGCGAGAGTGAGCCCTATATATAAGCTGTTTTCGGTATATCGGGAAAGTGTCAGTGTGTAGATTTGGTGGTGAGATCACGAGACATCGTACATATTCACGTGATAAGTATGCAAATAAGTTGATAACTTATACGTGTACTGGATCATATTACAATTGAATGATAATACTAGTAGTATGGATATATTACTGACCTTATCATGAAAATTCAATTGTATCCTTCCTCACTACTGACCCGCTTGTGGCTTCTATTCGTAGAATGTCTCCCCGACGTGATCCTAACGGAGGGGGTTTAACAAGTGGCAACGACGATGAGATCAACAAGATTGCTCGAGCTATCGCTGTTCATATGCGGGATGTAATCCCTGGTATGGTCACTGATATTACCCAGAATCTTAGGGGGAGTACTAGTGATTCAGCACATAACTCAAATGCTACAACTACTGGAACTGCTAACTTCACTTTCAAGCAGTTCAATGATGCTAAGCCTCCTAAGTACGCTGGTACAGAAGGAGCTACTGGTCTACTACAGTGGTTAGAGAGCATTGAGGACATTCTCGACTTCACTGGATGCCCTGAGAATCTGAAGGTCAAGATGGCCTCAAGCGCTTTTCATAAGGGCGCACTCACTTGGTGGAATTATGAAAAGAACACCAGAGGACGCGAAGTCGCTTTAGCTTTACCGTGGGACGGTTTCAAGAATCTGCTTGTGGAAAAGTTTTGTCCACGTCATGAACTAAAGAAACTGGAGGTAGAGATGTGGAATCTGGTGCAAGACAGTGGTGAAAACGCCAAGTATACAACTCGATTCCATGAGTTGTGCATTCTGGTACCCCATTTGGTTACTCCTCTATCCCGCAGGATAGAGAAGTACATTGAAGGCCTACCCTTAGTAGTCAGGGGAACTGTCATGGGTAATAACCCTACTACTTTGGAGGCAGCCATCCAACTTGGTGCTACTCTTACTGAAGAGTATGTGAAGTCTGGAGTGCTCACCCGAAAGGGATTCAAGAGAGCACAGATTGAAGAAGGCAAGAAGCCTGAACAGCACCATCACAAGAAGAAGAAGCAAAAGACAATCAAGAACTTTGCAGCGTTGACTGCGGCTACACCTACTCATGCCACACCTATCACTGCTATGCCACAACCTGCTAACGCCAGAAAGTCTTATACTGGCACATTTCCACTTTGCACCAAATGCCAATACCATCACTTACCCACTACTCCATGCAAGAAGTGTCTCAAATGTGGGCGTATGGGACACTTTGCAGCTACATGCCGAGCTGCTCATCTTGCTGCTGCAACAACTGCTACCACTACCACTGCTGCTACAGGTGGAAGGGCCTGTTATAATTGTGGAGCAGAAGGACACTTCAAAAACCAGTGTCCAAAACTCAACAACCCTACTGCTACTGCTCGTGCCTTTGTTATTGGAACTGCCGAAGCACGTGAGGATCCGGCAGTTATCACGGGTACATTTCTTATCAATGATCACTATGTTACTATCATATTCGATACTGGTGCTGATAAAAGTTTTATCTCTGCTCATACTGCTTCCTTGCTTAATATGCAGCTATCTGTACTTACTGCTCCCTATACTGTAGAAGTAGCAAATGGTAAGACTATAGTTGTAGATTCCATAATCCATGGTTGTGAATTAAGATTAAACGATCATTCTTTCCTCATAGATCTTATTCCTATGACGCTTGGAAGTTTCGAAGTTGTGATAGGAATGGATTGGTTATCCAAAAACAATGCTGAAATCGTATGCTCTGAGAAACTTATTCGAATTCCCCTACCGTCCGGCGAAACGATGATAGTCTACGGCGAGAAACCATGCCGCGGATTAAAGATTGTATCATGCATCAAGGCGAGGAAGTACTTGAAGAAGAAATATTATGCTTTCCTGGCTCACGTGATAGAAAAGAAACCTGAAAAGAAAGCAGTTGGAGACGTTCCAGTTATCAGAGATTATCCAGACGTATTTCCAGAAGACTTGCCTGGACTACCACCAGTCCGACAAGTGGAGTTTAGAATTGATCTCGTCCCTGGAGCAAACCCAGTGGCGAAGTCACCGTATCGATTAGCACCGTCTGAGATGCAAGAACTGTCTAGTCAGCTTCAAGAACTTTTAGACAAAGGTTTCATAAGACCGAGTTTCTCTCCATGGGGAGCTCCGGTTCTCTTTGTCAAAAAGAAAGACGGTTCATTTCGTATGTGCATCGACTATCGTGAGCTAAACAAGTTGACAATCAAGAATAGATATCCTCTGCCCAGGATCGATGATCTGTTTGATCAATTGCAGGGAGCAACTTGCTTCTCTAAGATTGATTTACGGTCCGGGTATCATCAGTTAAGAGTAAATGATGAGGATATACCAAAGACTGCATTTAGGACTCGATATGGACACTATGAGTTTGTGGTTATGCCATTTGGGCTGACCAATGCACCCGCAGTGTTCATGGACTTGATGAACCGAGTCTGCAGGCCATACTTGGATCAGTTTGTTATTGTCTTCATTGACGATATATTGATTTATTCCAAGTCAGAACAAGAGCACGAGGATCATTTGAGGAAAGTCTTAGAGTTACTAAGAACTGAACAACTATATGCTAAATTCTCAAAATGTGAGTTTTGGCTAAAGGAAGTTCACTTCTTAGGACATGTCATCAACAAGGATGGAATACATGTAGATCCAGCAAAGATTGAGGCGATTAAGAACTGGACTACTCCATCTACTCCAACAGAGATTCGTTCGTTTCTGGGTCTGGCGGGCTATTACAGGAGATTCATTGCGAATTTCTCTAAGATTGCCTTGCCACTTACCACTTTGACTCAGAAAAGTCAAGCGTTTATATGGGGACAGAAACAGGAAGATGCATTTCAACTTCTTAAACAGAAATTATGCAACTCCCCTATCCTTAGCCTTCCAGAAGGCAGTGATGATTTCATTGTCTACTGTGATGCTTCAAACCTTGGTCTCGGTTGTGTACTTATGCAACGGGACAAGGTCATTGCGTATGCTTCAAGACAACTCAAGGTTCACGAGAAGAATTACACTACTCATGACCTTGAGTTAGGGGCTGTGGTCTTTGCATTGAAGATTTGGAGACACTACCTGTATGGTACTAAATGTGTTATCTATACAGACCACAAGAGCCTGCAACACATTCTCAATCAGAAAGAACTCAACATGAGACAACGGCGTTGGGTTGAACTACTAACTGATTACGACTGTGAGATTCGTTACCATCCGGGTAAGGCCAATGTGGTGGCGGATGCTCTTAGTCGCAAGGAACCAGTTAAACCAATTCGTGTAAGAGCCATGGAGATCAACACACAGCCAGACTTGAAAGACTTGATTCGCATTGCACAACAACAAGTAGTAACAGACAATCAACTCAAGACAGATTTGGATTGTGGCATTGAGAAGAAACTAGAACCTCGAACTGACGGGGTGTTATATCTCAACGGCCGCATTAGGATTCCAAAGTCTGAAGAATTGCGCACACTCATCTGTGATGAGGCTCATAAGTCGCGATACTCAGTTCATCCTGGAGCCGATAAGATGTATCAGGACTTGAGGACATCTTACTGGTGGCCGGGAATGAAGAAAGACATAGCACTGTACGTGGGAAAGTGTCTTACATGTTCAAAAGTCAAAGCAGAACATCAAAAGCCTTCGGGACTTCTGCAGCAACCTGAAATTCCTCAATGGAAATGGGAGCAAATTTCCATGGATTTCATAACTAAGTTGCCGAGAACTCCACGAGGTTTCGATTCGATTTGGGTGATCGTTGATCGACTCACCAAATCTGCTCATTTTCTCCCTATCCGAGAGGATTACAAAAGGGAGAAGCTATCTACTCTGTACATCAACGAAATCATTGCACGTCATGGTACACCAACATCAATCATTTCTGATCGTGATAGTCGTTTCACTTCTCGCTTTTGGCAATCATTGCAACAGGCTTTGGGAACGCGTGTTAATCTTAGCACGGCGTATCATCCCCAAACCGATGGTCAAAGCGAAAGGACTATCCAAACACTCGAGGACATGCTTCGTTCTTGTGTCATTGACTTCGGTGGAAGTTGGGACACTCATCTCCCACTCATTGAGTTTTCATATAACAATAGCTATCATACGAGCATTCAATGTGCACCATTCGAAGCTTTATATGGTAGAAAGTGCCGATCACCGGTCTGCTGGACCGAGGTTGGTGACTCACAGGTCGTAGGACCAAAACTCATTCAGGAAACATCAGACAAAATCACAATCATTCAGTCACGGCTTAAGGCCGCACGAGATCGGCAGAAGAGTTATGCTGATCGACGACGGAAACCTCTAGAGTTTCAAGTCGGTGACCGAGTCTTACTCAAAGTTTCTCCCTGGAAAGGCGTTGTCCGATTCGGGAAGAAAGGGAAACTTACACCAAGGTACGTTGGACCTTTTGAAATCCTGGAACGGATTGGTCCCGTAGCCTACAAACTCAAACTTCCAGTGGAGCTAAGCAATATTCACGATACTTTTCATGTATCGAATCTTAAGAAATGCTTGGCAGATCATGATGTTCAGATTCCACTGGAAGACATTCAGATTCAGAATAACATGCAATTCATAGAACGTCCAGTTGAGATCATGGATCATGGGGTCAAGAAACTTAAACACAGCCGTATCCCGATCGTAAAGGTACGATGGGAGGGCAAACGCGGTGCTGAGTTCACCTGGGAACGTGAAGACCAGATGAAGCTTAAGTACCCTCATCTTTTTACAGTATCTTCGGCTAGTTAATTTCGGGACGAAATTCCCTTAACTAGGGGAGACTGTAACATTTGTACATTTAGTCATGATAGTCGTAAACAGTGTTAGAACAGTGTGTGTCCATGTTCAGTCAGTCAATGTGAATCATGTGTTCATTATGTGCTTGTGTGTTAGAATTTTTATTATTTAACAAGTATGTATTATTTATTTACAGTCGAGTTCACTAGGCAAGAACAGTATTGTGTTATATCGAAACAGTGGTGGGCAGTGAGAGTGAGCCCTATATATATACTGCGTTCGGTGTAACAGGATAGTGTTGGTGCGTAGTGTTAAGACGAATATTATGACAATTAATTCAACAAGAATCGTAATACGTAAGCGAGACTGAGTATAGTTATGGGTGACGATCCATAATGATACGAATGTTGAACTTATAATTATGATTAAACGACTTTAAATAATTAATACGATCGAAAAACATACGCTATTGCGGGTATACACGTAATTGTGAGTGTTTAACGATCTGTCAACACACGAAGAGTAAAATAATTAAATTAATTATTTTATATTTTTTTACAATTTTGAAACTCATCATTTAAATGAGTTTAACAACTCTTTTTATTTAAAATCGCGTAAAATACGCGTTACGTTCCGGAAACGCGAACCGAGCGACCGAAACGGACCCGAATACCATACGGGCTATAAAAGCCTTAACCAAGACTTCTTCTCTCATTTATTTCACCTACAACACTTTCTCTCTCTAAATTTTCGTTCAAGCCACTCTCTCTCTAGAAACCAACTTTAAACGCGCGTAACTCGCTTATTTCTCAACGGATTTCGTCATTCTTGGTATCCACGTGAAGCTCTCAACATTATCTACACGAAAGTACAAGAAATCAGTGAGATTAACCGGCCAAAATCGAGGTATATGTGATTGAATGTTCACGAAAATAGGGTTTTTGGTGTGTCTTGTTCAAACTCGACCAAAAACCGATTCTATCATTTCATTTTCTGATTTCGCAACCCTAGCAACCTCATCTGATGTTGAACTAACCTAGATCGTGGCCTAGAGATGAGAAATTGATGAAGGAGAAGATGCAGACGTACAGGTTCGTGGGGGTCATGGAGCCGAACCCATTAGGGTTTCCTGGCCGAACCATTGGGAGCCTAGCGAACATAAGCGAACCATGCATGGTTCGTTGGGTTACTAGCTGAAATCAGAAGATCCTCACGAGCCTGTGCCGAACCTTCGTGCCTCCAACGAACCCTTTATACTTGCAAGCAACGAACCCTAGTTGTCGAACCTATGGCCGAATGTAACAACCGAAAATTTCGGGAACTGTTTATGTCCAAAATTGATATAAACGTTCGTAAAGTGATTATGATCAAAAGGATATAAACGATAAAAATATCTGATAATGTATGGACACGTTATAATGCTTAATAATAACGTGTAAAAATTTCTGTGACCGCTTGAGTTTGAAATTTTTATAAACAATCCTGAAGTAATTACGATCAAAGTGATATAAGCGGGACCGTTATACGATAAAGTATGAACCCGATATAAGCTCGTGAATATTAAAAATATGTGAGCAAAGTAGAAGGGGGTTTTAAAATAGGACCTCAAAGTTCAAGGGCCCTAAGTGTAAATTCTAAATAAATTCAATCTTATCATCTAAAAAAAAAAATTGTGTGACGTCAGGAAGTTGAAACCGACTCAAAAATTAGATATCAATTCGTATACAAAAGTTTTACAGATCGCATCAAACAATTGAGAGTTGTAAGTTCCTTCTGATAAACTTCGAGCAGTGAAGATAATCAAGAAGAATCGATCAAACTGATTACTACTAACTACACACATCGTTAAGGTATGCGTTCATAATTCTCATCTCGTGTTAGTTTAGCTTTGATTGATTAAAGAGACCAACACCATGCTTAGTTGGAAGTTTGGTTTTGTATGATGAACATGAACTTGATCCGATTGAAGCCCAATTACAACTAGATAATGATCAGGTTTTCATGAGTTTTATGAGGGTATAATATATATACTCTTTTGGTTGCCTTAAACTCATGTATTATGCAGTAAGTTTAGCAACGCACTAAGACGAATTAATTAAATAAGAGAATACGCTTATCTAAGCCGAACAAATAAGTAATTTTTAAGCATAACAAGATTCTAGAGATAAAAATGGTCAAAATGAGTGGAAGCGAAATTTTGAAATAAAGCTCCGATTGAAAGTTATGACATGCCGAAGTTTCGAGCGGTAATCGTAAATCTGAGCATCTTCATAATAAGTATTATAAATTTATCTCAAGTTATTATTAATTGAGATAAATAATATTAAGTTTATAAAACTCTTCGGGTCGTTATAACGAGCTAAACACTCGTATTGAAGATAACTATAACGTAGTCGTTGTGCTACCGGTTTAGAAACCCTGAAAAAGAGGGTTTATATTATATGATAAGGTTATAATCATGATAATACATTCATATTAATAGGGTATTATTCTGAAGTGAGAAAGTAAGGAAAGGAAAGAAAGAAAAGCTAGCAAATTGTGTTTTAGCTCAGGTGAGTTCTTAAAGCCCTGTTTTAAATGTTTTATCATTTTGGGCTGATATGCATGTTATAAAGTTCTTTTATGAAAATGATTGTATGTATGTATGTATAAAGTATTGTATGAGAGTGATTTTAACCTGATTATGGTCAGGTAAAACATGTTTACAGATAAAGAAAGTTTACAGATAAAGAATGTTTATAGATAAAGAATGTTTTAAAGAAAAGAATGTTTTAAGTCTCAATTATGATTGAGAAGTAAATGATTTTTAAGAATCTCAGTTGAAATATAATGAATGTTTTAAAGTCTCAACTGCGGTTGAGAAAGAAATGATTTTAAAGGACTCAACCGAGGTTGAGTAGGAAATGAGGTCTTGCTGGCTGCGGTTGGGCAAAACTTGAACACTACGGTGAAAGGAGCCGTTTATGATGATGATGGTTTAAATGATTTAAACCATATTATGTATGAATGATATATGAAAAGAAGTCTTGTACCGGTATGAGCCGTCAATTTCGGTTGATGGTTAAAGAGTCCTGTGGAAACATAGGCCTGCCGACTGTGTGTCGCCAGTTCAGTTAAAGAAATCTTAGGCATGCTTGAGTTATCAGCTGCGCGTTGATAGTGTTAAAGAAATCTTATACATGTATGAGTTACCAGCTGCGGTTTGGTAGTTTAAGAGCCTTGTGCTGCACAAACCTGTTTGACTTCAGAGTCAGCAGTTGACGGTGAAGTTCCTTCACTGTATGAATGATGTTATGATGATATGTATATTATGTAATTATGTTATGATGACATGTATATGATGAAATTATGATATGAGAACAGGTATGTTATGTATTTGGATTATGCTATATGATAACATGAATGGATAAGGATTTTTTTTTTAGAAATGAACTTAGAACTCACCAGCATAAAGCTGACTTGTTTTACATGCATATCAGGTTGAATAGTGTGAGAAGGGAGACCAGGAGGGCTCATGGCATATGTTGAAGATTAACCCTGGCATAGACTGGCTGTAGTATATGACTATTAGAAGAGTGGGTTATGTTTTAATATGTGTACTTTACTTATGTAATCACCTTAAATTCCGCTGCTATGGTAATGTAAATATGGTTTAAGGATTATGGGTATGATGTTTGCCAACTGAGGGGCTCGGGGCCTCTCAAGTTGGTATCAGAGCCATAGTTTGAGAGATCCGGTCATCCCTAATGACTGGACTTAAACTGAAAATGGGACAGAATGATAAGAATGCCAGTCAAGGGTAGTTTGATGCCATGAGCTGAATGTTATGTATGAGTTAAGACATAGATGTAAGGTTAGAAAGGTAGTTAGAGTCATGCACGTTGGGGTGACGGAATGGGAAACGTTTAGAGCCTATGAGTTAGGTAAATGGTTAATAACACCTGATCAACGTCATTAACAATTTACAAAGCTTATTTCGTGCTAAACTGATCCTGTACTGATTCTCCAATTGTTGCATCCTGTAGGTAGTTAAATGGCTGGACAAAGGGGTAGACCACGGAAGCAACCACAGGAACCTGAAGAACCGCATATCGAGAATGAAGAACCCGTCAATGAAGACGACTACGAGCACAACGAGCAACCGGAAGATGAAGATGAGTTTACTCTAGAGCCTATCGTAGTGAAGGCTATTTCTGATGAGGTCTGTAAAGTTTTGGATGATAAGCTACCAGCTTTGGTTACAAAAATACTGAAGGATACTTTGAAAGACAAGTCTGAAGGAACTAATGACATCACCAAAGAAGAGGAAGTTGTGATCACCGGAACTAAGAACGGTGATTCTACGTCAGAGAAACGGAAGGGTTGTGATTACAAGGCCTTCAAAGGATGCAATCCACCCTCATTTGATGGTAAGAAGGATGCTGTGGCCACCTGTCACTGGGTTTCGGCTATGGAGGCAGTCATCGCTATCAGTGAATGCCGGGAAGACCAAGCTGTGAAATTTGCAGCTCATTCATTTACTGAAGAAGCTCTACATTGGTGGAACACTGTTAAGCAGTCAAAGACCACTACTGATGTGGAGGACTTTAAATGGAAGGACTTGAAGGAATTAGTTATAAAACACTTCTGTCCAAAGAATGAAATTGATAAAATCGAACGGGAATTTCTGACTTTGAAAGCTGGACGTATGAACCATCGGCAATATACGTCAAAATTTAATGAAATGTCAAGACTGGTTCCTCATTTGGTAAACACGGAGGAACGCAGATTGAAGCTATATGTGGAAGGGTTACCACCTAAAGTCCGAACACATGTGAAGGCGCATGCTCCTAGGACTTTTGAATCAGCAGTAGAAATCAGCGGCATTGTCTGGGATGATGTTGTGGAAGCTGAACCAACAAAGGAAGAACCGAAGCAAAAGTGGTCACCGGGATTCAAAAGAAATAGAAATGGTAAACCGGGACTCCCCATGAAAAAGCTTAAAGTAGAAGAATTTGAAACGTGCACCAAGTGTGGAAGGAAGCATGGGGGAGAATGTCGCCTAGGGACTACTTTGTGCTACCGTTGTGGAAAAACTGGACATCTCTCGTATAATTGTCCAACAATACTAAAGTGTTACAATTGTGGTGGGATCGGTCACATGAGCAAGAATTGTTTTAAACCAAAGACAATACCTACTGAAGCCAGTAAACCTGAAAGTAGCAAGGGAGGTGAGAAGCAAAAGGCAAAAGCTCGTGCCTTTACTATGACTAAAGATCAAGCAGATAAAAATCCGGATGTGGTGACAGGTACATTCTTGATTAATGATATCCCTGCTTTAGTGCTATTTGATTCTGGTGCAAGTATGAGTTTTGTGGCTATTACTTTTTGTGATAAACTGCGTGCTAATGTTAAAAAGATAGAACACGCCTTCAATATTGAAACTGCTCTTGGTAAATCTACTAGGGTAACGGAGGCCATTGAGGATGATTGTTACATTGATATAGAAGGTCATAGATTCCCTGTTAAGTTGTTTGTGATTACGTTAGGAGGTTTCGATGTAGTTTGGGTATGGATTGGTTGGCCAAACATGAGGCTAACATTGTCTGTCGACGAAATATGATTTTCTTAACGGCTCTTAATGGGAGTTCAGTAACGGTTTACGGGGATAAAGTGTTCAACGCGCCTAAAGTCATTTCAATGATTAAGGCGAGTGAATTTATGAGGCGAGGGTGTGGGGCTTATCTGGCCTATGTTATCGATAAAGAAGCTAAGGTAAAAGAATTGGAAGACGTACCCGTGGTGTGTAACTTTCCTGATGTATTTCCTGAGGAATTGCCAGGAATTCCACCTGATCGGGAAATCGAATTCCAAATTGATGTTGTGCCAGGAGCTCAACCTGTTGCCAAGGCACCGTACCGTCTGGCTCCAACAGAGATGAAAGAATTAATGACCCAACTACAAGACCTTCTAGACAAAGGTTTTATACGACCGAGTGTGTCACCTTGGGGTGCACCAGTGTTGTTTGTAAAGAAAAAGGATGGAAGTATGAGAATGTGTATTGATTATAGGGAATTGAATAAGCTCACAATAAAGAATAAGTATCCGTTACCAAGGATTGATGATCTATTCGACCAATTGCAAGGGGCAAGTTGGTTTTCTAAAATTGATCTCAGATCAGGGTATCATCAACTAAAGGTGAGAGAACAAGACATTCCGAAGACAGCATTTCGCACACGTTATGGACACTATGAGTTTCTTGTGATGTCTTTTGGATTAACAAACGCACCTGCGGCGTTTATGGATTTGATGAATCGGGTGTGCAGACCCATGCTAGATCGATCAGTGATTGTGTTCATTGACGACATCTTAATATACTCAAGGAGTGAAGGTGATCATGCGTGTCATATCCGGGAAGTTCTTGAAATGCTAAGAAGAGAAAAGCTTTATGCTAAATTCTCTAAATGTGCCTTTTGGTTACGAGAAGTGCAGTTCCTAGGTCATGTTATTAGTCCAGAAGGCATAATGGTGGACCCAGCTAAAGTAGAAGCGGTGATGAAATGGAATCCTCCGAAAACACCAACGGAAATTCGTAGCTTTCTCGGATTAGCAGGTTATTACAGAAGATTCATCCAGGATTTCTCCAGGATTGCTACACCATTGACAAAATTGACTAGGAAAGAAGTAAAATATGATTGGGGTCCAACTCAGGTCCAAGCTTTTGATGAATTGAAAAAGAGATTAACCGAAGCTCCAATTTTAGCATTGCCGGATGGTAATGAAGACATGGTGGTGTACTCAGATGCGTCTTATCTGGGTTTGGGTTGTGTACTTATGCAAAGGGGAAAGGTAATAGCATATGCCTCAAGACAATTGAAAACCCATGAAGCTAATTATCCAACACATGATTTGGAATTAGCTGCTGTGGTATTTGCTTTAAAAATTTGGAGGCATTATCTATATGGAGTGAAATGTACAATCTACACAGATCATAAAAGTTTAAAATACTTCTTTGAACAGAAAGATTTGAATATGAGACAAAGAAGGTGGCTTGAGCTGTTAAAGGATTATGACTGTGAGATCTTGTATCACCCGGGCAAGGCCAATGTGGTGGCTGATGCTCTAAGTCGCAAGACAGAACACTCCGCTATACAAGTTAAGTCTTATAGTTTGGTGATAACACCAGATTTCCTGAATAATCTCAAGGATGCACAGAAGGAAGGACTAAAGGAAGAAAATGTTGGATTCGAAAGAATCTTTGGTCAAGTTAAAAGTCTAGAAGAAAATGAATTTGGTATTAAGATCCGATTTGGTCGAATGTGGGTTCCACGAAATGGGGACATCAGGTCAAGTATTCTAAACGAAGCACATAAGTCACGTTACTCTATTCATCCTGGTGCAACGAAAATGTATCAAGACCTTCGAAAAGATTATTGGTGGCCAGGTATGAAGTTTAATGTAATGCAGTACGTAAATAAATGTTTGACATGTGCGCAAGTAAAAGCTGAACATCAGAAACCCTATGGTTATGTGCAACCTTTAGAAGTCCCGGAATGGAAATGGGAACACATCACTATGGATTTTATTACCAAGTTGCCTCTTACAGCGAAACGTCATGATGCTATTTGGGTGATTGTAGACCGGTTAACGAAAAGTGCTCATTTCTTGCCTATACGTGAGACTTATACATCAGAGAAACTGTCCGAATTATTTGTGAAAGAAATAATTACAAGACATGGAGTTCCAGTTTCTATAGTGTCAGATCGTGACACGCGATTTGTTTCAAGATTCTGGAAACAGTTTCATGAATCGATGGGCACAAGACTCAATATCAGCACTGCGTATCATCCTCAGACAGATGGACAGTCTGAAAGGACTATCCAAACTTTAGAGGACATGCTCAGAGCCTGTATTATTGATTTTGGTGGTAGTTGGGATGATCATTTACCATTGGTGGAATTCTCGTACAACAACAGCTACCATGCTAGTATTGGAATGCCACCATATGAGGCATTGTACGGACGACGTTGTAGAACACCTGTGTGTTGGGGAGGAGTAGGACAGAAAGAAGTAGGGAGCAAAGCTGCAGTAATAGATTTGACTGAAAAGCTTCAACTTGTTAAAGCGCGAATGAAAACTGCACAAGATCGACAGAAGTCATACGCTGATAAAAGACGGAGACCAATAGAATTTGAAGTAGGTGATCAAGTATTGTTAAAAGTTTCACCATGGAAGGGAGTTATTCGATTCAGGAAAAGAGGAAAGCTGAGTCCGAGATTTATTGGACCTTTTCGAATAATGGCAAGGGTCGGTAAGGTAGCTTACCGATTAGATCTGCCAGATGAACTGAGTGGTATTCATCCTACATTTCACGTTTCACATCTGAGAAAATGTCTAGCAGATGATGTAGCATATGTGCCATTAAATGATATTGAAGTTGATGAAAGGTTAAATTACATAGAAGAACCGGTGGCAATTGTTGACACGAAAGAAAAACAATTGCGTAGCAAGATGATTAGACAAGTTAAGGTTCAATGGAAACACCGAAAAGGATCTGAGGCTACATGGGAGACTGAAGACGAGATGAAACAACTCTACCCACATTTGTTTGAAACGTAACAGGTTTCGAGGACGAAACCTATTGTAAGGAGGGTAGATTTGTAACAACCGAAAATTTCGGGAACTGTTTATGTCCAAAATTGATATAAACGTTCGTAAAGTGATTATGATCAAAAGGATATAAACGATAAAAATATCTGATAATGTATGGACACGTTATAATGCTTAATAATAACGTGTAAAAATTTCTGTGACCGCTTGAGTTTGAAATTTTTATAAACAATCCTGAAGTAATTACGATCAAAGTGATATAAGCGGGACCGTTATACGATAAAGTATGAACCCGATATAAGCTCGTGAATATTAAAAATATGTGAGCAAAGTAGAAGGGGGTTTTAAAAATAGGACCTCAAAGTTCAAGGGCCCTAAGTGTAAATTCTAAATAAATTCAATCTTATCATCTAAAAAAAAAAATTGTGTGACGTCAGGAAGTTGAAACCGACTCAAAAATTAGATATCAATTCGTATACAAAAGTTTTACAGATCGCATCAAACAATTGAGAGTTGTAAGTTCCTTCTGATAAACTTCGAGCAGTGAAGATAATCAAGAAGAATCGATCAAACTGATTACTACTAACTACACACATCGTTAAGGTATGCGTTCATAATTCTCATCTCGTGTTAGTTTAGCTTTGATTGATTAAAGAGACCAACACCATGCTTAGTTGGAAGTTTGGTTTTGTATGATGAACATGAACTTGATCCGATTGAAGCCCAATTACAACTAGATAATGATCAGGTTTTCATGAGTTTTATGAGGGTATAATATATATACTCTTTTGGTTGCCTTAAACTCATGTATTATGCAGTAAGTTTAGCAACGCACTAAGACAAATTAATTAAATAAGAGAATACGCTTATCTAAGCCGAACAAATAAGTAATTTTTAAGCATAACAAGATTCTAGAGATAAAAATGGTCAAAATGAGTGGAAGCGAAATTTTGAAATAAAGCTCCGATTGAAAGTTATGACATGCCGAAGTTTCGAGCGGTAATCGTAAATCTGAGCATCTTCATAATAAGTATTATAAATTTATCTCAAGTTATTATTAATTGAGATAAATAATATTAAGTTTATAAAACTCTTCGGGTCGTTATAACGAGCTAAACACTCGTATTGAAGATAACTATAACGTAGTCGTTGTGCTACCGGTTTAGAAACCCTGAAAAAGAGGGTTTATATTATATGATAAGGTTATAATCATGATAATACATTCATATTAATAGGGTATTATTCTGAAGTGAGAAAGTAAGGAAAGGAAAGAAAGAAAAGCTAGCAAATTGTGTTTTAGCTCAGGTGAGTTCTTAAAGCCCTGTTTTAAATGTTTTATCATTTTGGGCTGATATGCATGTTATAAAGTTCTTTTATGAAAATGATTGTATGTATGTATGTATAAAGTATTGTATGAGAGTGATTTTAACCTGATTATGGTCAGGTAAAACATGTTTACAGATAAAGAAAGTTTACAGATAAAGAATGTTTATAGATAAAGAATGTTTTAAAGAAAAGAATGTTTTAAGTCTCAATTATGATTGAGAAGTAAATGATTTTTAAGAATCTCAGTTGAAATATAATGAATGTTTTAAAGTCTCAACTGCGGTTGAGAAAGAAATGATTTTAAAGGACTCAACCGAGGTTGAGTAGGAAATGAGGTCTTGCTGGCTGCGGTTGGGCAAAACTTGAACACTACGGTGAAAGGAGCCGTTTATGATGATGATGGTTTAAATGATTTAAACCATATTATGTATGAATGATATATGAAAAGAAGTCTTGTACCGGTATGAGCCGTCAATTTCGGTTGATGGTTAAAGAGTCCTGTGGAAACATAGGCCTGCCGACTGTGTGTCGCCAGTTCAGTTAAAGAAATCTTAGGCATGCTTGAGTTATCAGCTGCGCGTTGATAGTGTTAAAGAAATCTTATACATGTATGAGTTACCAGCTGCGGTTTGGTAGTTTAAGAGCCTTGTGCTGCACAAACCTGTTTGACTTCAGAGTCAGCAGTTGACGGTGAAGTTCCTTCACTGTATGAATGATGTTATGATGATATGTATATTATGTAATTATGTTATGATGACATGTATATGATGAAATTATGATATGAGAACAGGTATGTTATGTATTTGGATTATGCTATATGATAACATGAATGGATAAGGATTTTTTTTTTAGAAATGAACTTAGAACTCACCAGCATAAAGCTGACTTGTTTTACATGCATATCAGGTTGAATAGTGTGAGAAGGGAGACCAGGAGGGCTCATGGCATATGTTGAAGATTAACCCTGGCATAGACTGGCTGTAGTATATGACTATTAGAAGAGTGGGTTATGTTTTAATATGTGTACTTTACTTATGTAATCACCTTAAATTCCGCTGCTATGGTAATGTAAATATGGTTTAAGGATTATGGGTATGATGTTTGCCAACTGAGGGGCTCGGGGCCTCTCACCGAATCTATGCAGTATCACTGGGAGCCGAACCTTGTTAGTCACGAACCAACCTCATCTCAGGCGAACTATAAGTCAGGTAGCCGAACCATGTATAGGCTGACGAACCCAGCATGTAGATCATCTCACGAACCCTCATGCAACCGAACCTTGCTAGGACTACATTCTTCACGAACCATGCTAGCACATCATAAGAACCGAACCTTGTAGAGTTCCATGGCCGAACCTTGGTGATTTTCTTATGATGGGCAAACCTATGAGCACGTTTTAGCCGAACCTTAGAAGAAAAATGGGATAGGTTCGCTGCCTAAGGTGGCAGCCCAAACCCATTCGGCCCAACTCAATGCTTCAAGGCCCAATTCCATTAACAACTTGGCCCATAGGTTTAAACTAAGCCCAATGGAGATAGCTTTGGCCCATTATGATCTTAAGTTGGACCAATAATGCCTTGGAAGTTTACTTGGCTTACATATACATTGTTTGGCCCAATTAGATTCTTTAGGCCTAATCCAAGCCCATTAGATCCACTATTATTCTAATTGGCCCATCGGTAACCTAAGTGGCCCATAGACTTGGTTTAAGGTCCATCATGGTTACATAGGCCAATGGCTAATGTTGGATCATAAATTCAATAAATGTGAAATGATCAATTTTGGTTTAAGTTGCAACCTAACTTAATCATGGGATCAATTCACAATCACAAGACTTAAAACAATTGGAACATCTTTTCATAAGTCATGTTAATCAATGGTTATCAAATTCGCAAACAATTATCATTTCATGCATAAGATTTATGCACAAAGGATCATTTCATACTCGTTTCTTGGACCCATGATCAATCAAGTGATTCAAACCATAACTTTCAAGTTTTCACAACAATCATAATCATGAACAAGTTATCATGTGATAATCAATCTCAAGGGAACACAAGTCAATCAATGAATCAAAGTCTATACAACTATAAATCCTATATCTTATGTATGATTACAATGTTATAGGAAACAATTAGAAGTCCTGTTTGCTACTTGCTATCTGTTTTAGTTCAGAGTCTACTGCAGACAGGTGAGAACATTAGCCCCTCTTTTACTGTTTTATAACTGTTTTGGGGTGGAACACGTGATCAAACCAATTGTTTACAATCATATTTCATTACACAAGGTGTGTGTATTCTTATAAACATTACGGGTTCATTTTCCGAATCCTAGGGATTCATCAACTGTTTTAAAGGAATTATTAACTATTAAACTCTTTTCACTAAAAAGGTTTTATAAAGGATCTTTGAACTGTTTTGTAACAGATTTACTCAAATGTAATTATGAAGGATAAAAACTTTTAAATAAATGATTTTATAAACTCTTTTGTTATAAACCTTGTTGTCACACAAGGTTACTATTTCATGGTACTCAAATCAAGTGGTTCACATCATGGTATTCAAATCAAGTGGTTCATTTCATGGTATTCAAATCAGGTGGTTCACATCATGGTATTCAAATCAAGTGGTTCATTTCATGGTATTCAAATCAACAGATTCATTTCATGGTATTCAAAACAAAGGATTTAATTCGTGGAATTAAATCTAGGTTTTCAATTCATGTTATCAAATAAGGCATTAACACATTTGGTTAAAGTAAGGTTCAGAAACATGGTGTCTATTGTTGTAAACAAACTAGTAAAAGCATCAAGTATCATATTCATTAGCGTTAGTACTGGGTGATCACAACAAGGGAAAGCGGACACACACATTTGGGGCAGACCGATTGCTGCAGTTAGTTTTTAAATTTGTTTTATAAACCAACTGCATATTTCGGTTACGTATGGTTTTATCAAAACTGTTGACACATTATCTAACTCCAAACGTGGTTTTGGGACTTGATATTATATGTTGACTCTTGTGCAAACAGTGATTGGACTGTTTACACTCATTTTCTTACTTGATGTT
Organism: Mikania micrantha; assembly: GCA_009363875.1. NCBI lineage: Eukaryota > Viridiplantae > Streptophyta > Magnoliopsida > Asterales > Asteraceae > Mikania > Mikania micrantha. Next base: position 44,255,960 of record CM018698.1, on the reverse strand, counting down.
AGTTTGGGTTGCAGCTCATCCATGTGAATCATTTATTACTTTAACATACCTATGCCTTCTATCATATATTCATGTTTACAAATGATTAAACCTATTGTTCTCACCAACTACGTCTGTAGTTGACAGTTACTTTTCACGTGTTTCAGGTAATCAGGTTTAAGACTTTCGCAGGGACAACTAAGGAGACCATACTAAGATAGAACAAGATGAAGAAACATGCTAGGATGGATTAGAAACACACTAAATCCTAATTGTTTAATTGTCTTGTTTGTAGTCTTATTTTGTAAACTATATTTTGGGTCTGTAGTTGTCTTTCTTTTGGTAGATAGATTGTCTGTAACTAAACAACTGTCTAAACATTATGAAATGTAGTAATCCATTGTGGTTGTTCTTATTCAATACTTGTGCATGATTCAACTGTTCATACGTCACCGCGCCGTGGATTCCGCACGTGGCGCAGGGGTGTGACAATCGGATATCATTCAGAACGTTAAACCTTCAGATATATTCGTACAGATCGTCACCTATACGAATAATCCGTCGATTTAGCATTCACATAACGACATCCGTGTTGTTTGGTTCTGTAAAGCCTCACATACGATTATACGTAATAAAATCCTAACAAATAATCACATGATGGTTCTGTAACGCCAGATAATTATCTGACTGATGAACCATATTTATGAGTTATGTTTCCCTGAAATGATTCTAATTTGTTGTTTGATAACACGAAATGATAATGATATATGATATGATTATGACATGAAATGAAACATGTATAGTTCGTACCTGATTACTGTTCAAGTTACTGTTGAGATCATTGTTCCGATGACGTTTTCGGCACTGTTGTTACAGCTTGGCTCGTTTACACTCTTAAACGTAACCCATATTTATTCTACAACAATGTAAACCCAAATTCGTTACAACTCGTTACAAATAATTTGTTATTTTTATACTTGTTACATTGGTGTAAATACGAACATTCGAAAAAAATAAAAAAACCTAGTCAAGACTGTAACGGAATTAAAGAGAAAAATAAGACGAGTAAAATGGTGCAATTTTCATAAAAAAATATTATAGTATAAAAAAGTTATGGATGTATAAAAAAAGAAGGGGTAAACTTTAATAATATAGCAAATTACATTAATACCCTTATTCCCTTTTCTTTCAAATCAAATATATTATTTTAATATAATTTAATATGAACCATTATATTAGGATCTTAAAATTTGATCCTTAAATATCGTGGGGTTATTGGGTTATTGATGAATCCTAAGGTTAGCAATAGATCACTTCCCTATATATATATATATATATATATATATATATATATATATATATATATAGGGGAAGGATCAAATGTTAACCCTTCCTTATAGTGTTAACCGCTTAACCCTAGCGTTTTTTGCCCGAATCTTGGTTTTTTTTCATGGTTTTTATTATACATAAATAGGGGGTTTCTTTTTTGTGTTTTTACTAATTTATCACCGTTTAGAAGTTATAGTAAGTGTAAGTTAGTTACACTTACTTACAATCTCCATCTGATGTAAGTAAGTGTAAGTAACTTACACTTACTATAACTTCTAAACGGTGATGAATTAGCAAAAACACAAAAAAGAAACCCCCCTATTTATGTATAATAAAAACCATGAAAAAAACAAATATTCGGGCAAAAAACGTCAGGGTTAAGCGGTTAACGCTATAAGGAAGGGTTAACAATGGAACCATCCCCTATATATATATATATATATATATATATATATATATATATATATATATATATACACTAGTAAAGCACCCACGTGATGCAACGAGAAACACAACATTAAGTTAGTGATTTTAAAGGTTTGCATGGTTCGTTTTTAAGTCATAACCACAATAAAAGCAATTTTTTTAACTTAGTAGTAATTAAAAATGACTTTAACTTCTAGCATAAATGGCCAAATGTGCCAAAAATGTTAAAGATGAGATTAATATGTTTTGAGAGGTTTTCTTTTATAATCACTCTATCTCGCATAAATTATTATAAGCTACCAATGTGTGACAAAGTGAAAGTAGAGATAAAAAAACTTTTAGATTAGATTTAAAAAGTTGTATCATATGCTATAAGAGTTGTAAAACTCTTACTTTTAAGATATTTAAGTAAATTACTCTTTTGTCCTTCTAATATGTGTTATATAGTAGTGTGTGTGTGTATATATATATACATAGGGAAGTGTTTAAATAACAATCCACTCATAAAGCATTAACCCGAAATAACCCATCGAGATGAAGCCAAATCTTGGATTTTGTTTAACATTATTGTAAAACATATACAACACTTTCTTCTTTTATAAGTTTGCGAAAACTCATCACCATTTGAGACGTAATATCGTTGTAAGTTTTAGGCCTATATAAAACTGTTACAGTGTTGTAAGTGAAAAACTTACAACGATGTTACGTCTTAAACAGTGATTAATTTTCGCAAACTGATGAAAGAAGAAAGTGTTGTAGATGTCTAACAATGTTGTTCAAAAAAATCCAAGATTTGGCTTTATCTTGACAAAGTTGTCCGGGTTAATGCTTTAAGAGTGTTTTATTATTTGTTCACAATGCTATATATATATATATATATATATATACACACACACACACACACACACTAGATTATTAACCTAAGTATTACACAGATTTAATATAAAATATTTAATAGTTAGCAATTATAAAATAATATTTTGATATAAAATGATTAATTTGCATATTAATAAATATTTTAAGAGATAAAAAATAATTAAAAATTTTAATCATATACAAATGATATGACCTTTTAATGTTTAACAATTGATATATTTGAAATAACTGACATTAAAAACTTCAGTTAGTATTATAAAAAAATAACTTTTATAAATCAATAATATAAAATATAAAATATAATTTTTATAATTACTAAAGTTAAACGACGCAATTTAAAAATAGCGTTAAACATAACGGACAAAAAATGTAACTTTATCTATCATTTTTATTACTTCAATTTATAATTAAATTAAAAAATGTCATTTGTTTATAAAAATCTCATTGTTTAAAAACTTCTTTTTTAATAAATTTTGTTTTAAAAAAAATATTTTTTAAGATAACTTATTTTTTACATAAATTTTGTTTTTTTTTTTTTTGAAAATATAATATTTCTTACTTTAATTAATTTTGGTTTTAGAAAATTTTGAATTATATAAAAAAAATTTAAGTGTGTTTATAATAGAAAAATAAGTGATATATAAGTTCTTAGTATTATAATTATTTAATAAAAAAAGATTTATTTTAAAAGAGAGAGAAGATAATTATTTAATATAAGAGAGAATTAAGTGAAATGGTATGGAATTGACAAGTGATAATAATGGTGTAAGATATGACAAATGACAATTATGTTGTAAGAATGTGACAAGTGACAAAATATTTACTGTTTTACTATAGAGTTTAGATTCTCAACACTGCGTTTTTTTTTTTAATTCAGCTGGTCTTTTTTCTGTTTTTGGTCAAAATTAAGTTTTTGATTTTGGGTGACCTTAAAACATATACATGTTTAATTGATATTTTTAGGTAGCTTTCACGGTTTTACTACTGCTAGGCTCACATTAATTAAGCAATTTAACCTTGAAACATAATTTTAGTAATTAAGTTCCATATTTTTAATATTTGTAAATACAATTTGTGTTTGTTTTATGTAGGAGTTGTGTGATAATGCATCACATGCGAATATACACACAAAACTGCGAATTTTATGCAATTTGTTACGCATACAAGTAGCGTGATTATGCCTACATATTGCAATTATATACATATATACGTACATACATATATACACACACATAGGAGACGGATCCAATACAAAGGGGGTTTAACGTGAGAAGGATAGGAAGTATTTCTATCCCTTGATCAAATTAATCAATGGTTAGGATCCAATGGTCCCCACTTTTCATTTAAAACCTGCGTGAATTTAAGCTTGAAGGGCAAAAAAGTAATAGCCTACATTTGTTGACTTTTTTGTAGTTAATCAAGTTCCACCATTTTTTTATAAATCAAATAAGTTTTAAATGGTTAATCGTTTTTTTAAAAAAATTACACCATAAAATAGAGAATTTTATTATCTTTAATTTGAGTATAATATTGCTATGGTTTTCTTTCGTTTTTTTTACGTGGTCCGTGATTATTGGTCCGTGATTATCAGTTGGTCCGTGATTTTTACATTAGTTACGTGATAATTGGTCCGTGATTATTCAGTTTGCCCTTAGTTATTTTGATTTTTATACGTGGTCCGTGATTTGTTACATATGGTCCGTAATTAGTAGTCCGTGATTATTCAGTTGGTCCTTGATTATGCCTATTAAACAATGGTCCGTGATTTTATATAACGCGGTCCGTGATTTTACACGGACCATTATACCCCTAACCTGGATTACATGTGGCGAATTCTGGTGGCTTCTTACGCTTCTCACGTTAATTTTCTTTGTACAATAACCGGCCCCCACACACATATATACAAATATATATGTATATAGGAGTAGGTTCACATACAAATAGATTTTTTTTGTAAAAATAGTAGGAACCAATAAAGTGTTGACATGTGTCATTTTAATTAATTAATATAAATGGGTAATATAGGCAGTTTATATTTAAATCATTTTTTAAATTTTGCATTAAAATAAGAAAGTGGGTAATCAGTTTAATGTTTCAACCTATTCCAAAAATTAACATTATATCACGTATTATCATAAAAAAAACGAATTCGTAATCTCAGATACGAATCAAAAAAAATCGCAGGCATTGAGTTTTTGAATTACATTTGCAAAATTCGATGGATAAGTACGTACAAATGGACGAACCAACTGAAGATATTCTATCATGTGCTAATAGCACATATTAACACATAGCAAAACAAACAAAAAAGATTGTTTCAGGCATATATTTATGTATATATGCTAACATGTACGAATAACACGTATTAGCACATAGAAAAACATACAAAAAAGTTTATTAACAGGTATACGATTATGTGTATGTGCTGATATATTAAGAAATCTCTTTTATGCCCTTATTTCCTTTTTAAACATCATATTAATTACTATCATGCCATTGAATCTTTTATAACCATTGATAATAACACATTAATGGTCCAAATCGTTTCTCATTGTTTTTACAAAACTATCCATTTGTACAATAACCTTACTCTATGTATATATATGTATATATGTATGTACATAAAAGAGAGAAAATATCAAATAAAAGACATTTTTGCATAAGAAGAACGAAAACTAATACAAGTTTGACCTGTGACATTATAATTTAGGTATAGCATCTTATTTTTGTACTCGATTTTTATTTTTTTGTTCTAAATTCTTTTTTGTAATAGATTTTTGTATTTTTTGTACTATATTTTTTTGTTTTTTATAGCACATTTTTGTTTTGTTATTGAATTTTTATTTTTTTGAATTGGATCTTTTTACTAGATTTTTTTTTTGTACTGGATTTTTTTGTGCTAGATTTTGTTTTTTGCTGAATTTTGTTTTTTTACTATATTTTTGTTTTTGTATTTTTATCATTATACTTGTCAAACTTTTATTGGTTCTTACTTTTCTTAAGCTAAAATCTCTTTTTAGTGGATCCAATTATAGACACACACACGCATACACACACATACGCATACATATACTAGATTTATCGACAATTGATGAAATAAGAAATATGAATATGAATATCTATAAATTATAAAACAAATAATAATAATGTTCAATAATTATAAAATTATATTAAGATAATAGATAATTAAATCTTATTATTGTTTATCAAGTTTTAGTAAATTAATAATTATTAAAATAAGAAGATTTATACTTTTTTATATTTAGTTATTAAAAAAATGTTAGAATTTAGCGGAAAAACAAATTATAGATTTCATTAGGAAGTGATACATGTCTTATAAATATAATCATTTATTAGAGTAGGTAGAGTATATAGACATATGTATAGAGAGAAAGAGAGAGATTGTATACTGTAATAAGTCATTTTTAGAAAGTTAACCATGCATTGCACCATATTCATATTCTGGTCACTTATTTTAAACCTAAAAAATAAATGTGTGAAAAATATTAAAGGTGAATACAACATTGGGTTTAAATAAAAAAAAATCAACTTAATATTATTTAATGTACACCATACATTTATTTTCAGAATTCAAAATTGGTGATTAAGATAGGTTTTAAAGGTAATTTCTCTACAATTGGTTATCATAAGATACCATCCTTATACATAAATATATATATATATATATATATGTATGTGTATATATGTGTGTGTGTGTGTGTCTGTGTGTGTATTTTCCACATTAAAGTTGATTAAAAAATTGGGGTTTCAATTAACAAATCAATTTTAATATGAAACGCATATGTATTTTCAATATTATAAATGAATAACTCATATAATGTTTAAAGGTTTCTTTCTAAGAATAATTTTTCACATTATACAATTCTTATATATTTGGATATTCAAATAAGAAATACTATTAATTAAAAACTAAAAAAATCATTTATAGCTACAAGTTAAAGGACGTATAAAACATCCAATAAAATGGTGTAGTGGCTAGAGTGAAGGAGATACAACGTAGAGGTCGCAAGTTCAATCACCACTTGAAGCAATTTTACTTAGAGGTCACCGACCCGGGGGGTTTGCCACACAAGTGGGGTTCTCACAATTGTAAAAAAAAAAAAAAAAAAAAACATATTAGTACTTTTTCTTAACTAAAAAAGTATTTTTTTTCTTAACTTAAAAAAACTACTTTGATACCCATTAACTCATTTGGTTATTTACAACTCATTAAGCTACAAGTTAAAGGATGTATAAAACATCCAATAAAATGGTGTAGTGGCTAGAGTGAAGGAGATACAACCTAGAGGTCGCAAGTTCAATCACCACTTGAAGCAATTTTACTTAGAGGTACCGACCCGGGGGTTTGCCACACAAGTGGGGTTCTCACAATTGTAAAAAAAAAAAAAAAAAAAAAAAAAAAAACATATAAGTACTTTTTCTTAACTAAAAAAGTATTTTTTTTCTTAACTTAAAAAAACTACTTTGATACCCATTAACTCATTTGGTTATTTACAACTCATTGGTTCTTATTTGAATAAGTACATATACATACGTACAAACACACACAGATATACATATATATATATATATACATATATATATATATATATATATATAGGGATGGGAAGTAATTATAACTCACTCTTATTGCGATAACTCGTATAACTTCGTCAAGATCAAGCCAAATCTTGGATTTGTTTTTAACATCATTATAACACATTTAAAAAAGTTTCTTCTTTTATGAGTTTGTGTAAATTCATCACAGTTTAATCATAACAATGTAACTTAGAACAGTTTCTTTTTTTATTAGTTTCTGTAAATTTATCATCGTTTAAGCGATAACAATGATAAATTTACACAAACTCATAAAAAAACAAAGAAAATGTTTTAAATGTATTATGTTAAAAAAAACCAAGATTTGACTTAATTTTGGCGGATTTATACGAGTTATCGTAATAAAGATGTTTATAATTACTTTCATCCCCTATATATATACAAGTATGATCAAATAAAAAGTTTATTTTACCTAAAGGTTAAAAGAATATTTCTAAAACCCTAGAAACCGGCTCAAAAGAGCTTCGATTGAACTTATTCCGGTGATGTTTGAATCGTTTAGTAGAACTTTAAAATATTAACTTTTAAGTTTTATGTTTAACATTTGACTATAAAGTTTAAGTTTTAGGCTTAGTTTTTAATTTTTAGATTTTATTTTTAGGCTTTATGGTTCAGTTTTGAAGTGTATGTTTTAGCATTATGGCTTATGGTTCAACATTTGGTGTGTAAGGGTCAACAATCCAGTTCTAATGACGCGAAAATGAGTTCGTTTGGAGTTTTGTTTGGATCGGTTTTTAAGTTAATAAAAAAAATTTAGTCTTATTAAACAAAATAGACGAGTTATGGGAATCTTCACCTGTGTGTAGATCGACTATAACGTGAATGCTTAAGCCCTTTTCCGTATGGCTTAGGTAATTAGACATTTAGCCAACCAATTTACTTTTAAAGAAAATGAAACCACATTAATTGTGTTGCAAGCTTATATATAATCTTGTATCCAAATTAAATTCTCTGTTTTTACGAAGATTATATTCACATAAACAGATTAATTACCAAAGAGGCATTGCCTACCCTGAGATTCTTTCAAATGGGAGGTCTTGGGTTCAAATCCCTCCCGTAGCGAGAAAGGGGTCTGAGGGGGGTCGGGGGATTTTCCCAGTGAGGTTTCCTCCTGGGGTAGTTGTGGTGGCTCATGAGAGGTGTAGGTAACTAGACCTTGGTGACATGGCCTGGAAACAGTGGGTTCACACGATTGAGGCCTTCAACATTAAAAAAAAAACAGATTAATTAATGAACACAAAAAAAAAATTCTTTTATTATTTAATGAATAAAAGTCAAATATCAAAATAACAAACAAGAAAAACCCCTGAACATGTTATGAGTAAATTTCTTTAAAGATTTACAATTATTTGACAAATTAATAACCCATTGCATGTTGTGGGTCTTAATTACTTCAAATAGTAACACAACTAATGCATAATTAATCGTTAGGTTATATGATCTGAAACTAAAGGTAAACTCATATATATCAGAAGTTGATGCATCATGTTCGATATCAAAAGTACCGAAGAAATGAAGTTAGTGACTCAAAGACTTGTTCATGGCAAGGAATGGTTAGCCCCATGTCATGACCGAACCCGAACTCTTCTTCGGCCAGGTGCAGCAGGTTCTGGAACTCGGGCCGAGACAGGAACCAGATGGGTATGACGTATCGGCTCCGGTTGTCACCAACATAAACCACAAAATGGCCCTTGGGTACGTCATCATAATTTTGTTGTTTCTTTCCTATGCTTGAACATCTCTTCAATATATGTTTGATAAGTGCTGCTTGTGAGAGCTTGTTTGATGTCTTCTTGATGGTCATTTTGGGATCTCTTTTAGAGAGAGAGAGAGAGAGAGAGAGATGTTGAATTTGTGACTAGAAATATGAATGTGGCTTTGTATTTAATTCCCTATCTTGATATGTGTATATATATGGGCACACACGTATATGATGTATTTATATATTTATTTATTTTTTATGTCTATGTTATATGGAGAGAGAATTACAATTAAATAAAAAATAAAAGGGATTTATCATAAATATAGAAAGAAAAATTCAATAACGTTATCAAGATTTTAAAAAAATTTTAGCGAGTAACCATTTGATGCATTATGTGAAAAAATAAATAAATAAATAAAATAATATTAACAGTAATTAGAAATGCTAATTAGTGAGTAGTGAGTACATATGATTCAAACTTGAAATTAGTTCAAAACGAGAATAAGAAAAATTACGAGGCTAAAGGGAAATAAGTTGTTACGTTAAAAATGTCTAAGAATTAGATCTATGAGACTCGTTATCGTAAAAAACTCTAAAAATTAGATCTATGAGATCAAATTTGAAAGGTAAAATTCAAATTTTAAAGGAAAAAAATTCTTGAAGGGTGATTTAGTTGTGACAACTATTTCTCACCTTAAAAATTCATACACTACTAGAAAAAAAGTTGTATTTCCGACACAAATTTGCGTTGGAAATGGGTCGCAACACATCATTTCTGATAGATTTGTGACAAAAAGAGGTTATCACAAAACTCATGGTCTGAAATGCGATTCCGACAAGATTCTGACGCAAAATGTGACAAATTTGCGACGAAATATTGTGTTTTTCTTACAGGTTATTGAGTCTTTTTAAAGGTTATTGTGTCATTTTTACTCACCATTTTATCATCCTTGATTATCATTATGCATTCAGCATCATCCTTGTGTCTTGAATTGTTCAGAAAAACACAACATTAAGCCGGAAATACAAAAAAAAACACAATTAACTGAAAAAACAAAATTTGATTCTATGACAACACGATATTCATTTTAAAGATAAAAAATGTTTGTTTCTATGGTATTTTTTTTCAAAAAATATTTTCATGTGTAAAAGTTACGAAAGTTTAAAAAAGGTATAAAAAGTCAACAAAAGTGATGATCATTAATTAAATATCATTCAACAAATTAATTTAATCATAGTCGTTGCTTAATGATCTAATGACTTATGATCATTCTTAGACTTTTTAGGATAAGCAACTTATTTAGTTTGCCTAACCCTACAAAGGAAGGATTAAACAAAAAGTCTAATTTGTTTAAGAACACTAAAAAGTATTTTTAAAACCCTCAAAACCAGCTCAAACGAATTCCAATGAATCTCATTCCCACGATGTTAAAACGGTATTGTCGAACTCTACAATATTAGTTTTAGGTTTTAGCTTTAACATTTAGTTACAAAATTTAGGTTTTACAGCTTGGTTTTAAATTTCTTGGTTTTATCTTTAGTCTTTAAAGTTTTGTTTTAAAATTTAGGCGTTAGTATTATGGTTTATGGTTTTGGATTTAGGGTTCCGGTGACAGAAAAATGAGTTTGCTCGAAGTTTGTTTTGTGATAACTTTCAAGTTTTTAAAAATTATTTTGAACTGTCTTAACAAAGATGAAATTTTTAGAGTAATCCCTCTGTATATATAACAATAGGGAGATTATTTAGTCTATAAGAAGTATATATAGCAAGGCATTGTTTATGTTTGTACTTTAACAAAATTTAAACTAGTTTTTCTTGGTAATAAGAAGGTTTTTAGAGAGTTATTCGAATTACGCGTTCTTGATATTATTGATTCTGGACTTGAATCAGTATAAGTCAAATTCAAGAACTTAATCAACGACCATCGTTCAAGCAAACCAACGTTCAGGTTCAACTTTCGGATCATGATACTAACCGTAAACACGACGACGCAACTGTTGGTTCCGCCATTTGATCAAACAAAGAACCATGTTTGATCCCGATAGAGCTGAAGGACCGGATGCAATGGCGGAGCTTGAATGAATTTAGGAAAGGAGACGCGGAAATTCTAAAATTGGGCGAAATCAATACATATGAAAAAAAAAAAATTAAACCGATCTACCAAAAAATTAACACTATTGACGAAAGAAAATGCCCTCACTTAGCTTCGTCCATGACTTGATGAAAGCCTTGAAACATTCACCCCCAATCACTTACCATCAAAGGAACCGGAAACCCGCCATCAAGATCCGCTATAAGATAACATCAAAGGCTGGAGATCAAGCTACCGAGATGAAAGACAGATCCTTAATTTGTGACTGGTTCAACACAAGAAGGCGATCTGTTTAGTGTTACAGGGTCACAAGAATTGCAAGGCATTTTTTACCGCAGGGTAGATTTGTCTTTGTCTTACCCGTCCCTGACCATATTAATTAGTGAGACTTTACTATCTATGTTTAGATATTTGTTTTTACCGCAAGTTTTGAGGGTAGGAGCAATGTTTTCAAACCCGGACCGGACCGGCCGGTCAGACCGGTCGGACCGGGGTTCGGTAGGCTTAGCGGTCCGATTTTGCCTTCAAAACCGTTTTGAGTGATAACCGGCGGGCAGACCAGTAACCGGCGGTTGGACCACGAACCCGTTTAAAAAAACGGTCGGACCGTGAGTGATTATACCGTTTCATCATAAAGAACCGTAATACATGTTAGCAAGGGGGTTGAACGATTTATAGAGGGGAGTGGGGCTTTTTCTTTTGTATCTGCATCGATGTGGGACAACAAGTTTTGGGTTTTACTTGAGCAGTAAGCTTAGATTGCAAAATTTGAAGAATTCAACTTAGATGAATAATCGATGTGGGACAACGAAATCCTTTAACATGTAAATAATTGAACCAGAATATAAATATTTGAACCAAGTTAGATGATGATCAACTTACAAGTAGTCTTCTTAGTGGAAACAATGATGGACCAGCCCTCTTATGATTGAAATCCAATAAATAAAATATATTAAACAAACCTAGTTTTTTTTAACATAATTATGTTTATTTAAATGTATTTATAATTGTATAACCATTTTAGAATATTTTATATATATATATATATATATATATATATTATGTTTTCCGGTTTTTGAATCCGGTTTGACCGGTCCGACCGGTCCGACCGGTGACCAGTAAGGCATCCGGTTCGACGTCCGGTCCGGTTATAAAAACATTGGGTAGGAGGAATAAAATGGTTAGGCAACAACCGTGATTTGGCTCTTGCTGGCCGGTTCAAACAGAACCGTAATAAAAAAGGATCGAGTTAGACCACCCGGGTATAGCCGAAGAAACCAAAGACAACAATGGGTGAACCGTGAACGACTTGATCATCGAGTCATGGTTACCGAACGTGATCTCAAAAAACTCGACTGATGATCAAGCTCGCAGCCAAGGTCTCGGGGACTAAGTTTAGAATAAACTAATATTTCCTGAGCACAAGCCTATCACAAGTCGGTGATTGGGGACGGCCTGTGTAATTCATTAACAAATTGGTTTAGAGTTTAAAAGGTTATTAGGCTTTTACTAATTACTTCACTACACCAAAACTTATTTAATACATTGACCTGTCTCAACAACATAATTTACCCCGATAACAAGTCGTTGGCAAAATCTTTGACGCAATAACTATGAAGATATAAATAAAAATGTCAATCGTTGTAGGCTTTTTTGGGAATGATCTTTTTACTGACGACGTGTTTGTTATTTATTTTTGACGCAAAAAGGTATTTACTTTTCAAAAAAAGTAAACCAAAAATAATATCTATTATTTTCTTATCCTGACCACTTGTCATCGACAAAACTAATTTAATATTTTATAGTTTTTTTTATTGTTAAAAAATGGAATATTACTATTGATCATGGTTGCAAAAGTCGCTAGACGCTCCTATGTCGGAACAGGTCCTTGGAGCGAGTAATCGGAGAGTACTCGGCCCTAGACGGGAGTACTCGGGTAATACGTAGGAAGTACTCAGCCTCGGAACAATTTCTTGGAGCGAGTAATCGGAGAGTACTCGGCCCTAGACGGGAGTACTCGGGTAATACGTAGGAAGTACTCAGCCTCGGAACAATTTCTTGGAGCGAGTAATCGGAGAGTACTCGGCCTTGGAGACCGACTTTTACAACAGTGCTATTGATTTTTCCCAATGACATATTGTTAGAAACTAGTGTTAGTCTCTCGCGCGTTGCGGCGCGCTAGACTGCAAAACAACAAATGTTATTTTCATACGATATTAAAATAGTAGTTCTATCGCCCAAAAGCGTACTGAGAAAGAGAGTTTTTCGATAAATCGATTGACAAACTCACCAAAAGTTGAGATCTTTTTAACAATTATTGTTGAAAATCTTCTTAGTTTTTGTAAAGTCATTTCCTTTCATAATCACATCCTTGATAGCCTACATTTTAAAGATGTTGAAATAATCAAGTGATCATCAAACATGTTTCAAGAGTTTAAAAGTAAATTATGTAATGAAAATAAAATCATGTTCCTAATAATAGATAGAGTAAATTGCACTTTTAGTCCTTTATGTTTTATTAAAAATTCAAAGATCGTCCTTAATGTTTTAAAATTTCAGAATCGGTACTTGAATCGTTAAAATCTTGCACTGTAGGTCCTTTGTCCGTTAACACCGTTAACTTTTGAATTAAATGGAGGGCAGAATAGTAATATCACTCTTGTCTTGTTTGGACTCCCTTGAAAAGTTGCATTATCAGGCCCTTCAAACAATGAAATTGTTCTTCTTTTCAAGATATCTTTGGTGAAGAAAAACTAAGCCATATCAGTTCGATCTTTCTCTGAAAACGATACTTTCGAATTGAGCCCGTAAACCGAACTAGAAGAAGCCCACACGATCGCCGGTTGGGGGTTTACCGATTTCGACACTTCTAGAAGGGTCACGAAGCCATCAACATTGGATTTGATGTATGAACTAGGGTTTACCATTCATACCTAACGCCAGCTTAAGACACTAAATGAAGAACGTGAGTGAAGTGCACTATTCCAAACAGTTTCCGGAGCAGAACGGCGTCGTTTGTGTCACCGTCAACGACGAACACACCGGCGGCACCGGTGACGAGAACTGTGTGACCGAAGCTTTAGACCGACGCATGTGAGCCAACGAAACTGGCGGCACCGGTGACGAGAACTGTGTGACCGAAGCGTAAACGGGGTTTCGCCGATGCTTTAACTTGATTCCCCCAACCGGATCCGAAGTAGGTGGAGGTGGTACGGAGGCCACGACGGGGTGCGGCGGTGTACGGCGGCGATAGGAAGAGAATAAGAAAATGAAGGCCAGAAAAACAAGGTGACTTTTACGGCGGTGTACGCAGACGATGGTGGAGGTAGTGCAACGGTGACTTTTCCGGCTTGAATTTGCCAGGCGTCGACGGGAACGGTGACTTTTCCGGCTTGAATTTGCCAAGCGTCGACGGGATGTTGTCGATGTGTGAGAGAATCGGCTTGAGAGAGTCATTTTGTTAGGGTTTGGGGAAATTCAAGGGGTTAAATTTGGGTTTTTTGGATGGAGATCAGCAGAAAAAAAAATTAAATTTGGGTTAAAGAGTGAAATTACTATTCTGCCCTCCATTTAATTCAAAAGTTAACGGTGTTAACGGAAAAAGGACCTACAATGCAAGATTTTAACGATTCAAGTACTGATTCTGAAATTTTGAAACATTAAGGACCATCTCTGAATTTTTAATGAAACATAAAGGACCAAAAGTGCAATTTACTCTAATAGATAATACAATTGTCATGCGAAGTTGTCCCACTGGTTGGGGTTTGGCTTGTTGACTGAAAGGTCGCAAGTTCGAATCTCATTCATGGCATGGCTTTCAAAGGACACAGGGTAATGACCTTTGTGTAAGCAAAGCGATTCCGCCCCGGTTTTACCCATGGACCAAGGCTGTGTGCCGCAAACCTAATTGTGGGTCGGTCCTGTGCGGTTTTCCCGGTTGAACGACATGCCAAACTCTGGTGCCTAGTGGGCCCGGTTAAGACAACACATTGGCCGGAGTTGGGTGTGGACCTCTCCGTTGGGCCGGGTGCGATACCTCCCTTAAAGAAAGTCGCCGTTCAAAAAAAATAACAGATAATACAATTAGGGTTTTTTTCCCACTCTTTCTAAAGTTAGAAAAAGCAAATAAAAATAAAGTTGAACACAATGAACTAGTTGGATGGGGAAGAAGCGTTAGCATTCATTGATTGGTGTTGTGGAAAAACTATATGTGACACCACAAAAAACTTCATATTCTTTTTGAACCGTTAAATCAAATACCACTTGTTAAATAGGCAACATGACCTAATCATTTAGGAGGAAGCTCACATTAGAAAAACCTCATGCTTACCTAGAAGCACAACTCCAAAACCTTTAATAAGTTAAAGATAAAAGTTAGTTGATACAAAAAATTTAATATTCTATATCGACTAATTAGTAATGGCCTGTTTTATTTGGACACCCCACTTTTATATTTTTACACCCCTGCGGGCCAATACGGGCCGTAATGGCCATTACGGCCCGGTATTGAGTACAGACAAACATTCCACAGAATTCCTTGGAATCAGTGAAACATTCTGTGGGACGGGCCGTAATGGCCATTTACGGCCCGTTTTGGCCCCAAGCTTATTTTTCCAAGCCATTTTGGGTGTCAACCAGTTTTTTTATGTTGGTACGGCCCGTACTGGCCATTACGGGCCGTCTTGAGTTAATTTATTTTATTTACACATAATTTACGTATTTAAATATTTTTTAAGATTGTACGTTTAATACGTGAATTATTTGAACGATATGTTTTATTTATTTTATTTAAACTTAATTTACGTATTTAAATTTAATTTTTAACGATATACATTTATTATGTAAGTTATTTGAACGATACACGGCTATTACGTTAATTAAACGTCATAATATCGTTTTAACTAAATATTTCATTTTCTAGTTTGAATTGAAAAATAATTAAAATAATTTAAACAATATAAAGTTTTTCGCGCAAATATTAAACAACACAAACAGAAACAATACAAATGCAGAAAGAAATATACGTATATACACTGTACGGTTTTATATACAAGGAAACAAAATACAAAAATACAAAATGAACTACGATCCGGATGGTCCAGCATGTGATCCGTCGTCTGCGTAGACGCGTGGCTCCGGGAACGGTGGAAGCTGTGTCCCGTCCCGTCGCGCATGCTCTGACGCGACTGTCCACTGGACCAAATCCTCATACCGATCGAGCCGTCGCTCGATGCGTGCCATCCGCTGGGCCATCTCGTCGCACCGGGCGGCAATCTGGTGCAACAACGCCTCGAGTGGCTCGGTCAGGCGTACCGTACTGTAAACGTGCCGTATGAATACACGACAGGAGGCTCTTCGTTCAAATCTGGCACGGAATAGTTGAAAAAACTCCCGTCCCAAAACGACATCGTTACAGATATGAATTATCGTGAAATATATTTGAATTCGAAAGTTACGCGTTCGTTTGAAACGATTCATGCTTATATACAAATTTGAAAATGTTCAAGACGGCCCGTAATGGCCTTTACGGCCCGTACTGGGTCAAATCAATGTCCTTCTGTCAGAATTGAAAAAGCAAGACGGGCCGTAATGGCCATTACGGGTCGTCTTGCTGTCAAATCATTGTACTAGGTTGCAGTGAATGTCTGTACGATGAATGAGACGGGCCGTCTTGGCCATTACGGCCCGTCTTGATCCCAATCATTGGCACAGGTTGTCAGGAGCGAATGTTTGACCGAGGGCTGAGACGGGCCGTAATGGGCATTACGGGCCGTCTCAGGGGTGTATTTTTAAAAAAAGTGGGTGTGAGAATGACAACACCCTTAGTAATTTGTGTGTGTCGGCGGAACTGCCACATGGCAGCTGTGATTGGTACACTCAAAAACTTTTTGTTTTGTATATTATAAGTTTTTATTTATATATTTAATTATATATGGTTAACAATATGTGAGTTTTATCTTGCTATATAATAAGTTTAATACCCTGCAACATCATTTTTTGCCCTATATATCATGGCTTTTTCTATATATATTTTTGATGATTTCTTCCTTTTTATATAAAATTACAAGTATAGTCACAGTCTTGTCGTAACGCACGGATTTGCTTATATCAAATTTATTACTATTTTAAACGTTTTTATGTCTAACCATGCTAATTTTACTACCAAAACCTAAGCAAAGTATTCAAACAAATTATTAACAATGTTAATGTCATCATAATACATAATAATTGTTGCAAAATCAAAAGGACAATTGGTACAAAAGTTTTAAAAAACAATTTGCAAATGGAGCTTAAGCTTTCTTTATTAGTTCACATCAGTTCAATTATTTTGATAACAAAAAATAACACAAAACTCAAATCTATAGCATTTTTAGCAAGTCATGTATACTATTCTTATAAAGAGTCCTTTTATTGCAAAAAAAAATGATGAAGGATTCTATGATTAAAAAATTAACATTTTCTTAATTTTTCAAGGCATCTTGGTAATTTTATTTAATGTTCTAACTTATTTGGTGATATTTTGTAATTTTTTATGTTTTAGATAAATTTAACTATTATGTTTTATGTATTATATAAAAATAAATTGTCAAGCCCTGTGATTTGATAATATTTCACTCTTTGTATGTAGGTTTCATAAATAACTCATATGATCCTAAACCTTTAAACATTTATAACAAATACAATCTCTGTATTTCACTTTTATTCCCTAGATTTCTTGTAACTCTCACATAGTGAAATACTTTTTTCAAACCTGTCTTACACTATTAATAGCTTATTAATATTTCTACAATATAGTTTACTTTTTCGTATTCTCATTAATGATCAATCTTGTTGAGTTAGTCAAATCAATTGTTTGTTTTGAGTTGAGACTGAGTTAAAATAGGAGAAAAACAAAGGCATGTGGAGGGTTTGGGTGTGAAAGAACAGAGCAAGAGCGATCCACATAGTTTGAGAACATGTTGCTTATGTTGCACTTTTATAGGACATCATGACCCCCTCCCTCATTTATTACTCTTGTCTTAAGTGTTAAATATAAATACCAAAAGTTTGAAAAGTTAAATTAACAAACAATTTCTCTACAAGTAAATTTGAAGTTTATTTCATGATTAATAGATAAAATTATCACATTCTGATATATTATTTATATAAATTGTAGTCAACTAGTGGACGTTGTCTGCCTGCTGCTGAGGTGATGTTAACAACATTATGTTATGTACGTAAGCAGAAGTGTATGAAGCTACAATGACTTGAATTTTAATTTCTATATGTAGAATAAAAAAAACGAACTTTAAAAAATACTAACAAAATATTGGCATGATAGTTCTTCGTGTTCTTTTATATATTAATCGTAATATATAAAAAACAATATTATTTATTTAAATTGTATCATGTTTGAAGTTAATATATGTTAAAAAGCAACGATATGATATATGATTGGCTTTATTGAGTTTGATTGCTAGCGATTGTTTATGTGTCTTTGAGTAGCATTTACGAAGCACATGCCATGAGCGTGTCGCTGTTTGAAATTGGGGATAATAATATATAAGAGGTTAAATTAAAAATAAAATAAAATAAAAAAGTAATCATAGAATTAAATAGGTGGCTAATTAATGCAGCTCTCGGTCCTCAAACCTTATAAGGTAGTAGGAATTCTTGTTTTGTTTCTGAAACAATTTAAATAGATAAAAATAAATAACAAATAATAAACAAACAAATAAATAATAAAACTAAAAACTAAAATGTTTGCTAGTATATAGAAAATAAAAAAAAACAAAAAAACCAAGCTGATTTTAAGCCGACAATAACTCGTTTGAATGAATTTATCATTGATTTCTCTTGTATATTATTAACTATGTTAGAAACTTATTTATCAAATTTTTTTGAATGGTTTATTTTTGGATCACTGATAGATGACTGAAATATTGTTGTGCTACCAGAAGTACCACCCGATCATATACACCACCAAGTCATCAGTATGAAGGAAACTTAATAATATGAGAAAACCCTCTAGTGTGATTTGGACCCATTTGATTCTTGAGTCTTATCCTACCATCAAGATACCGCTAGGCAATAATGTCTTTGGTAACTTATTTCTTATAGGATTTAATAAATTTAACTTGTTAAACTGTTATTTTTCTTTGGATTAAATAAATATAACATTTTAGTTCCTTATTATATTTATATTATTATTTTTCTTCTTTTATAGTTTTTTCAATTTTATATATTGTTTGTCTATTTTTTCTATTTTAACTTTAGCTTTTTTATATGTAATATTTTCTTTTTAATAAATTTAGTAAAATTCTTTAAAAGTAATAAAAAAGTTATTGAAGAAATATAAAGAGATTGTGTTATTACTCTGTTATAAATAAAAAATTTTAAGGCACATGCCATTATAATATATAATATGTATTTAATTTTTTTTTCTAGCTAATTTTTTTTTACTCTTTAATATGTTTTTTTATTTCATAATCTATTATATATAATAAATCAAAATAAAAGAGGACACATGTCATTCATCTAGACTATCCTCACAATAATTTTCCCGCTTCTCTCTCTTATTTAATGCATCATACAATAAATAATAATATTAATTATTGAATACACATTTATACATTTTTAAATTGAAAATATTTTTTAAGACAATAAAAATATATTAATATAAAATATTATTTTTTTTTCAAAAGCAAAATTATTATAAAATAAGAAATATTGAAAACGTTTTATAAAATAAAATTTTGGAAAACAAACTTTGAAAAAGTAATATTGAAAAAAGAAAATATTATTATTATATTTATTAAAGTATTAAGTTTTCCAAAATTTTTAATCATATTTTATTTAAAAAAATTGACTTATATTATAAAGATTTTTATGAATGACTATAATTTTTTTTTGTATTTAACCCGTGTAATACACGGGATACTAACCTAGTATATAATAAATAACTTTCTTATTTCCATACTAAAATTCGATTTCCCTTATATACTTCGACCCAAAACACATTTTTATTCTAATAATAAAAGGTATATAAGTATATTAACTGCATTATTTTAATGATTTAACTTCTGTAATAAAAACGTTTGTTATTAAATTTTCCAAAATATACAAATTTACAATCATGACTTGTAAATTATTGCAAACAAGTCTAACTGCTATTAGTTATGTGCTTGATATCTCAAAGTGTCCCCTTTGACTATAAGACTACTAATTTCTCCCAATTGCAAAAGGTGGTCATTCTTTCCATTTTGTTATTTCAATGTTGCATCTTTGTTAGATAGGCAATAACAAATCAAGAAACTTCAATTTATTTGCTCAAAAGGTTGAGTTTGACTAGCACTCTTTTAACATCTTACAACTAGAACCAAGGTTTTTAAAACTTTTGTTATTAATGGCATTTTTGTAAAATTATATTTGGTAACAATAGATTGCAGATTTAAATTTTATGTTTTGACAGTAGTCAATAAAAAAGGATTTGATCCGCCAAATGTATTACAACCTAGCAACATCTTGATGGTATGATAACGCTCAGAAACCGTAATGTCTTGTGTTTGAATCTCACAAGATATTGAGTCTTCTCATAAATTGTCGAGTTAGTGGTGAATATGATAGTGTGGTATTGTTGGTGGTATGATAATACTTCAGTGTCTGTCACAAAAGATTATTCAATCCGTTAGAATATAAGTTAAAAGATGATGATACAAATTAGTTAGGAAAAAAAATTTGTTCCTATTATTTGAAAATTTTAATACAAACAAATGCTTTTGAAAAAACAGATTAAAATATGCTTAAACCACTAATCGTCATACCAGCAAAACCAAATTAGTTCGATTGGCCTGCCAATCTAAGAGTGGCTCAATTCTCAAAGGTAGAGTTGGGAAACAAAGTTTTTTTGAACCGGTTACGGTTCTGATCAACAAAGTCAGTAACCAGTCCAAGTA
The DNA here is from genome assembly GCA_009363875.1 of Mikania micrantha. Taxonomy (NCBI): domain Eukaryota; kingdom Viridiplantae; phylum Streptophyta; class Magnoliopsida; order Asterales; family Asteraceae; genus Mikania; species Mikania micrantha. The sequence continues at coordinate 44,235,003 of CM018698.1, read as the reverse complement.
CAACCGGTTCCTGGTTTTTTGCCCACCTCTGCTCAAAGATAATTCAAATGAAGATAGGACTTTGCTCTCAATTAGATGGGCCTTCAATTTAATATTTATTTGGTTAATTGGTTTAGGCTTATATGGGTTGAATCCACTAAGAAAATATTTTTGTTTAGGAAGAGTGTGAAGATTATAGTTTGACATATGATATGTTAAAAATATATAAACAAAAATTTAGTACAAAAAACAAAACCCAATAAAAAAACAAAATCCAGTACAAAAAAACAAAAATCTAGTACAAAAAATGAAAATCCAACACAAAAAAATCGAATACAGTACAAAAAAATAAAAAACAGTACAAAAAACAAAAAATACAGTACAAAAAACACAAATCTAGTACAAGAAAAGGAGTCTAGTGCAGAAAAATTAAAATCTAATACAAAAAATAAAATGTTATACCTGAATTATTATGTCACATGTCAAACTTATATTAGTTCTTACTCTTTTTAGGCAAAAACTTGTTCTTATTTGATATTTCCCCTCTATAATTGAACGTGTGATTTTCTTGCTAAATAATTGCATTTGCATATTTGTTTTAGTTTGTGACTTGGGTCTGATTTGTGATAAATTTTGCTGTACATATATCATACCGAAGTTAGAGGTATGAGTTTAGATAGCTTCACCGGATCTTGGTTTGCTTTAAGCCCTTGTTGTTGTACCAACCCATCCCGTTTGGTTTGTTGTTGGAGTTTCGACGAACCCTGGAAAACCGGTGAAAATCTAATTGTGGGACAATTAAATTGGTATGACATTGCCGAATTTGATGCTTCAAGTTTGTACAAATCTTTATATTTTTTGTAAGTTTTTCTAAAGTTATAAATTTATGAGAAACAAAAGATGAAATTGTAACATTATTTATAACAAGCCTGCTAATGGAATGGGCCGCACTAAAATCCGTTCGCAATTAGTATTTTTTTTTAAAAAAAAACTTTGAACCTATTGATCTCTAAATAAATATTATGAAACGAATTGTCAAAATCAAATATAACAAATAATCTTCACTTTGAAATAAAAGATCGAACAATCGTAGATCTCCAACTCAAAAAAGAAATACAAAGAAACATACAACGATAGAAGATATACAATCAAAAAATATATCTTCTATATCAAAACTAAGATCTGATCTAACATACGAACTCAAGATCAGAACTAACACAAAAAACCCTAAAAGCTCTTAGAACTCAACAGAGAGAGAAAACTAAAATATGAGATCTCATCTTATGGAAACTAAACGTCATCTGCTAACATATGCATCCCATAAGTCGGTTGATGATACTGATCCATAAAAGCCCAGCACAATAAATCAACAGCCCATCTACTCAGCTACAGCCCAGCTTCATTCAATAGCCCATCAATTATCCAGATCCAATTAAGCCAATACCTCACAAATTATATAAAACAACATGAAGCAATATTAATTATAAAATTGAAGTAAACACATTATTTATTATTTTTAACACCCCCCCTCCCTCAATTTTATAATTTGAATGCATCAAACATTTTAAGTTTATTCAGTAAAAAATTATGTTGTTGAACTGACAACCCTTTAGTGAAAATATCAGCTACTTGGTTATTTGATTCAATAGACAAAGCCTTAATAATTCCAGCTGAAATTTTTTCCCTCAAGAAAAACAAATCGAGTTCAAAATGCTTTGTACGAGCATGAAATACAGGATTTAAAGCAATAGCTAATGCAGCATTATTGTCACAAAATAAACAAATAGGTAACCTGACCTGAATATGTAGCTCAGATAAAACATTTTGTAACCACAATATTTCACAAGTAGCAGAACACATTGATCTGTATTCAGCTTCAGCTGAAGATCTAGATACTGTGCTTTGTTTTTACTCTTCCATGAAACCAAATTACCACCAACAAAAGTATCTAAGCATTTTGCCCAATCAGAATCAGTATAGGCACAAATATCAAAATTATGACATTTGGTAAACAAAATACCTTTACCAGGAGCACTTTTAAGATATCTTAAAAGTCTCAAAATTATCACATTTTTCTAAAGTTATAAATTTATGAGAAACAAAAGATGAAATTGTAACATTATTTATAACAAGCCTGCTAATGGAATGGGCCGCACTAAAATCCGTTCGCAATTAGTATTTTTTTTTAAAAAAAAACTTTGAACCTATTGATCTCTAAATAAATATTATGAAACGAATTGTCAAAATCAAATATAACAAATAATCTTCACTTTGAAATAAAAGATCGAACAATCGTAGATCTCCAACTCAAAAAAGAAATACAAAGAAACATACAACGATAGAAGATATACAATCAAAAATATATCTTCTATATCAAAACTAAGATCTGATCTAACATACGAACTCAAGATCAGAACTAACACAAAAAAACCCTAAAAGCTCTTAGAACTCAACAGAGAGAGAAAACTAAAATATGAGATCTCATCTTATGGAAACTAAACGTCATCTGCTAACATATGCATCCCATAAGTCGGTTGATGATACTGATCCATAAAAGCCCAGCACAATAAATCAACAGCCCATCTACTCAGCTACAGCCCAGCTTCATTCAATAGCCCATCAATTATCCAGATCCAATTAAGCCAATACCTCACAAATTATATAAAACAACATGAAGCAATATTAATTATAAAATTGAAGTAAACACATTATTTATTATTTTTAACACCCCCCCTCCCTCAATTTTATAATTTGAATGCATCAAACATTTTAAGTTTATTCAGTAAAAAATTATGTTGTTGAACCGACAACCCTTTAGTGAAAATATCAGCTACTTGGTTATTTGATTCAATAGACAAAGCCTTAATAATTCCAGCTGAAATTTTTTCCCTCAAGAAAAACAAATCGAGTTCAAAATGCTTTGTACGAGCATGAAATACAGGATTTAAAGCAATAGCTAATGCAGCATTATTGTCACAAAATAAACAAATAGGTAACCTGACCTGAATATGTAGCTCAGATAAAACATTTTGTAACCACAATATTTCACAAGTAGCAGAACACATTGATCTGTATTCAGCTTCAGCTGAAGATCTAGATACTGTGCTTTGTTTTTTACTCTTCCATGAAACCAAATTACCACCAACAAAAGTATCTAAGCATTTTGCCCAATCAGAATCAGTATAGGCACAAATATCAAAATTATCACATTTGGTAAACAAAATACCTTTACCAGGAGCACTTTTAAGATATCTTAAAAGTCTCAAAGCAATCTTTAAATGACTATTAGTAGGTTTATGCATAAACTGACTCAAATATTGAACAGAATAAGAAATATCAGGTCGAGTGTGTGATAAATAAATTAATTTTCCAATTAATTTTTGAAAACCAGTTATATCACTTAAATCAGTTTCATCTTTCTTACACATATTTGTAAGCACAAAATTTTGTTCAATTGGTGTGCCTACTGGTTTACACCCCATCAGACCAAATTCAGATAATAATTCCAGACAATACTTTCTTTGAGACAAACAAACACCAGAATTAGTTTTAATAACCTCAATACCAAGAAAATATTGCAATACACCAAGATCTTTAATTAAAAATTTAGTTTTTAAGAACTGTTTTACATTATTTATTTCAGTTAAACAATTTCCAGTTAACACTATGTCATCAACATAAACAAGTAAAACAACAATTACATCATTTGTTTTTTTACAAACAGCGAGTAATCACATTTACTCTGCACAAAACCAAGTTCTAACAACACACCAACTAATTTTTCATTCCACATTCGAGGAGCCTGTTTCAGCTCATATAAAGCTTTATTCAACTTACAAACTTGATTTTCAGACTTAGAATAATAGCCTTCAGGTGGTATCATATAAACGTCTTCATTTAAATTTCCATAAAGAAAAGCATTATTAATATCAAGTTGAAATAATGACCAATCAGATTTTACTGCTAGACTAAGCACACATCTAACAGTTTCCATCTTCACTACAGGAGAGAATGTCTCATCAAAATCTATTCCTTCTCTTTGATTAAAGCCTTTTGCAACTAACCTAGCTTTATATCTTTCTATTTCACCATTAGATTTATATTTAATTTTATAAACCCATTTGCACCCAATAGGTTTTCTATTCTTAGGCAAATTAACTAATTCCCAAGTATTATTCCTATTAAGAGCTTCCATCTCCTCATTCATAGCAGCTATCCAATTAGAGTTAAGTTTAGCTTGATTATAAGTTTTAGGCTCAACTGACTTATTCAAAACAGAAATAAAACTTTGATTTTCAGCAGACAATTTCAAATAGTTTACCACTTTTTCAATCCCATACTTAACTTTACCTTTTTATTATATAATCTTGAAAATGTTTTGGTAAAACTGATTGCCTAGACGATTTTCTGTTTTGATTATGGAGATCATCAGTTCCTTCAGATATATTTATATCATCAATATTGTCACTTTTATCTTGTACCTCACCAGAAATAAAATCACTGGTATGAGGCTGCTGACAACCAGCAACTTCATCATCTGATAATTGATTATTTAAATGTGACTGATGATTTTTAGCCAAACCTTGACATTCTAGTGATCTATCTTTAGGAGCAATCAAAGATTCAAGTGAATTATGTACTTCTCTCCTATCATCATTAGGAATTTCACTCTGGAGCTTTCAGATTCATAATTTTCAAAGTTATCAAAAAAATTTAAACTAGTAATGTTTATAGGAACATCACCAGTTTTTTCACTTAAAATTGACTCTGTTTTGTAAGGAAAATTTTCTTCAAAAAATTTAACATCTCGAGCGAAAAAAACCGTTTTTGAATCTAAGCTCCAAACTTTATATCCCTTTTTAAAAACTGAATATCCCAAAAAAAATACATTTTTCAGCTCTACTTCCAAATTTATCATTATTATTTAAAATATTACAAAAACACAAACATCCAAAGACTCTAAGGTGATTTAAAGATGGAGGAAAATCAAACATTAACTCATAAGATGTTTTTCCACTAAGAACAGAAGATGGAGTCCTGTTAATTAAATAGGCAGCAGTTAGCACACAATCAGACCAATATCTAACACGTATGTTACTTTGAAACATTAAGGTTCTAGCCACATTTAGCAAATGTCTATGTTTTCTCTCAGCAATCCCATTTTGCTGAGGTGTATAAGCACAGGTGGTCTGATGAATAATTCCATGTTTTTCAAAAAAATATTTCATTCGACTATTCACAAATTAAGTTCCGTTATCAGATCTAACAATTTTGATGTTTATGTTGAATTGAGTTTTAATCATAGAAAAACATTTTTCAATATTAGAAAACACTTCAGTTTTGTTTTTCAACAGATAGATCAAACTGATCTAGAATAATCATCTACCACAGTTAAAAAATACTTATAACCATCATAGCTTTCAACTTTGTAAGGTCCCCATACATCTAGGTGCATCAGTTGACCAATTTGGGTGGTTTTATGTTCACTTAATGGGAATGGTTCCCTGTGTTGTTTGGCTTTAAAGCACACATCACAGGGTTCTTTGTTATCCGTTATCTTTAAGTCTTTATTCAAAATAGATAAAACTTGGTCAGCTGGATGTCCTAACCTAGAGTGCCATAGGTTTTTATTAAAGGAACTATTAAAGCACACCTTTTTTATGCCAGACATGTCCCCATACAAATATAATCCATCAATTGACTACCAGTCACCAGATTTTTTCTTGTATGCAAATCCTGAATATAACACTTATGTTCATCAAATAGCACACACAATTTGTTGTCTTTTGCAAGTTTGTAAACAAACATCAAATTTACATAGTAACCTGGCACTACAAACACATCTGAAAGTATTAGGTTGTTTGTTAATTTTAAGCTTCCAATCTTTGTTACAACAGTGTTTGTTCCATTTGGGTGCTTGACTGTTATATTTAGTTTTGATACATCTATTTGATTAAACATTCCTGTATCAGTCATTACCATATGCTGATTTACTCCCGAATCAACTATCCAACTAGACAATTTACTAGATAGACATGTTTCAAAGCTAAACACTGGTTTCATAAAAACATTTGAAGAAAACAGATTATATGAGTTACCTCCAAAGTTTGTAGGATTTTTTTCTTCTTCATTTGTTTTTTCATTCAACATCTCCAGAAGTTTATTGATTTGGTCAGCTGTTATTGAAGGATTTATTGCTCCCTCATTCTTACCAGTTTTGCTATTATTATATACAACAGTTTTATTTCCATGATTACCATTCTGCATTAAATTTTTAGTTTTAGATCCTTGTGGATAACCAATGATTTCAAAACATCTTTCGATTGTATGTCCTAATTTGTTGCAATGAGTACATTTCAAATTTTGATTTAACCCTCTAGTAAACCTCCTTCTATTATCAAAATTCTGACTGTTCTTTGAAACAAAACTCATATTTTGATTTTTTGATGAATCATTGGTCCCCTATGAGACTCTTCCCTAGAAATAATAGAAAAGGCAGTTTTTATTGTTGGGAGAGGGTCTCTGGTTAGTAAGCTTGTTCTTACATGTTGATAAACTTCATCAAGCCCCATTAAAAATTGCATTAATTTTATTAATTGATTAAAGTGATTAAACTCCTTTGAGGCTTGACAAGTACAAGAGGGCAATTGTATCATTGCATCAAATTGTTTCCACATAGAATTTAACTTGTGGTAATATTCATCAACTGTTGTTCCATTTTGAGTTACACTGTTTATTTTTTGATATAACCCAAACACAACTGACCCATCAATCTTATCATATGTCTCCTTAAGATCATCCCATACTTCAGAAGCAAGTTGGGAATACACTTGCCCAATATACAATTCTTCTGACATTGAGTTTAGGATCCAAGTTAGTACAACTGAGTTGCATCTATCCCATTGTGTCATTAGAACTTCATTTTCAGTTGGTCTTTTACATTTGCCATTTACAAAACCCAATTTGTTTTTTGCTTGCAAAGACAGTTTCATTGCATTTGCCCAAACCGTATAGTTTTCAGTTCCTTTAAGTTTGAAATTTACAATGGTTAATGCACTTGACTCACTTGGATGGATGAACAAGGGATCACTAATATCCAATTTACTAATCAAAGTCTCTGAAGTAACAACAGGTCCTAAGGTAGCCATGTTTGTTACTTCAGTTACATGCAGGCAACAATATCAAAAAAGAATAACACCTTTCAAAGAGTCACTACCCTAAACAAAACTCACAGCAGGTAGATAACAATATTAATACACACTCACACAATGTTGTCAGGTATCTTTCAAGTAGTTACTAAACTAAACAAGAATCACAACAATCAAAGAGCAGTATTAATTCACACACAAAATATTATCAGGTTTCTGGTACGCAAGAAAACAACAAACAATATGTAATATAAAAAACACACACAACCTTAATGACTTTCGAATGATCTAATCTCACAGTTTCTCAACGAAACCTGGCCAGTGTTCCAAATTCATCAACGCTCATGGCGATTAGACAAGTCTTAACCAGGGAGTTGAGTAACAGATTAGATCGTTAAACAAGTTTAGGTCACACACAGTGTATACTGATAAGAAGGTAAATCAGTAAAAATAGGTACTGATTTAACTAAATCTACAAAATCGAAAGAGACAAGAGAGTTAAGGAACGATCTCACAGTGGGTTGCGCCCAAATTTGGGTATTCCAAGCTGGTTCGTGATGTGCAGCCTTCACTTAGGGTTACACAATCACGAACAGAAAACCAGATCTTGACTCTTCCTTGATCAGCCTTTGAGTTTTACGATCATAAAACGCTGATAATCAGATCTTGATCTTCGTCTTCTCAAATACAGTTGGTAGGTGACCGATCTCTCAGATCTAATGATTTGGGTTTCAGATCTGAAAAACCTAATCCTGGATCTTCAACGTTTAGCAGCGGACAGACCTCCAGAATCACTCGACGACGGTACGAGCCATTTGTGGCTCTGATACCATGTCAAAATCAAATATAACAATAATCTTCACTTTGAAATAAAAGATCGAACAATCGTAGATCTCCAACTCAAAAAAGAAATACAAAGAAACATACAACGATAGAAGATATACAATCAAAAAATATATCTTCTATATCAAAACTAAGATCTGATCTAACATACGAACTCAAGATCAGAACTAACACAAAAAACCCTAAAAGCTCTTAGAACTCAACAGAGAGAGAAAACTAAAATATGAGATCTCATCTTATGGAAACTAAACGTCATCTGCTAACATATGCATCCCATAAGTCGGTTGATGATACTGATCCATAAAAGCCCAGCACAATAAATCAACAGCCCATCTACTCAGCTACAGCCCAGCTTCATTCAATAGCCCATCAATTATCCAGATCCAATTAAGCCAATACCTCACAATTATATAAAACAACATGAAGCAATATTAATTATAAAATTGAAGTAAACACATTATTTATTATTTTTAACACCCCCCCTCCCTCAATTTTATAATTTGAATGCATCAAACATTTTAAGTTTATTCAGTAAAAAATTATGTTGTTGAACTGACAACCCTTTAGTGAAAATATCAGCTACTTGGTTATTTGATTCAATAGACAAAGCCTTAATAATTCCAGCTGAAATTTTTTCCCTCAAGAAAAACAAATCGAGTTCAAAATGCTTTGTACGAGCATGAAATACAGGATTTAAAGCAATAGCTAATGCAGCATTATTGTCACAAAATAAACAAATAGGTAACCTGACCTGAATATGTAGCTCAGATAAAACATTTTGTAACCACAATATTTCACAAGTAGCAGAACACATTGATCTGTATTCAGCTTCAGCTGAAGATCTAGATACTGTGCTTTGTTTTTTACTCTTCCATGAAACCAAATTACCACCAACAAAAGTATCTAAGCATTTTGCCCAATCAGAATCAGTATAGGCACAAATATCAAAATTATGACATTTGGTAAACAAAATACCTTTACCAGGAGCACTTTTAAGATATCTTAAAAGTCTCAAAATTATCACATTTTTCTAAAGTTATAAATTTATGAGAAACAAAAGATGAAATTGTAACATTATTTATAACAAGCCTGCTAATGGAATGGGCCGCACTAAAATCCGTTCGCAATTAGTATTTTTTTTTAAAAAAAAACTTTGAACCTATTGATCTCTAAATAAATATTATGAAACGAATTGTCAAAATCAAATATAACAAATAATCTTCACTTTGAAATAAAAGATCGAACAATCGTAGATCTCCAACTCAAAAAAGAAATACAAAGAAACATACAACGATAGAAGATATACAATCAAAAAATATATCTTCTATATCAAAACTAAGATCTGATCTAACATACGAACTCAAGATCAGAACTAACACAAAAAACCCTAAAAGCTCTTAGAACTCAACAGAGAGAGAAAACTAAAATATGAGATCTCATCTTATGGAAACTAAACGTCATCTGCTAACATATGCATCCCATAAGTCGGTTGATGATACTGATCCATAAAAGCCCAGCACAATAAATCAACAGCCCATCTACTCAGCTACAGCCCAGCTTCATTCAATAGCCCATCAATTATCCAGATCCAATTAAGCCAATACCTCACAAATTATATAAAACAACATGAAGCAATATTAATTATAAAATTGAAGTAAACACATTATTTATTATTTTTAACACGAATAGTGGTGGATCGGTTCTCGAGAGCATTGAATCTAGAGGTGGAAACCGTTTCTTTAACCATATCTGGTTCCAGTGGGTTTTTTTTTACCGGTCCCGGTTTTTGGCTGATTCTGGTTCGTATTTTGGCCGGAAAAGATGAAGCTGATTTTGGCAATTTTAGTTTTGTTTTATCTGAAAAACCAGAACCGCTTATACTTGTCAGTTCGAGTAGGATCAGTTCCAATAGTTGAATGTATGTGTCTTTTTGTGTGCCATGTGTACAATCTGGTTGGTCATTTTTTATTATCACTTGCAATTTTTTTTTATTCTTATGCAGAATTAAGGTATTTTAGTTGTTGATTTAGTTATTGATTTGCTTTTGTAGGCATTCTCTTCATCCTTTGTTATCTGATTGCTGTTAGATAACTAGAGAGTTAGAGAGCAAGAAAAAATGAATTTCTTTTACTAAGTTGGAAAATGAGTTTTCTCAACTTATTACTATGTAATCGTGTAAAAATCACTTTTCGGAACCAATATTTCTTCTATTGCTAGTATCTAGAAAATGGATGTGGGATAATCCAAAAAATTTCTATGATTAGTGGTTAAATTTGCGGATCAAGTTAATTCCGGTCATATAAACTTAGGAATTTTCTTTTAGGTTTCATGACGTTGCCCTGAATCCCGCAAAGGGCACTGCCCCCTGACCTTTGGACCGCCACCAGGGGTCAAACCCGCAAGAGGCACAACCTCCTTGATCCCAGCTTGGTCTGAAGCTCAGAATTCTTAAATAAGCGTCTACTCCAAACCTATGAACCGTTTAATGACAATGTTTTTTTAGTTATTGACTTAGGGGTTGTTTGTTTTTCCAAAAAACATATTCCTGACCTCTTATATCTGCCCCATGCAGACACGGGCAGAGGTTGGGGAGATACAGACCGTTTGTTTTCTCGTATACATTTCATTAAAAAAGGTATGCACATCCTCTTCTTGGCACAGACATGAACTAAGCACTTCAAACATCTTCTTCATATAAAAAGGTCACGCCCCCTTTCTCCATCCCCAATCAGCCACCACCGTCACTCCTCCACAGCCGGCGTTGCCCACTGTCGTGCCCTCCACAACCGTTTTTCCCACCGTCGTCGCCTCCCACCGCCGTTGCCCTCCACAGTTGCGCCCTCCACCACCGTTGCCCTCCACAGTCGTGCCCCCCACCATTGCTCCCTCCACAGTCGCGCCTCGCACCGCCGATTGTGACTCCTCCTTAAGCCACCGCCGTCATCGTCGCCCCTGGTTCAATCGAGGGTTCAATCTAGGGTTCGCCCCTTTTCCGATCGTCCTCAATCGATGGTTCGCCCCTATTCCGGTCTTCGCACCTGGTGGGGTTGGGCTGAGATGTCTGCACGACGATGGGGAAGAGGTTGACGGTGGGGAAGAGGTTTTGAAAAGGTTTTTAAAAAAGAAACCCTCTTTTTGCAGGGGTTTGGTCCACCGCTTCTGCAAAAGAGGTTTCCAGACGTGGTATTCAGACTGTAGACGTTCGTCTTACTGAAAAAACAACCACCTTAATAATTAAATTATCACACTATTGTTATGTGATGAACTTTACGATACCCGAATCGTCAGTCCAACCCAGAAATTTTTATGTACGCTTCTATTTAATTGAAGCGTCTGAAAACAGTTAATCCACTAAAACAATTTCTTGAATGTGTCATTGCTTATTGTCAAAAGTTTCTCCAGGTAAACAAACTTACTCGTGATTAGCAAAGCTTTTATTGATAGATAACATTTGTCTAAAAGATAATCCTTTCTATGGTAAGGGAAAACCGAAAATGTAATTATTAAGCTAAAATAGAAAATTATTTACAATTTTTTAAATTAAACAAAATAAATTGCATTGAAGACATTCATAGCAATTTGAATGTTAGTTTTAATTCTTGAGTGAGTTGTTTTGAGATTGTTTCACTTTGAATACTAAGGTGTGTCTTGAATCACTTAGATGTTGTAACACTTTATTTCACTAAAAAAAATACCTATGAATGGGTCAACCAACCTTTTTAACAATTAAGCTTTAAAAAAAGTCTGAAAAAGGTATAAATCTTAGTGGCTCAACATTTAATAAATCAAACAACCCATAAGTTCGAAACACACTAACAAATCCAAACGCTCATTCTCTCAAGCATTTCATTACTTCATATTCTTCTTGAGATTCAAGATACAATTCAAGTGCTAGTGTCTTCTACGTGACTATGCGAGTATTACCTTCTTTTGTTGTATATCTTGGGAGTTAAACAAGTGCTCTTGTGAGACCTAAAATATGTTTTTGTAGATCCATGTTGAACACGAATCATCAGTCAAGACCTTAATAGCTTTCTTCAACTTCTTTTTGTGTTCTTGATAATTTATTTATTTTAGTTGTATTTGTAATGAATTTTATTGTTTATTTCCTTTCCAGATAGTGTTTTGTAATAGTTAAATAACAAGTATATATTTTTTTTCATTTCTTTGAACAACATCCGTTTTATAATTTTCCATTCTTATTTGAACAGGTTCTCTCAAAACATATTAGGGTTTTAAAAATATTTCTTTTATATATAAACAACACTATTTTAACTATAAAATAACATTGTTTTTTAATAAAAATAAAAAAAAAAATCAACCTGATGTCTTTATGGTTAATAAATGCATAAACATCACCGTTTTTGAACAAAAACAAAACTGGTAACACGACTAACACCACCGGCGCTTCTTACTTCTTTCCTCCCATTTATGTTTCCTGAACAAGAAATTTCTAAACAAAATGCAAAAAATAAAATGTTAATCAAGGTTGTAGTTTAGGACGTCATAGACATTAGTTGTAAATTGTTAATGATGTTATCATGTTTAATTAACTATTTATCTCGAATTCAGGGTTGTTTTGTTCTTGTTTGTCTAGAGTTTGAGTCATTGTATTTAGATTGAATTGTAAGTGTGTTATTGTTGAGTTTATGAATCACATATTTAAAGAGAATTTGTAACTTTATTTGGCAGTTTTTTGGATGTTAAATACCATTGGATGGGTTACTTTTTATTGGCATTGGAAGCACATTACATTATGGCAGGGTAATGTTTCACAGTTTAATGAATCCACTTATTTGATGGGCTGGTTAAGAGATTATTTATAGTTAAACTCTTCACAACTTGTGATATACCAAATTTTGACACTATTAAAGTATAGGGTATATAGTTTCTATTTTTGGTCATTCGCTTGTAACATCGAGCAACATGTTACTAACATCCATAGTTTGGTCTTATTCAGAGTTGAAGTTTATGCATTAAAAGATACTTAAATCTCTAAAACTACAACTTTAATGTCAATTTGAAAGGTCTCAAATCCAAAAGTACTATCATATCATAGTTTTAAATTGAAATTATCATAACATAGTGTTCGAGTATAGCTCAAAACAGTCTTCGGGTTGGATTTAGTCACCGGCTTCTCTCTTCCTGGCTATCCTGCTAAGAACAGAAAACACCGTTAGTCTTGTCGCAGGAGGGGATCTCCTACGATAAGCCTCCGGCGTGAGAGTAAGTCTCTAGGTCGGAAAAGGAAGTTTAGTGAAAGATTAAGTAAAGTGAGTGAGAGTGAAGTGATGCCCCGAAGAGCAAGTTGGCCTTGATACTTATACTAGTCTTCTCCTGGAAGGCCGAGCTTCTGGGAACTGGAGCTTTCCTCTTTGGGCATGGTAGCCCCATGTTTTTCTGCCTCCTTCCTTGTGTTCCTTGTATGTTCCTTTTCTGGTGAAAAGGGTTGACTCGAATATCTCAACGCCTTTTCTGCTTTTCTCTTGACTTGATTGCATCTTCCTTCTACCTTTGGTGTAAAAGACTCTCTCCAGGTTTCCACGAGTAATCCTCCGGTCAATCCGGTTCGTCTCGATATTCCTGGCTATACGGCCTTCCGACCTTCTTATCGTGCCATATTATTCATGACTTGTGTGGGACCATCATCCCACGTCATCAGCCCCCCAGCCGGGTTGTCTTTTGATTTTGAAAAGGCAATCCTGGCTTTTATATCATTCTTGGCCTCGTTGGTCGTGCTTATTGATGGCGAAACCGTCACATCGCCGCTTGATGTGACCTGGCCATCGATTGATCTGGAGCATGTCTCGTCAGTTTTAAAACCGCCGTCCTACTTCTTTTTTAAATTCGTTTAAACTTTCAAAATTTAAAACCACCAACACATCTTCATCCTCTTTCTCTTCTGTGGCGAAAAATCCTTTTGTTTCAGGTATTCCCTCCTCTTCTTGCTTTTTATCGTTTCATTTGTGTGCTGTTCTTTCTTCGTCACTATGTCTAACCGTTTTGACATGAAAGATCGTTTGTGTGAATTTTCCGAGGCTGATTTTCACTCTTTCTGTACCCGGTATCATGTGGGTCCTGAGTTTTTCCCTATTCTTCCTCGGTCCGATCAGAACATATGTGATTGTCCTTCCGGTTCGATTGCGCTGTATACCAGGTTCTTCGATTTTTCGAATCTTCGACTTCCCCTTTCCCTCTTTTGCTGTAACGTCTTGGAGTATTATCGCGTAGGGTTGTTTCAGTTGGCACCATTTGGGGTTAGTAAAATAACTCACTTTGAAATGGCATGCAAAGCAGTTGGTGCTATTCCAATGATTGCCTTGTTTCGTCGGTTCTTTCATTTGACCAAGAATGGGGACTGGTTTACCATTCAGAGGCGCAAGGGTGACCGCCTATCTCAATTCACGTTTAACATTAGTCCTTCCGTTAAGCAATGGAAGAACAAGTTTTTCTGGGTATCCGCTGATCTTCTTCCATTTCCTCCAATGTTTCGTGACCCTCAGGAAGCTCTTTATGAGATTACTCTGTGTGACTCCCTCGTGAATATCGAGCACTATAATCTGTTGGTTTCAAATAAGACTCATATTCGGCCTTTTGGCGAGGACATGTTAGTACTTGGCGGGTTGAGTCCTTATTGGGACAACCTTGATTCTGTTCCGACCTTTACCCGTAACGGTGTTGGTACATGAAATGTTTTGGTTTGTTGATTTACCCTATGATTGGGAAACTACTGACACTATCTTTGTTTATGTGATTGCTTTTTAGTGATGGGTCTGCTAGATGTGATGAAGCTGGATACAAATTCAGATGTCGAGAGCTCATCCCGGCCATTAGGTGATGGCGAAGAAGATGTGAGCAGTAGTTATAAGAGAACTGCCTACGACGATGGGGAGTATAGCAGTGTGCTTCCTGAAGAAGATGCTGTGCGGTGTGAACTTCCTCCCTTGTAACCCGAAAGGAAAGAAGTGTCCCCGAAACCTGCCAAAGGCAAGAAAAAAGGCAAACGTGTCCAAGATGCTGCAAGCTCGAGTGTTGCAAAGCGAGTCAGGTTTTCAAAAAGGAACTTAGCCGCCAAAGGGGGTTCGGCCTCCCGTTCTTATCAAGAGGTGGAATCTTACCTCTCTGAAAGTACTCCATCCCATCCCCAGGATGCTTCAAGGGAGTCTTACGAACAATTTTTACAAATTCGCGATCCTGAAGAACCCGTATTATCGTCTGGACTTGAGGTGGGATTTGCTAATCAACCCTTTGCCCCTTCCTGGGATGTAGTGAATAAAGATGTGTTTTCCAACCCTGCTGTGGCCTCGAAGGTGATGAAAGAATTTGTGCCACCCGGGCAAAGGTTGATTTCTTCTTCGTTGGGAGATGGGGAAGTGAGGGACAAGATCGCATGTTTGTGGGCGGAGCTTGGATCGCTCTTACCTGAGATGAGTCAGCGTTGGGTATCGACTTCTAATGCCCAGGACAAAAACAAAACCAAACTGGCTATTATGAATAACAAGATTGGCCAGCTACAACGTGATTTTAGTGCTATGGAAAAGGACCGGGAGGAGGAGAGCATTCGTTGTTTGGAGATTGAGAAAGCGTATACTGAGAAGGAGATTTATCTGAATGAACAAATAGCAGAGGCGAAAAAGGAATTGGAACATGGGTTATCCTTGTTGGAGAAAAGCCGGGCTGAATTGAAAGAGGAACGCCAAGTATTTGAAGCTGAAAAAGAAAGGATCAAACTGTCTTTGGAGGAGGCGTTGGCTCGAGCCCAGGGTTTGCAGGATCAAGTAACCGTGTTATCTGCTGATCATGAGTGGATTTTTAGTCATGGTTTCACGCAGGTGGTTACCAAGTTGCATCGTAGTTCGGAGTTTCTTAACCCCCTAGCAGCCGTACAGAAGGCTGTACATGAGTATGGGATGACTTCTGGGTTGAAGTCTGGGTATCGTCATGCGGCAGCTGGGCATGTGTTAGAAAAACTTCCCAACTACCAGCCTCAAGCTAAAGTAAAACTTCATAATGCTGTGGCCACCTTTGAAGGTATGAGCTATCCGTTTCTAGAGGCCGTTGCAGGTTGTGCAAAAGAGCCTTTGTCTGCGTTGCAAGGTAAGTTGCGTTGACTAGTTGTTGGACTATATCTGTAATTTCCTGGCTTGTAATCATGTGTTATGTTTTCTAGGATTGTTACCAGCAGGGTATGATGCTGGGGAGGCGATAGTGTTTAGTGGCCAGGCCAGTCCCAGCCAATCAACATTCGCGACACCTTCCCCGACTACTGCTGGAGTTTCAAAGTCTGTGATGAAGCCTCCGCTTTCCCGCGCAGCTTCGGTGGAATCTTCCAAGGCACCTCCACCTTCTCCTAAAGAAAACTGATATGCACCCCTGCGTGGGTTCTATGGTTGTAATAGCTAGCCGTTATTTTGTTGAAACAATCGTTTTGTGTTTAACTATGTGTTTGCTGCATGATGGTTGACTTAGTAATGATATGTATGTTTTTGAATTTTTATGTTGGATGTTTATTGCATTGTTTTATAATGGGTAGGATATGACCGTATCCCCGGGAAATGAGTTGTTCTAAAAACTCATCTTTTACTTGGGTAAGTCAAGGCTGAATCCCAAGGAGCAGAGTTGTATTAGGAGCTCACCCTTTACTTGGGTAAGACAAGGCTGGATCCCAAGGAGCTGAGTTGTATTAGGAGCTCACCCTTTACTTGGGTAAGACAAGGCTGGATCCCAAGGAGCTGAGTTGTATTAGGAGCTCACCCTTTACTTGGGTAAGACAAGGCTGGATCCCAAGGAGCCGAGTTGTATTAGGAGCTCACCCTTTTATTGTTCTTATGGAACTAGGAGTCAAAACATACAATCGTGTGCCTCATATGATTTTATAAGGTAAATGTTATCCAAAGTACGAAGATCATGCTTTTATTGATAAAAGTAGCCGGGCTTTGATGTTACAAAAATCAAGAATACATTTTCCTAGCCCTACAGCGTACTTGTTACTTTAAACTAAACATAGAACTTTCACAAGTTGCTGGCATTCCAATGCCTGGGAATTGCTTTTCCTTGCATGTCTTCAATCTTGTAGGATCCTTTCTGGTGACATTCTTTGATCTTGTACGGCCCTTCCCATTTAGGACCTAACTTCCCAGTGTCTTCTTGTCTGATTGCTTCATTTCTTCTAAGTACCAAATCTCCTGGACAAAAACGTTCGTTGCGTACTCGGCGATTGTAGTACCTAGCCATTTGCTGCTTGTATTGAGCCTCCTTGATGCTTGTCGCTTCTCTTGTTTCTTCCAACATGTCTAAATTGAGGAAGATTTCCTTGTCATTCCCTGTTTCTGAGAAAAAGTGTTTGCGTGGGGATGGTATGCCAATTTCACCTGGGATCATTGCCTCACTTCCAAAGGTGAGGCTGAAAGGTGTTTTTCCATTGCTGGTTTTTTCTGTTGTGCATAGTGCCCAAAGCACACTTGGAAGTTCATCTAGCCAGTTCTTCCCTTGTCTTCCCAGCCTTGTTTTTAATCCTTCAACAATACTTCGGTTCAGACGCTCAACCTGGCCGTTCGTTTGTGGGTGTGCAACTGAGCTAAATATTTGTTTGATCTTTAACTCAGCGCACCACGATTTGAACGGATCTTCTGCAAACTGTTTTCCGTTGTCGGTAATGACTTTTCCTGGCAATCCAAAACAGCAAACGATGTTTTCCCAGAAGAAATTTATGACTTGTTTTTCTGTTATTGTTGCCAAAGGTTTAACCTCGGGCCACTTTGTAAAATAATCAACAGCGACCAGCAAGAACTTGACCCCTCCTCTGCTGACAGGGAATGGACCAACAATGTCCATCCCCCATTTGTAAAAAGGCCAGGCTGAAGAAATAGTTATCAGATCATATTTCGGGCTTTTTTGTACTGGAGCGTGTAATTGGCATCCTTCACACTTTCGAATTTCCTCCATGGTGTCTTTATGCATGGTTGGCCAGTAATATCCCATATTCATCATCTTTGCTACTATTGTTCTAGGGCCGGCGTGTGTGCCACAAATGCCCTCATGAATTTCCCGGATGAGGTAATTACTATCTGTTGGGCCCAAACATTTTAGTAATGGTGCTAGATATGATTTTCGGAAAAGGATGCCATCCACCAGTGTGTATTGTGTCGCTTTTAGGCGGATGCGTGTTGCTTCATCTTTATCATCAGGAAGGATATTTGTGGCCAGGAAGTCTTGGATCGGGGTCATCCAACAAGGTTTTTCTTCTTCAACTGTCTGAACTTCTGGACTTGTGACAGCCCGTTCATGAATAACTTCAACTAACACCTGTTTAGTTAGATGAGCAAATACAACGGAGGCTAGCTTGCTTAACGCATCTGCTTTCTTGTTTTGGCTCCTGGCTATCTGGCTAACCTGCACCCATTTGAACTTCTTTAAAATTGCCTTTGTTTTTGCCAGATATGCCTTCATTCTGTCACCCTTAGCTTCATAACTCCCGTTGATTTGATTTGGGACTAGCAGGGAGTCTACGTGCGCCTGGAGCTTTTGTATCTTCATGACCGTTGCCAATTGTAGGCCGGCTATCAAGGCTTCATACTCGGCTTCGTTATTTGTACTTTGGAAATTCAAGCGAATTGCGTATGTAAGCTCTATGCCTTCTGGACTAATCAAAATCAGTCCTGCCCCCAAACCTTCTGCATTTGACGCACCATCTGTATACAACATCCATGCATCGCTTGAGGCATCCAGGCTTGCTGTTAGAATTATTTTTTCTTGTGTTTCTGGTGGAATGCCTTCGAGGAGAAAGTCGGCCAAGACCTGGCCTTTTATGGCTAGCCGGGGTTGATAAGTGATTCCATGTTCTCCCAGTTCTATCGCCCATTTTGCCAATCTGCCTGAGTTTTCTGGTTTCTGCAAAATTTCCTTGATAGGTAAATTTGTTAGTATTGGAATTGGGTGGGCCTGGAAGTACCTTCTAAGTTTTCGGGAAGTGTGGATGATGGTCAGCACCGCTTTTTCTATCGCCGGGTATCGTGTCTCTGCTTCCCGAAGTACTCTGCTAACGAAATAGACTGGCAATTGTTGGCTAGACCGTTCGGCAACCAAGACAGAGCTTACTGCTTCCTCACCAACTGCGATGTACATGACCAGCTTTTCTGATATTGTGGGAGCTACGAGAGATGGAATGCTGGCTATGTAAGATTTCATATCCTGAAAAGCTGCCTCAGCTTCTTCCGTCCATTGAAACTTGCTTGCTTGAACTTTGAGGGTTTTGAAGAATGGCAGAGATTTTTCTGCCAGCTTGGAAAGGAACCTATGTAAGGATCCCAGCTTACCATTCAGGCTTTGGACTTCGTTTATGCTTTTTGGTGATGCCATCTTCCTTACTGCTTCTACTTTATCAGGATTTGCCCGGATGTGTTGTTTGCTGACAATGTGCCCCAAGAACTTGCCTTCTTCAAAACCAAATGAACATTTTCCCGGGTTAAGTTTCATGTTGATGTTTTTCAGATTATCAAACGTTTCTTCAATATCCCTGAGCATTTCTTCTTCGGTGCTGCTTTTGATTACCAAGTCGTCTACATAGGCCTCCATATTCCTGCCTATCTGACTATGGAACACTGAGTCGATTACCCGTTGGTATGTAGCTCCTGCGTTTTTTAAACCAAACGGCATTTTTGTATAACAAAAAATGCCTTTTGGTGTATAGAATGCTGTTTTCATTTCGTCTGGTTCGTACATCTGAATCTGGTGATATCCCTTGTAAGCGTCTAAAAAACATTTGAATCTAAAACCGGCCACTGCATCTACTTTGTGATCAATTTCCGGCAAATGATAGCAATCCTTTGGGCAAGCTTTATTCAAATCCTTTAAGTCTACACACATCCGCCATGTGCCGTCGTGCTTTCGTACCATAACTGGATTTGCAATCCAGGTATGGTAGTGTACTTCTTTTAAAATCCCGGCAGAGACCAACTTATCAACTTCAGCTGTTACAGCCAGGCTTCGTTCTGTTGCCATCCCTCTTTTCTTCTGTGCCACCGGTCTGTAGTTTTCCCGAACCTGGAGTTGATGTTCTGCAACGGTCCTGGGAACCCCAGTCATATCAGAAGGGGTCCAGGCAAAAACGTTTCGATTCTTTAGGAGTAACTCTATTAAGCTTCTCCTGCCTTCCCTGCTAAGTGTGGGCCCTATGTTAATTAACTGAGCTGGGAACTGTGCGTCCAGGCTTATTTTTGAATCATCGTCCTCCTTGGCCAGGAAAACTTCTTGCCCATTGTATATGGTACAAATCCATGCCTCTGCCGGGAATTTAACCATTCCATGGGCCGTTGAAACAATTGCTCCAAAAGCACTTATTCCCGGCCGTCTGAGTATGATGTTATACCGCGAAGGCGCTCGTATAACCAGGAACATTAAATCTTCTGTTCTGATGAAACGACCAGCACCTAGGCTTACTGCTAAGGTTATTTCACCCAAAGGGTATACTTTTTCCCCGGCGAACCCTACCAGAGGTGTATGTGAGGTGACTAGTTTAGCCTTGATTGTTTCATCCAACTGTAGGAAACAATGTTCATATATTATTTCCGATGAGCTTCCTCCATCAAGATATACCCTGTGCACTTCTATCCCCTCGATGTTCGCCTTAATAATTACTGGTAAGGCGCTTGATTTATTGTTTTGAGTAGGTGGGAATTTGATGTTTTTGCTCATCCACGCATGCCTGGGTTTGTTGGGTTTGTTGGAGACTGGAAGCTTGCTGTTGTGAGAAACCATCATGATTTCTTTACTTTTCTTGTCTTTTTCTGCCCGGTGCTTGTCGGTACTGGTCTTCTTTTCTTTCAAATCTTTGATTAGGTGAGCTAACTCACCAGACTTTACTGCTGCCTCGATTCTTTTTCTCAATTGAAAACAATCATTGGTATGGTGTCCTACATCACCATGGAAGTCACAAAACTTCCCATTGTTCTTGTCTCCTCCTTTTAGGGGCTTTGGTGGTCGAAAACTGAACCGGCCTCTTCCGTGGCCAGGATCTCCTTGGGTGTTTTAGTGAGGACTGTGAACTACTCGTTTTTGCCCTTGTCATCATCATGGTACTTGCTTCCATATCCTCCTTTGCTATATGGTTTATATGAGTCTCCTGTCCGATACGAAGATCTTTTGTCAGTAAAAGAGCTGTACCTGGGCGTGCTATGCCGCTGCCTTGGTGGAGATCGCTTCCAAGTCTGATTTTTGAGTCTTTTCCCAGGATCTATGGCTTGAGCCGCTTCTTTTCCACGGACAAACGCTTACGTCCTTTCCATTGCCTCTTCCATGGATTTCGGTATCTTCCTATTGAGATCTTCAATCAGTTGTCGGGGTCTAACTCCGTGGATATACCCCGAGACTCTCATTTGTTCCGTCGCACCCCCAATGCTGAGACTTTCGGTTTTGTACCTTTCCATGAAAGCCCTCAAATCTTCATCTTCTTTTTGTTTTATATTGTGGAGTTCCACAGGATCCCGGGTATAGCTTTTTTGCTGCATGAAGTTCGCGAGGAACTTCCCGCTAAGATCTTCGAAGGTATCAATGCTACCATTGGGTAGGCTGTTAAACCATAGTCGGGCAGGGCCCACAAGCGTCTGTGTAAACATGTGACACCAAAGGGGTAAACTCCATCTTTCTATTATGGCAGCACCTGTAAATAATTCAAGGTGGTCATCTGGATCATCCAAACCATCATACGTTTTGACGTTGGCCGGCATTTTTGTTTTAGGTGGGAAAGGAAAATTTGCTATTCTGGGTGAAAATTTGGTGCGTGTTGTTGGAACATAAGGCCGGGATAACTCATCTATCATTTCTGCCGTATGCTGGGGGTTTTCCATACTTTGGGTTGTATGTAACGTTTCGGTATGAAAAGGGAAGGGAATATATGGCTGGGTATGTGGGTAGATGTGGTGCAGAGGGTTATAGTTACCGGTGGGCTGTACAGTTGTCTGGCCAGGCATGTATGCTGGGAAATTGCCTGCTACATGGTTATTACCAAAACCATAGGTCATGTGATTATGGAGGTGGGTGCTGAAATTGGGCAAGACCAAGTTTTCTCCTGAAGAAGATATTGCATTTGTGGTAAGGTGTTGGCTATATGGAGGGAAAGGCATCATCTGCCCGGTTGACGGTATGGACGTATAGTACGGCATAGGTTCGGCCATTGGTAGTGAACTACCGATTGGGCAAGCTGTCATGTTGGATCTTTGGGTTTGGCCAGAGAACATGTCTAGGTTGTTTTGGAATAATGACTGGGGTGTTTCGAAAACCAAAGAAAGCGTGGTTGCAAAAGAATTGGCGAACATACTGGTCGTTTGTACCGGCGTGTGGGTTTCAACACCCGAATGTGGTAGAGCACTGACAACTGGTTCTTCTTCATAAGCCAGGCGTACACGAACTCCCCTGAGGCGCTCTTCGCGGACATATTCGGCCATTAGTTCTTGTAGGCGGGGAAAATGCTCCCGAATGCCTTCCGGCGTTAACTCAACCGCATCATTAATGGTGGGTGCTAAACTTGGAGACTGGGTGGGGACTAACGACCCGACTGGGTTGCTAGTTCCTTCGTTAGGATCTTGGGACATTGTGTCCCGGAGATGCTTCTTTCAACTTGAGTGGAGCCCTACTTTGTTCTGATTTTCAGAAAATTCGTGGCCCCACGGTGGGCGCCAATGTTCGAGTATAGCTCAAAACGGTCTTCGGGTTGGATTTAGTCACCGACTTCTCTCTTCCTGGCTATCCCGCTAAGAACAGAAAACACCGTTAGTCTTGTCGCAGGAGGGGATCTCCTGCGATAAGCCTCCGGCGTGAGAGCAAGTCTCTAGGTCGGAAAAGGAAGTTTAGTGAAAGATTAAGTAAAGTGAGTGAGGGTGAAGTGATGCCCCGAAGAGCAAGTTGGCCTTGATACTTATACTAGTCTTCTCCTGGAAGGCCGAGCTTCTGGGAACTGGAGCTTTCCTCTTTGGACATGGTAGCCCCATGCTTTTCTGCCTCCTTCCTTGTGTTCCTTGTATGTTCCTTTTCTGGTGAAAAGGGTTGACTCGAATATCTCAACGCCTTTTCTGCTTTTCTCTTGACTTGATTGCATCTTCCTTCTACCTTTGGTGTAAAAGACTCTCTCCAGGTTTCCACGAGTAATCCTCCGGTCAATCCGGTTCGTCTCGATATTCCTGGCTATCCGGCCTTCCGGCCTTCTTATCGTGCCATATTATTCACAACTTGTGTGTGACCATCATCCCACGTCATCACATAGCAACGGAATAACGTTACGTAACGTTGTGTCAAGTTTTTTAAAACTAAGAAAAAATATTGCGTTAGTTTATAATAAATTTTGTTTGAAATGTGACTTTTGGTGTGTTTGGCCTTCCCATTTTAGGTTAGTTTTTGTATGACTTTATTTAATTTTTGAAGTTTTGTTATAATTAACCTTTTCTTAATTTTATGTCAGTTTTATCATCGTTTTCTAAATAATTATTTAATTGCAAAACATTTTTAATCATATAAAGGTATGTATTTTTATACAGATGCTTTGAATAAAAAATACTACTAAATAATTTTTTTAATAAGAATTAAAAATGATAATAAAGAGATCTCCAATGTTTTTGTTCATGTAGTACACGAATAAAAATGTTTAAAATACACTTGGTGGATTAAAAAAATTAGTCATTAGTAAAATACCTTTTAACAACTTTATTTAATCATAGTCATTGACTAAACATCTAACAACTCAACATCTTTTTTATGCTTTTTAGGTTAAGAGACTTATTTAGTTTAACCTAACCCTACCTAAATATACAAATTATACACAAATCAACTAAGTTTCTTATTATGATATTAAGTTTTAACTTTTGAAATTATAAATGTTAGAATTTTAATAATAAATACAATGTATTATTAGTTTTGGACCACAATAATTATTTGTATATGTTACGGATACATTTATTGTAGAATAGTTTATGTTCTACTATGTGCAAGGATCAGAGTCTAAAACGGAACTAAGATGAATGAGATATCGATGCTCAAAGTTGTGTGGTTTAAGTGTTTTAATATTAGCCGTTCAAAAAAAAAAAGTGTTTTAATATTAATTTTCTAATAAATATGGGAACGGATTCCCAAATAGAATTAATGACAACCAATTGTCAGTTTATAAGTAAGAGATGTTACAGGATAGTATTCCAATATAACAAGACACACCCAGTGACAGTCAGGAGGGCGAGGGCGATCAGCATATGTGGCGTTTTGATGGCGCACTTTGCACGCTTGCATCGCCGCTTGCCGCTCCAGAGCCGATTCAAATCAACAGTCAATAACGTTCTAATTTTAATACATTGAATCGCATGTTTCAACTAGTTTAAATTCCAGACGTTTTAGAATTCAAATATGCGACTGTTTTGAGATAAATACAAGACTTGGGTGTCTTATGAACCACCACTGAAATAATTTTCTCTTGAAATATCAATCGACTGCGCTCTTGTTTTCAGGTGATTTTCAGGCCAATGTTAATTCCGGCAGTGCATCTGTTTCGACTGTTGTACCCTAGGAGACAGACGGGTTTACCTGGGTAACCTGAAATATGTTTTAAGGGACATTTGTTTAACAAACATACTCAGCCACCAACTTTTCTTGTTTTCCTCCTATTTGTATTTCCGTATTTGGTTCATGTTTATGTAATTTTATTTCATGTTTATGTAATTTTATTTCATGTAGTAGTTGCAATTTATTTCTATTTGTGTAATTTTAATTTTATGGTTCTGCATAACAAATTATAATTTAATTACAAATTTGTGAACGGTTCTCCTACAATAAATAATCACTCAATCTATAAATTGCTCTTGTTATGATATCGGGGACAATTGTGTAAATTAGTAAGTTATTTCTCCGATCTATTTTTTAGTAAGAAACCGAACATAAATTTTGATTGTCAAATTCAATCACTCATTAAACAAATTGGATCTTATTTTTTGAAGTGGGTTATGAGTGATTATGTATTGAGTTAAATTATTAATTACTAATTGAGTTTCATCACATCTTTCTATTCTAATAAACGAAAATAAGTTTTGGCACATATCATATTCTCATGTATTCTTGTCACTTGTCATTTTTCTATATTCTTATTCAATTATCTATCTTAATTATTTATTAAATACATTCTTTCATATTGAATACTTATAATATTAATAAGTAATAATATTATTTGTCTTTTTACATGCAAGAAAATAGTTTTTAATATATTAAAATCAAATATTTTTATTAAAAAGCACACTTCAAAAAAAAGTTTATAAAATATGAAACTTTCTAAAAATCAATTTTTCTAAAAATTTAGTATTTTTAGAAAATAAAAGTTTAATAAAAATCAATTTTAAAAAAATAAAATAAAATACACTATAAATCATAGTTTTCAAATAATGGTATTTTTATAAACAAATGATGTTTCTTAAAACAAATTGCTTAAAATAATTATGTTCAACCAAAAGTTATAAAAATGATAAGAAAAATTAAACTTTAGTTATTTATGTTAAATGATATTATCTAATTAAGTTATTTAACTTTAATAATTATATAAATTGTACATTATTTTCTTGATTTGTAACAATTAGTTTTTAATAGAAAAATAAATGAATTTGTAACATCAATTAGTTCAATAATCTGTATTCTTTCAAAACAAGTATGTCATGTATTATTTCTTTAGTTATTAAAAATTTTAATTATTATTTTATTGCTTAAAATACTCATTAATACGTAATCTACTTAATTTATAACAAATTGTTTTTTTTTAATTTTTATTAATAATTATTTAATGTTTTTATATTTAATCCGTGTAATACACCGGGTAATAATCTAGTGTAATATATATTACGTTATTTGGGTATTAATTTATATTTTTGGCTTTAAAATGGTTTTAAATTTGGTTTCATCTGGTTCGTCAAATTTTCATGCGGGTTGGGGACCAAATTTCTTGAGAGTCAGTCGAGATCAGATCGTATATATAACATTAAAAAATAGAAAGTCCATGGGTGTCAGTCGACCCTCATACCCACATATTATGTCCGCCCATGCCCGGAACTGGAACCGATCATATCCGAACCGGTGTGTACAGTCGGTTTCGGATTTTCAGGGAAATCGGAACCGGTCAAAATCCGAACCAGAACCGGTCAAAAACTGGATCGGAAACCAAAACTTGTTATTGACATTGTTGACCGAAACCATTTGGAACCTAAACCAGTCAAAAAAAAAAACGAGGTTTGCCCACATCTAGATGTTATTATCTTACTATCTTTGAAATTAACTTTTGGATCGTTTTGAAATTCTTTTGGATCGTTCCATTTGGAGCTTAAAAACAAAGTTTTCAGGAATTATTTTTGAAAAAGGGGTAGCCAAGGGCATGTTGAGGAGAAGGACTCCGTGTATTGCTAGCAACTACCATGATTAAAAAGAAATTCTAAAATAATGTTTTTAAATTAAAAAGATTAATCGGACCAGTTTTCATAAAACTAAAATCTTTAGTTAGTAGTTAATTATTTGAAGAGCGCCAATATCCTCAGCCTAAAAAGGTTGCAGCGCATAGTATTGGAGGGCCTCAGGTTTTTAACGAATTCTTAAGGAACAAATTAAAGAAATTATTAAGTTGGAAAAACCAAAAGACGGTTGATCGGAGATCCTGTTGAGGTTTACCTATGAGATAATTAATTTAATGAGTTCTGAAAGATTTGAAAAATCTATTACAGATTGGTATGAGAAAACCCGATCCAAGGATTTGGAATATTTGAATCTTGAAATACCAAAACCAAAGCATTTTGCTATTGAAAAATCAAAAGAAAATCTAGATTTAAAGTTTAATTGTTTTCATAAAAATTCAAAAATCAATCACGAACCAGAGTCAAGTAATGGTCAAGGAAATTTCTTAGTTGACTTGTGTCTAAGAAATACTAATAATATAGACGTAATATTTGATAGGGTGAGCCTTTTGTCTAGAGTAAGCCTGAAACATTTCCATACCCTAAAAGAAACTTTGAGTGAAATTCAAGAAAAATCAGAAAAATTCCAAAGAGAGATTAGTGAGGAACTCAGAAAAATTGAAAATCAGTTATTGGCACACGAGCCACTAACAAAGAGGCAAGTAAAAGAGCTAGTAATAGAAATTGCCCAGCAACCAAAGATAGTGGAAGCTGAAGCTCTGAAACTCACAGAAGAGCTAAAATCTCAAGTCAGAAAAGTTGAAGATCTAATCCAGGAAGTGAAATCATACTTGATTTCATGAACTGGAACATAACTGCTCAATCAGAAAGCTATAAACAAACAATAGAGGCGGTTGAATCAATTGAAACACCGGCATTTGGATTCTCAAAAGCATCAGGAGTAGGCACTACAACACAACAGACAGGGATTACAATAAAGCAAAACAACTTTATCATTCAAGCAGTCATAAATCTGTTAGAAGAACTCAAGACGGTCAAAGAAGACGTTAAAGAATTAAGACAGGAGGTTCGAAAAGGAAAGGCAGTTGCAGAAAACGAGCAGTTTCTTGAAGAACTTAACAAAAAGTTGGAAAAGCTGTCAATCGGTGGTGAAAAGTTACACAAACCAAAAGGACCGTATTACGTTTTTAAGGATCCCTACAGAATTCTTAAAGAAGAACAAGAAAAACAAAGGACAAAATGAGTAGAAGGGGAGAAAGGTTAGCCTTTGGTGAAAACCGAAATGCAGAAACATTGGCTAATCAAGAAGATCAGATAAGGGACTACAGAAGATTACAAAGGTTACGTAATAATGTACAAAGATGGGTGCCAACAGGAAGATTTAATAGAACTATTGAAAGCCAGATAGATCCTGAAGCTGAACTCAGAATATCACAAGCAAGACGTGCAAGTTTAGTCCCAGCTGAAACCTTGTACGATGAAGGATCAAGATCCACTAGACATCGAGTCTATCAACACTACAGTGAAGAAAGAATTCTGGTTACTGCAGAAGGCCAGCAAGAAGATATAGGATTTGTTAATGAACAATCCTACAATGAATTAATAAGAAGTGGCATGCAACATGTGCATCTAGGACTCATGATGATAAGAGTCCATGCTTTGCATAGAAGAGATGCTGGTACACAAGTTCTCCTAGTACTAAGAGACACAAGATGGGCTGATGACAGATCCATCCTGGGAACTATGGAGGTTGATATGACCAGAGGAACACAACTGGTCTATTTAGCTCCTGATATAATGATGTCTATACATGATTTTTATAATCATGTACAAGTATCCATTCAAACAAGGGGATACGAAGATTTCACTGGAGAATCAAATCTTCTAATAACACGGGCATTAGTTGGAAGATTAACAAATACAAGTTATGCTGGATTCAAATACAACATACAGCGGGTTGCTGAACATTTAGCAACCAATGGAATTCAAGCTGTACCAGGAGAATCAAGATCAGTCACTGAATTACAAGGCCAAAGATGGATGCTAAAACCATCAAAGAAGAAAGTGACAAAGGTTCCATCATGGGTGAGCACAGGATCCAGATTAGATGGATCTTTATCCTTAAGATTTGGAGGATATAAAGCAGTAAGAGAAACCGGAGAATCAAGCAGACAAGTTAATCAAGATAATGAAGAGGAAGAGTCAATGATGAGAGAAATGGCAGCAGTTGCAATTCTTGAAAGATTCATTGATTTTGATCTTTTAAGAAGCCTGCACTTCATGAAGCCCGCATTACCAGTTGAAATTCGAGAAGAAATTTACAAAAGAGTTGGTGTTGAGACAAGAGATCCCTTAATAGATGCTGCTATAGATGTAACATCAGTGCCGGAACCTTCACCGGAACAGTGATCGTAACAGTACGTGAACAGTAATCAGGTACAAATTTCATGTAATTCAGTTTATTTTATGTTCATATCAAGTCTTAGTATCATTTCATATTATCAAAGCAGTGAATTCTCAGTCATTTCAGAGAAATCAGTTCAGAACAATGATTCTTGAGTCAGATAATTATCTGGCAACACAGAATCATCATGTGATTTATTTGTTAGGATTTTATTATGTATAAACGTATGTGAGGCCTTACAGGACAAAACAACACGAATATCGTTAAGTGAATGCTAAACCGACAGATTATTCGTATAGGTGACGATCTGTACGAATCAATCTGAAAGTTTAACGTTCTGAATGATGTTCAATAATTAGAAAACAATATTGAAAAGTGTAGTTATCGTCGTGTTTGATCGGGTGACGATTCGAACAAATACGCGCGATGACCGCGCGATTCGATTTAAACGTTAAACAAATATTTTGTAAATTTAATAATTAAAAGATATTTAGTTAATTTATTAGGAATCACAATCTAAAATAAATTTTATATTTCTATTTTAAATCCGAGTCGTTTCGTTACGAAAATGACGCGAAACTGACGTTTCTACGCGAAACCACGCGAAACCGAACGAACCCGAACGAAACCGGTTATTTCCCCCCACATTTAATGTGGCTTTTAATGCCACAACAACCTCACCAACCAGCCACCATCACCAAGAACTCGTCACTTTCTCTCTCTAAAAATCTCACCATCTTCTCTCTAAGATTCCTACCTCATTTCTTCACGAAATCGACCCATGTTAGTGTCAAAATCACCACCATTACTTGTAGATCACTAAAGTACAACGGATCTAAGGTTTTCTCCAGCCAAATCGAGGTAAAATCCCCATTCTTGTTCGGTTTTGAGGGTTGAAAACCCTAGAATCGCCTCTCCTTAAGAAACCGAATAAAACACTTCGAAACCTTAGGGAAATCACCCACCAACACTATAGGACTATTTAAGAACAAGTTTTGTGCCAATGCTGCACTTGCTGATCGAAATCCAGAGGCTAGCCACACTAGGGCCGCGATGGCCGAATGAGACCCAACAGATGGTCGAATGGCTTTGAGCCGAACCAGGGCTCATTCGCCGAAACAAGACTCATTCGATCGGCCTGTAGTGATTCGATCAGATCAACATTCGGCACTCTTTCGACAGCCTCAAGCCACATTCGGCCGAATGAATAGAACCAGCCGACTGACTCCATTCGCGGGTGTATTCATTCGAAGGTGACCACCCACATTCGACCACAGTCTCATTCGCCTACTCCCTCATTCGGACATGGATTCATTCGTGAACCAATCTATTCGACCCAGCTTCGATTCAGTAGACCACATTCGGCCAAAGGCCATGTGGTCAGCCATTCGTCCGGGTCCACGATCGAGTGAGTTAAAGCCATTTGCATGGGTGCATGTAAGAGAACGTGGGTGCATGCATGGACTAGGGTTAAGGGATACAAAGAATTTCTGGTATTTTTCAAATAAAGGGGATTTCATAAAATCAAATTAATGTGTTTACAAGGACTTATTAAAATGACAAAGAGGGTTGAGGTTAGTTTAATTGTTAACACATCAACCCTAAGAAAGATCCATAAAATTTTATAACTAATCTAGATGATTTACATGAATTGTCTGGACTTAGTAAATCAACACATGGATTATGTATTGTTGAACTCATAAAGTCTAAATAATGGGCCAAGGGTGGCCCAATGGGTTTAATATATAAGCCCATCATGTTTTATTTCATTTTCTTAAAGTAATTATGTTTTTAATATAATAGAAATCGATTTATAAACTTTATTAAATTAAATTGAATGATTTTATAAATAAATTTGTAACTTGAAATGAACAAGTTTGAAAGCATTTTACTTAAAGTTTCTAATTGGCTACTGTGGGATTTAGGTTGTTTATGGGTAATAAGGTTAGTCTAGTTAGAGGAAATCTTGGAATCACATTAGTAATCTAGGACACTTAGTTGCACACCGAGACCAAAGCCTTAGTTACAACGCCTATCATAAATACTTATCGTATGCGAATCCTTTTAAAACAACACAGGAACCGAAGATACTTAAGCTACAAACAACGAGCGCGCATTTTGTGGTAATTCAATTCAGAGCAACACAGGTGAGTTCATTGCCCCTTTTCTAAACATTTTTGTTTTAAACGCGGGGCTGAGAAGCATGCGTAAACTGTTTATTTAAATGCTTGTATTTATTATATGTTTTACATATATATGTTTGTTGATACTCCTAGACTCCTGTCTAGGAAATTATGAAACAGATCAAATTATCAAATTAATTTAAGTACTCTCATGAGTAATACCTTAAATTTAAACTCTAAATCAACCCTTAGTCCATCAAGTTCAAATTCAAGAATCTAAATTCAAAGTGAAATCATATGAGAAAAATCAAAAGATCACATTCAAAGGAATCATGGCTCAGTGTGAGATCTGAGATCCAAGAATCAATATCAAATCAATTATCACTGTGAATCATGGGAAAGTCAAAAGATCAAGATCAAGAGACTCAAGAAATCAGACATCATTAATGTGTGTGAATCATGTTAATAATGAAATCATTATGATCTAATGAAATCATTAATGCTCAAGTTATGGTGGATGTCAGTTGTATATGGAATCAAGACCACGTGTAACACACATATAAAGTCCCTTTCAGGTATAGAAGACTCTTGTAGTCAGGCTATACGGGCAATAACATGAACGATCAAATGGAATCAATATCAAAGTCAAAATCATGAGAATCAAGAGATCAAGAATCACAGGATATCCTTAAAGTCCCACTCAGATGCAGAAGACCATTAGGTCAGGCTGTAACGGGCAAAACATTAAAGTCCCACTCAGATGCAGAAGACCATTGGGTCAAGCTGTAACGGGCAAATCATTAAAATCCCGCTGAGTTCAGGTGTACTCCTTGTGAGTTATGCCTGACATGGGTCACGTGTGAGAGGTTACAACTTGGACAACCACCAACAACTAAGTCTAACTGATTGAGTAAAATCATACCCAATCATCATGTCTTAGTTGTATTTAAATGTTTTATTTAATTAATAAATTAAATATTTGACATTTTACTATTATCACTGTCTTTTTGGGAAATCATATATCTATGAGGAATCCAATAAATCAAAGGCATATCAGATTTCAATATCATGATCTAAATCAGAGGTGTTGGGTAAAAATGCTTAATTGTCATTAACAACAGTGTCATATACATATTAGTATGTGGTGGGATAGCGTCTGGGCTTGACCCTTTCGTGATTCCCTATATATAAGCATACCGATGTGGATATTACATGTGGAGTTAATGAGGTTAGGGTCTTTACCAAAAGAGGTTTTCAAATCATTTTCAAGTCATAAAACTATATGAACTCACCAACCATGTGTTGACTTTATTTTTGCATGACTTCTCAGGTGACGAACAGGTCAACTAAGGAGTTATTTCCTTTGAAACTAGGACTTCAGATAGAAGACTTAGTATTTTGGACCTGCATATTTTGAAGACATCATTATATGGTTTATTTTGTATATCTTGTGTAAATACAAGATAGAAAATTTATGATGTTGATGGTAGATTTACATTGTTAAATTATAAACAATACTGATGTAATTTAACTTTGTAATTCTATTATATTTAGCATTTCTCAGTTATATCATGTGCAATGTAAACAATCTGATCATCACGATTATCACTCGCGATATCGCGCCCCGGGAACCTTCCGCCCGACGGGACAACCGATCCTATCCCGCCGGCTCGGGGTGTGACAGATTGGTATCAGAGCCATGGTTATAGAGAAATATAGGTCACTTATACAAACGGTTTGGCCTAGACTATAACCTAGGGACCCTGCATGTAGAGCACTTAGGATTTAAGGCTTATTGCATTGCGTCTTCTGCATTCGATCATTGCACTAACCAATATTCATTTGGTTATGATCAGAATGCCGCCACGAAGACAACCTCCGCTGTTGACATCAACACAAGACCCAGCTCCACATTCCTCAACACCATCACCAAATGACTCACCACCGCCACCTCCTCCACCGCCTCCACCTCCTCCTCCACTGATCACGCAGGCATCAGGTTCAGGCACGACTCCCATACTGGATCCTACCACCATCGCTTTGATGACTCTACTGAGCAGCCAGATGACCAATCAGATGAAGGAAGCGATACCGGAGATGTTCAACCTTCTCCGTAATGAGATGAACAACACTGGCAACTCATTTGGAGAAGCCAGTGGGAATACTGGTGGTACCTCACACTACTCCTACAAGTCATTCGTAGGATGTAAGCCGCCTAGCTTTAGCGGATCTGAAGGAGCCGTTGGATTAATCCAATGGATTGAAAAGATTGAGGCTACTCTGGACGCTGTCCAGAGCATCATAAAGTCCGTTATTCAGCTGGAACATTCAACAAGCGGGCTCTGACTTGGTGGAATGGTCAGATCAACGCCCGAGGAAGAAAAGAAGCCATGGCCATGCCATGGGAAGATTTCAAGACACTGCTGCGAACAGAGTTCTGCCCCAAGAATGAGCTGCAGAAACTGGAGGTTGAATTATCCAACCATGTGATGAAGGGGGCTGATCACATGGGGTATACAACTCGTTATCATGAGTTGGTTGCTTTGGTACCTGACATGGTACCAACCTTGGAGAAGAAAATAGACAGATATGTGGGTGGACTTCCCGCCTGCATTCAGGGAATGGTTGTTTCAGCCAACCCTACCACTGTTGAATCTGCAGTGAGACTGTCTGGAAAACTTACTGATTTAATGGTTGCCTCTGGAGTTCTGAAGAAAGAGGCAGACACCGGCAAGAGAAAGGAAGAGACTTCAAAGAAGCCACAACATCAGCAACACTCAAAGAAGAAGCAGAAGTTCATAAAGAATTACACTGTGGCTACCCCTCTGAATCAAGTAGCAGTGGCACAACAAAATGTGCCCAAGAGGCAGTATACTGGCCCACATCCTTTGTGTACTAAGTGCCAGTATCATCATATTGCTAACACTCCCTGCAAACAATGCACGGGATGTGGAAGAAAGGGCCATTGGGTCCAGCACTGCCGGATGACACCTAACCAAGCAGTCAACAATGCTGCTTTGGCTATTCCTCCACCAACCAATCAGAACAACGGTGGATGCTTCAACTGTGGTGAACAAGGCCACTTTGCGAAGAACTGCCCGAAGAAGGCTCAACCAGCCGTTCAAGCTCCTCGTGGAAGAGCTTTTGTTATTGGAGCACCAGCTGCACGCCAGGACCCAAATGTGGTCACTGGTACGTTTCTCTTACATGACTTTTATGCATCTGTTCTATTTGACACTGGTGCGGATCAGAGTTTTATCTCTGCCGATTTTGCATGCCAAATAGATTCAATAGAGGAACAGTTAGATTCCCCTTACATTATAGAAGTAGCTAACGGAAAACAGATTACAGTTAGTACAGTATACAGGAATTGCCCATTGACACTTAACGGTCATATATTTGCCATCGACTTGATACCGATGGAGTTGGGCAGTTTTGATATCATTGTTGGAATGGATTGGCTTTCCTCTAACCGAGTGGAAGTTATCTGTTCTGAGAAGCTGCTTCGAGTTCCATTGCCCGATTATCGTGTATTGGAAGTCAGAGGGGATCAAGCAAAACGAAGTGTCAAAATCATTTCCTGCATAAAGGCGCGTAAGTATTTACAGAAGAAGTGTGTAGCTTTCTTGGCTCATGTAGTGGAAAAAGAGAAGGACAAGAAGAAGATACAAGATGTACCAGTAGTAAGAGAGTATCCAGAAGTATTTCCTGAAGACCTACCAGGTATGCCTCCTGTGCGACCGGTAGAGTTCCGAATTGAGTTAGTTCCTGGAGCAACTCCTGTTGCTAAATCTCCTTATCGGTTAGCACCTTCGGAGATGCAGGAATTGTCGAATCAGTTGCAGGAGCTATAGGATAAAGGCTTCATCAGACCGAGCTACTCACCTTGAGGAGCTCCGGTCTTGTTTGTGAAGAAGAAAGACGGATCGTTCAGAATGTGCATAGATTACAGGGAGCTGAACAAACTAACCATCAAGAATCGGTATCCATTGCCGAGGATTGATGATTTGTTTGACCAACTGCAAGGAGCTCAGTACTTCTCTAAGATTGACTTGCGGTCTGGTTATCATCAGCTTAGAGTTCAAGACGAAGACATACCGAAGACGGCATTCCGAACCAGATACGGGCATTACGAATTCATGGTGATGCCTTTCGGATTGACAAACGCACCAGCGGTTTTCATGGATCTCATGAACCGAGTGTGCAAGCCGTATCTAGATCAGTTTGTTATTGTCTTTATCGATGACATACTGATTTATTCCAAGAGCAAAGCAGAACACGAGTAACATCTCAGAAAGATCTTGGAACTGTTGACAGAACAAAAGCTTTATGCCAAGTTCTCTAAATGTGAATTTTGGTTAAAAGAAGTTCAGTTTCTTGGTCATGTAGTCAACAGTGAAGGAATACACGTAGATCCTGCCAAGATCGAAGCAATAAAGAACTGGGACACTCCGAGAACGCCAACGGAGATACGGTCTTTTCTGGGATTGGCAGGTTATTATAGAAGGTTCATCTCGAACTTTTCTAAGATGGCTTTGCCTCTCACTAAGTTAACTCAGAAGAGTGAACCGTTTGTTTGGGAACATAAACAAGAGGATGCTTTTCAGACATTGAAACAGAAGTTATGTAATGCTCCAATCCTATCTCTCCCAGAAGGATGTGACGACTTTGTTGTGTATTGTGATGCATCCTATCAGGGACTCGGTTGTGTTTTAATGCAACGGGACAAAGTCATAGCCTATGCATCAAGACAGTTAAAGATTCATGAGAAGAATTACACTACTCATGATCTTGAACTGGGAGCAGTAATCTTCGCATTGAAGATTTGGAGACATTACTTATATGGCACTAAGTGTACCATATTTACAGATCACAAGAGTCTGCAGCACATTTTTGATCAGAAGGAGCTCAACATGCGACAACGCCGTTGGGTTGAACTTCTGAATGATTACGATTGTGTGATCAAGTACCATCCGGGAAAGGCAAATGTTGTAGCTGATGCCTTGAGCCGGAAGGAACGGGTCAAACCCTTACTCGTTAGAGCTATGGGGATGACTGTGCAGACCAGTTTACAAGACAGGATCATTCAAGCCCAACAGGAATCAGTTGATAAGGGAAACTTGAAGAAAGAACTTGACTGCGTAGCAGAGAAACATTTAGAGACCAAGTCTGATGGAATGATTTACTTTCAGGATCGTGTATGGATCCCTGCAGTGGACGAATTGAGAAGACTTATCTTCGATGAAGCACACAAGACAAAATATTCTGTACACCCGGGCGCTGACAAAATGTATCAAGACTTGCGTGGGTTTTATTGGTGGCCGGGAATGAAGAAAGACATAGCCGAGTACGTCGGTCGGTGTCTGACGTGTGCGAAGGTAAAGGCGGAACACCAGAGACCGTCTGGTTTACTGGAACAGCCTGAGATTCCGCTCTGGAAGTGGGAACAAATAGCTATGGATTTCATTACCAAGCTACCCCGCACTTCCAGTGGTCATGATACGATATGGGTGATCATTGATCGATTAACAAAATCTGCTCATTTCTTGCCAATGCGTGAGACTTTCACGATGGACAGACTGGCGAGATTGTACATCAACGAGATAGTGGTACGACACGGTGTGCCATTGTCAATTATTTCTGACAGAGACAGCAGATTTACATCAAGGTTCTGGCAATCATTACAGAAATCTCTGGGGACACAGTTAAACCTGAGTACGTCTTACCATCCACAAACGGACGGTCAAAGCGAACGTACAATTCAGACCCTAGAGGATATGTTAAGAACCTGTATTTTGGATTTCGGTGGGAATTGGGATTCTCATTTGCCACTGATAGAGTTCTCCTACAATAACAGTTACCACAGCAGTATCGGATGTGCACCATTCGAGGCTCTCTATGGTCAAAAATGTCGATCACCGATCTGTTGGACTGAAGTTGGAGATAATCGCATAACTGGGCCAGAGCTTATTCAGGAAACCACTGACAAGATTGCTCAGATTCAGAGAAGATTGCAAGCGACAAGAAGCAGACAAAAGAGCTACGCTGACAAACGGCGTAAGCCGTTGGAATTCCAAGTGGGAGACCGTGTCATGTTGAAGGTTTCTCCATGGAAAGGCGTAGTCCGCTTTGGAAAGAAAGGCAAGTTAGCACCGCGATACGTGGGACCGTTCGAGATCATTGAGCGTATTGGTCCTGTAGCGTATAGACTGAGATTACCTGATGAACTCAGTGGTGTGCATGATGTATTTCACGTCTCAAACTTAAAGAAATGCCTTGCTGACGAATCACTCGTCATTCCACTCGAAGAAATTCAAGTTGATGATCAGTTACATTTCATAGAGGAACCTTTAGAGATTATGGATCGCAAAGTCAAGCAACTAAGGCGAAGCCGTATTTCGATAGTAAAGGTTCGTTGGAATTCAAGACGCGGACCCGAGTTTACTTGGGAACGTGAAGATCACATGAAGTTAAAGTATCCCCAACTGTTTGAAGAGGAAGCTGTACCCGATAACAATTCTTAAATTTCGGGACGAAATTTCTCTAACAAGGGGAGACTGTAACATCAGTGCCGGAACCGTCACCGGAACAGTGATTGTAACAGTACGTGAACAGTAATCAGGTACAAATTTCATGTAATTCAGTGTATTTTATGTTCATATCAAGTCTTAGTATCATTTCATATTATCAAAGCAGTGAATTCTCAGTCATTTCAGAGAAATCAGTTCAGAACAATGATTCTTGAGTCAGATAATTATCTGGCAACACAGAATCATCATGTGATTTATTTGTTAGGATTTTATTATGTATAAACGTATGTGAGGCCTTACAGGACAAAACAACACGAATATCGTTAAGTGAATGCTAAACCGACAGATTATTCGTATAGGTGACGATCTGTACGAATCAATCTGAAAGTTTAACGTTCTGAATGATGTTCAATAATTAGAAAACAATATTGAAAAGTGTAGTTATCGTCGTGTTTGATCGGGTGACGATTCGAACAAATACGCGCGATGACCGCGCGATTCGATTTAAACGTTAAACAAATATTTTGTAAATTTAATAATTAAAAGATATTTAGTTAATTTATTAGGAATCACAATCTAAAATAAATTTTATATTTCTATTTTAAATCCGAGTCGTTTCGTTACGAAAATGACGCGAAACTGACGTTTCTACGCGAAACCACGCGAAACCGAACGAACCCGAACGAAACCGGTTATTTCCCCCCACATTTAATGTGGCTTTTAATGCCACAACAACCTCACCAACCAGCCACCATCACCAAGAACTCGTCACTTTCTCTCTCTAAAAATCTCACCATCTTCTCTCTAAGATTCCTACCTCATTTCTTCACGAAATCGACCCATGTTAGTGTCAAAATCACCACCATTACTTGTAGATCACTAAAGTACAACGGATCTAAGGTTTTCTCCAGCCAAATCGAGGTAAAATCCCCATTCTTGTTCGGTTTTGAGGGTTGAAAACCCTAGAATTGCCTCTCCTTAAGAAACCGAATAAAACACTTCGAAACCTTAGGGAAATCACCCACCAACACTATAGGACTATTTAAGAACAAGTTTTGTGCCAATGCTGCACTTGCTGATCGAAATCCAGAGGCTAGCCACACTAGGGCCGCGATGGCCGAATGAGACCCAACAGATGGTCGAATGGCTTTGAGCCGAACCAGGGCTCATTCGCCGAAACAAGGCATCAGATCAACATTCGGCACTCTTTCGACAGCCTCAAGCCACATTCGGCCGAATGAATAGAACCAGCCGACTGACTCCATTCGCGGGTGTATTCATTCGAAGGTGACCACCCACATTCGACCACAGTCTCATTCGCCTACTCCCTCATTCGGACATGGATTCATTCGTGAACCAATCTATTCGACCCAGCTTCGATTCAGTAGACCACATTCGGCCAAAGGCCATGTGGTCAGCCATTCGTCCGGGTCCACGATCGAGTGAGTTAAAGCCATTTGCATGGGTGCATGTAAGAGAACGTGGGTGCATGCATGGACTAGGGTTAAGGGATACAAAGAATTTATGGTATTTTTCAAATAAAGGGGATTTCATAAAATCAAATTAATGTGTTTACAAGGACTTATTCAAATGACAAAGAGGGTTGAGGTTAGTTTAATTGTTAACACATCAACCCTAAGAAAGATCCATAAAATTTTATAACTAATCTAGATGATTTACATGAATTGTCTGGACTTAGTAAATCAACACATGGATTATGTATTGTTGAACTCATAAAGTCTAAATAATGGGCCAAGGGTGGCCCAATGGGTTTAATATATAAGCCCATCATGTTTTATTTCATTTTCTTAAAGTAATTATGTTTTTAATATAATAGAAATCGATTTATAAACTTTATTAAATTAAATTGAATGATTTTATAAATAAATTTGTAACTTGAAATGAACAAGTTTGAAAGCATTTTACTTAAAGTTTCTAATTGGCTACTGTGGGATTTAGGTTGTTTATGGGTAATAAGGTTAGTCTAGTTAGAGGAAATCTTGGAATCACATTAGTAATCTAGGACACTTAGTTGCACACCGAGACCAAAGCCTTAGTTACAACGCCTATCATAAATACTTATCGTATGCGAATCCTTTTAAAACAACACAGGAACCGAAGATACTTAAGCTACAAACAACGAGCGCGCATTTTGTGGTAATTCAATTCAGAGCAACACAGGTGAGTTCATTGCCCCTTTTCTAAACATTTTTGTTTTAAACGCGGGGCTGAGAAGCATGCGTAAACTGTTTATTTAAATGCTTGTATTTATTATATGTTTTACATATATATGTTTGTTGATACTCCTAGACTCCTGTCTAGGAAATTATGAAACAGATCAAATTATCAAATTAATTTAAGTACTCTCATGAGTAATACCTTAAATTTAAACTCTAAATCAACCCTTAGTCCATCAAGTTCAAATTCAAGAATCTAAATTCAAAGTGAAATCATATGAGAAAAATCAAAAGATCACATTCAAAGGAATCATGGCTCAGTGTGAGATCTGAGATCCAAGAATCAATATCAAATCAATTATCACTGTGAATCATGGGAAAGTCAAAAGATCAAGATCAAGAGACTCAAGAAATCAGACATCATTAATGTGTGTGAATCATGTTAATAATGAAATCATTATGATCTAATGAAATCATTAATGCTCAAGTTATGGTGGATGTCAGTTGTATATGGAATCAAGACCACGTGTAACACACATATAAAGTCCCTTTCAGGTATAGAAGACTCTTGTAGTCAGGCTATACGGGCAATAACATGAACGATCAAATGGAATCAATATCAAAGTCAAAATCATGAGAATCAAGAGATCAAGAATCACAGGATATCCTTAAAGTCCCACTCAGATGCAGAAGACCATTGGGTCAGGCTGTAACGGGCAAAACATTAAAGTCCCACTCAGATGCAGAAGACCATTGGGTCAAGCTGTAACGGGCAAATCATTAAAATCCCGCTGAGTTCAGGTGTACTCCTTGTGAGTTATGCCTGACATGGGTCACGTGTGAGAGGTTACAACTTGGACAACCACCAACAACTAAGTCTAACTGATTGAGTAAAATCATACCCAATCATCATGTCTTAGTTGTATTTAAATGTTTTATTTAATTAATAAATTAAATATTTGACATTTTACTATTATCACTGTCTTTTTGGGAAATCATATATCTATGAGGAATCCAATAAATCAAAGGCATATCAGATTTCAATATCATGATCTAAATCAGAGGTGTTGGGTAAAAATGCTTAATTGTCATTAACAACAGTGTCATATACATATTAGTATGTGGTGGGATAGCGTCTGGGCTTGACCCTTTCGTGATTCCCTATATATAAGCATACCGATGTGGATATTACATGTGGAGTTAATGAGGTTAGGGTCTTTACCAAAAGAGGTTTTCAAATCATTTTCAAGTCATAAAACTATATGAACTCACCAACCATGTGTTGACTTTATTTTTGCATGACTTCTCAGGTGACGAACAGGTCAACTAAGGAGTTATTTCCTTTGGAACTAGGACTTCAGATAGAAGACTTAGTATTTTGGACCTGCATATTTTGAAGACATCATTATATGGTTTATTTTGTATATCTTGTGTAAATACAAGATAGAAAATTTATGATGTTGATGGTAGATTTACATTGTTAAATTATAAACAATACTGATGTAATTTAACTTTGTAATTCTATTATATTTAGCATTTCTCAGTTATATCATGTGCAATGTAAACAATCTGATCATCACGATTATCACTCGCGATATCGCGCCCCGGGAACCTTCCGCCCGACGGGACAACCGATCCTATCCCGCCGGCTCGGGGTGTGACAATAGATGATTGGGAAGATGAAGAATTAAAGGAAAAATGGAATAATAAAAAGAAGAACCATAAGAAGAAAAGAAATTGGGATACCCTTGGCCAATCCTCAGGAAAGTATGATTACTATGTAAATTACAGTTACAAAGAAACAAATCAAAAAGAAGAAATTATAGCAGCTGGCTGGGGAGAAGAATTTGAAGAACCACAAGATCCAATATTTGGATCTGATAGTCAAGTTGACACAGAAGAATGCCAAATACGGTGGGATGATTCAGAGGGAGACTACTCTGCTGATAAGGAGAATTCAGAAAATGAAGACTCAATAAAAGATCAATGGTGGTACCAAAATGATAATCTGGAAGGAAAAATGGTGGAATTACCATACCCATCATTCAAAGAAAAGGAAAGAAAGGAAGAAATTCTGGTTATACAAGATGAATTACTGGAAATGGAGTATCCGTTATTAACAAATTTAATAAAGAAAGAAGAAGTAGGTGCCTCCTCAGTAACATCAGCTTACAAACCACCAGAAGATTCTTCAATGCAACCACCAGGATATCCACCAGCAACAAGAAATAGGATGATGGGAATAACGGAAACAAACTTTAACCTTAATAAAAAGGTTGAAAGTTATGGAAAGAAGTTGGAAAACTATTGGTCATTACCACCTGCACAAGCAACTACGGGAGCAATGCTGGTTTTACCAGCAGATATTGGAAAATATGCTGATGTAATTGATAGATGGGAATCAATTACATTAAATTACATTGATGATCCAAACAAATCCTGGCCAACAGCAAGGTCAAAAGTTGATTGCATAGAAAACCTCCTTGGAGAAGATGAAAAGAAGATTTGGATCCAATGGAGAATGGCATATGATGAAGAATATCAACAGCTCTTGCAAATTACTGATGATACTCATAACATCACATCTCAAATAAGAAGAGTTCTTCTTCTTAGTGATGCAGCCCAAAGAATTAACCTTACCCATTTCTGAGGATAGGAGGCCCAAACAAAGATGGTACTTCAGAGCTACTGGATATGGAGGCCCATTGTTAAAAGTCCAGTATTATGCATCAGTACTAGAAAATGGTGAATACGTCACTCGTGACATATTTCCCACAATTATGATATGCCAAGAATCAAAAAGTAAGGGGGTCCACCAATACCGAGATTTCAGTAATTATAACCCACCACTATCTCGACTATAATAATTGGACACCAAAGTTGTTTATCGTGTGTAGTTTGTCGTTTGCAATAATACATAATCAGACAAAATGTAAAAGAGGAAAAATTATTGATAGGCTATGGGGCCCAATGTGTACCCGCATCAATAATCGTCCTTTTAACGATCGTCTGTTTGTTAGGTTGCCGTTTAACGCGGTAACGTTTGTTTGCTTTTACAGGCTATATAAGCCAGAGTTTGTATAGAGGTTTCTCAGGTTGAGCGGTACTCAAATTTGAAATTCCTTAAGATAAGAAGCTTGAGTCTAAGTTTGTTTAAAGATTTCCAGAAAATCCATCAGTTGTAACATAAATCAAGGTATTTTGTAAAATAAATTGTGTTTTACGTTTAATTATTGCAAACGACAAACTACACACGATAAACAACTTTGGTGTCCAATTATTATAGTCGAGATAGTGGTGGGTTATAATTACTGAAATCTCGGTATTGGTGGACCCCCTTACTTTTTGATTCTTGGCATATCATAATTGTGGGAAATATGTCACGAGTGACGTATTCACCATTTTCTAGTACTGATGCATAATACTGGACTTTTAACAATGGGCCTCCATATCCAGTAGCTCTGAAGTACCATCTTTGTTTGGGCCTCCTATCCTCAGAAATGGGTAAGGTTAATTCTTTGGGCCTCCCACTCTCGTATTGTTTCATCCATGTGATTGGTGGATCTAAGCCCATTACTTCGCCATTATCCTCTTGAATTATCTCCTCCTGAATGTGTTTCATAATAAATTCGTCTGACACTAAGCATTGCTCTGAAGATATGCAAGTGTCCGAGGATTTCTTCATACTGGTTAAGCAGGAGTCTTCGTACTTCGTCATGTATCTCTGTTGATCTTTCAATTTCCATGGGTTCTTTTGATATTGGTGACAATCGCTGGGCAACCAGGTACTGAATACGGTATAAACTGAATGGTTGATAACTGATGACAGTGTTTTTGCGAGGAGTTGTTCCAA
Source organism: Mikania micrantha (assembly GCA_009363875.1). Taxonomy (NCBI): domain Eukaryota; kingdom Viridiplantae; phylum Streptophyta; class Magnoliopsida; order Asterales; family Asteraceae; genus Mikania; species Mikania micrantha. The sequence goes on along the minus strand of CM018698.1, from coordinate 44,191,527 downwards.
AGCTTTCATCTTCATAACAGAGTAGTTGCAATCCTCTTCGTTCATCAGCATCAATTTGTTGTAGCCTTGAGACCACTCCTGGAAAATTGCGCCATTTTCTTGACATGAATTCATCTCTGACCCGATCCCAAGCGGTCTCTCTTCTTCCTGCCATTCTGTACAACATACAGCTGCTGTTAACCTGGACAAAGCATATGCCAATTGATTATGTTTTCCATCTATATGTTCAATTTTAATTTGGACTCCAGATCCAGTTACAAAATCCTTAAAACTAGCCCAACGGACCCTTGAGGGTTTATTATTTGTGGATTTATTATAAAAACTTATTATCGCCTGGCAATCTGTTCTAATTGTAACTTCACCTTTGTCCAGGTAATAAATTTTAAAACTTTCCAGACCATTCATTACTGCATAGATCTCTGCATCTATTGTTGACTTCAGGGTTCCGAACTTTCCACTTGCATATGCACAGACTTTCTCAGTTGATCTGGACTCTTCTTTTGAGACTTTCCATTTGCAAACCGCTCCCCATCCTTCCATACTTCCATCTGTTTCAATAACAATGTAGGATTTTGTTGGCGGTATTTCCATTTCTGGCAACTTTTCTATTTCTTAATTTCTTCATTTTTCTGATAAGATCCCAGTGCTCTTTCTTCATTCTTTTATCTCTATTTGGGCCTGTTTTAGCATATAATGGTCCTACTATCCTTCCTAAATTAGGAATATAAGACCTTGCATAATTAAGTATTCCCAACCATGATCTTAAACCTTTTAGTGTCATCAGGTCTTCATCTCTGAAATCTGCTATTTTCTTGATTATATGGCTTTGTAACTTAATTTTTCTATCTCCAATTGTTGCCCCTAAGAAATCAATTTCCTTGACTGCTATCTTCATCTTTGTTTTTGACAACACCAGGCCCTCCTTTCTACATATTGATAACATTTTCTTTAAATGTTTAACATGGTCTTTTTCATTTTCTGAGAAGACCAAAATGTCATCAATATATACTGCAATAAAATCTTCATAGGCACCAAAACATTCATCCATCTTTCTTTGAAAAACGGCTGGAGCATTTTTCAAGCCGAATGGCATTACTAACCATTCATACAATCCTTCTGGTGTTATGAACGCCGTCCATGGAATACTTTCCTCATCCATGGCAACTTGATGGAATCCGCTCTTCATGTAACACCCCGACCGACGGCGGAATCATCGGGATGCCACGAGGGATGTGTAGATTGTTCAAAAGCTCGTGGGCATCTAAATCAAATCATCACATATCATTTAATCAACCAAAATAATTACACAAAAATCATGTTCATCATGAATCAAGTAAGTCAAATACACAAAAGATTTAGTTAAACTAACTAAACTCTAATCGCCAGAAATTTAGTTAATTAACTAAGTCCAAGATCCTATATGATGATGATGTCCAAAATAGAAGAGATCCTCTCTTCATTCCTACTTGTCTCCATCACCTGAAACATGTAAGAAAACAAGTGTCAACTACAAAAGTAGTTGGTGAGTAATCACAAGTTTTTATATTTAAAAATGTTTTAGTAAAATGCGTTTGAAAGTTTATGCTTAAAATGGTTTTATATAAAATGCTTTGTTTAAAAACGGGTATAAAACTTATGATCTTCTTGAGAGGATCCATATGAATACCTGTATGAGATAATCCAACACACATCCATCAATTCAACAGCCAAACACATACACAATCACATAACCACATAACCAAATCAATCATAGTCAATCACAAATAATCATAATCAAATATAGGCAATCAATCACAACAAATCAACCAAACTCAATCAATCATATTCTCAATCAATGTTCGTGACTATACATGATTCCTTATGTATTTAACATAAGTTAGATACATGAATCATGGAGTGGTCGCTAACCACGTGACAATACATGAAGTCAAAGCAATTAACCGAAGTCAAAAGCAATACTTCACGGATGTGGAAATCATCCACGTGACAATACATGAAGTCAAAACAATTAACCGAAGTTAAGAGTAATGATTCACGGATGTGGAACTCATCCACGTGACAATACATGAAGTCAAAACAATTAACCGAAGTTAAGAGTAATGATTCACGGATGTGGAACTCATCCACGTGACAATACATGTAATCTTTGTTATTGACCTAAGTCAATAACAATGTTTACACGGATATAAGATAATAAAAGAAAATCCATAATAATCAATAAATTTTAAGTTGTAATTACCATATTGATAAACAGGTATAAACCTTATGTTATCAAAATAATAATTAATCTGGTATACATGTTTCACCTCCGAGTTTTAAAACAAAACAGTTTGAAGAAAGGGAGGTTATGAGAACTCACCTGAAGTCCTTAGATTATGTGTTCTCGTGTTATGCGCGCTCGCGTATGTAAACTCAAGACCAACTCAACAATCTGTAATGAGGTGTGTTTACATGTTCATAAGTATGAGAGTAGAATTTCTAATTAGTTAGTCGTAAGTGTTTACTCAGAATCACAATGTTGTTTTAACTTAGATTCTTATTCAAGTCAAGTTGTTACCCTTAGAGTTTTATTAGCATTAGTCTCAAAGTTTAACTTACATGGTACCTCTTTTAATATTATCAAGTGATGAGAGATCTTAAAGTCCTTGGTAAGGACTCATAAATAGATACATGTTAGGATAATGATCCTATCAACCATACATATACTCACATGCATGCCTCCATGCTAATCACCATCATAATTCAATTCATTATATCCTCTTAATTAACTAAAAGTGTATTTAAAGTATCTAAATAAAGCATTAGCCTTGTCTTACCAATTTCTATACATGTGTAGTTCATAGTTTTTGAAGAACTTATGTCTAGAGAGAGAAAAGGTGGTGGTTGAATGTGCTCATGCATGCATGTACATGTATATACATATATCTATCTAAGCATGTCGTTTATTGGTCCTTAATCTCTTAATTAAACGAAGATAGAACAAATCCCCCTTGTGGGCAGCGAACCCTTGGCAAAACCCAGCCAAGGTTCGGCCCATTTAGCCTCAAGGTTCGCAACCAGGATGGCCGTGGGTTCGGTGTTACTAAGCTTCGGCTGGCCATGGTTCGTGTAAGGAAATTGGCTAGGGTTCGGCCAGCAGATAAGCATGGTTCGTGGGCTCCCTAGTTCGCCCCAACAGGGTTCGTTGATCCATGGGTTCGCAGCCTATATGGTTCGCCAAGGTGAGAGGGTTCGCTGGACAGGGCTTGTGGCTAAGGGTTCGTGGCTAAGAGTTCGCCACCCCTTCTGCCCCGCCCAGAAGGTTCGTGCAGCTACTACATGGTTCGTTCCTCTCAAACTTGCTCAGCAAGGTTCGTGGGGTTCATAAGGTTCGGCCAAAGGTTCGTCCCCCTGCTGGCCGCGAACCTGTTATCTCCTCTTCATCATCCTCGAGCTCCTGTTAATCCATGACCATACAAAGCTTCTATACAATCCTATAATCTCGTTTTAGTGTTTTACAAAGGATTTATCAAATTATAACTACAACAAGCACAATATTCACGACCCAATAACAAAACCGAAAACATAAGGCTAGATTTACCTCGATTTGACGGTCAAACGTGAGATTTTCTTGTATCTCCTTGTAGCTCCTGTTCACCCGAACGCGTGGACACCAAGATCTCGCGAATCCACCAAGAAACGAGCTCGTAATCGTAGAGAGAAGTTGTGTGTGTGTTTTGTGGTGAAATTAGAGAGAGAAAGGGAGTTGGGAGAATGAAAAGGAAATGGTGAAGTCTTCCACCATTTAAGCTTTTCCCGTTCCCGCGTGTCGGTCTCGTTTTTATCGCGATAATCATAATAAAACTCGGTTTCTCTCGTTAAATATATTTAAATAAAATGCTTAAATAATCATATGGTTTCATTATTTATCATTATTTCAAAATAAACTTTGTCTCGTAGCGAATCTCGTTTCATACGCGTGAAATATAATAACATGCTCGTTTCTCTAACGTAACATATTTAAACAATAACTCGTTCTAAATAATTTAGTTTTATTTAATTAAAATAGGTTTAAATAATTTGTTTCGTAAAATAAATTCCGTTTCGTTTTCGTTAAATAATTATTTAAATAAATTAATTTATTCGAAAACTTTTTAGGTTGTGATTCCTAATAAACGTTTTAAGATTTTATTTACCAATTTAATATCGTGAGATATTATTTAATAATCTCGTCGAAAAGCGTTACTCGCGTACGTATTCGTAAAGATCGTCACCTTTGCGAATCCGATGCTCGTAACGTATTTCGATTTGATTTATTATTTATGGAATATCGTTTCAGTATATTATTCTTAATAATTATATTCGTGTGAATCGTCACTCACGCGAATACATTATTAAGTTAATATTTCTGAATTAATATTCTCGTTTAAATGATATCCGTAACCTCACCATCGCGAAATCAATTCTCATTATTAATCATCTTTAATATTATCATTTTCCCAAACCAAAACCCACTAAACCCTAGTCACTGACACATCCATGATAGACCGAAATATGCATATGTATAGGGCATATGTAAGGGTCAGTCGCAACTGCCCTAGCCACCGTCCCACCGCTATTTCGATAAACCATGACCATGGGTCCTTGACTACGTTTAGTAACCAGACTCAACCAAACTCCCAATTCCATACCAAATCCATTCCCTAACCATTAATTCATCATTATCAGTAATAATTAACTGCGATAAACACTACGGGTCTGTTTGGTTGTATCACAACTAAACTTCCCGTGGTTTACGCGTATCATAAATGTGCTATAACATGCATACCAGTACAGTGATAATATCAATAATGTCAATCAATAATTTCATAATCATTCATAATAATTAAATCTCCAGTCGTAACAGTACAATCGTACGGATGTACGGACGTACAGACAACTGAAAGTACAGTGATGTTACAGTCTCCCCTAGTTAAAGGAATTTCGTCCCGAAATTCAACTTGGAGTGACCGTAGTAAATAAATGTGGGTACTTAAGCTTCATCTGATCTTCCCGCTCCCATGTGAATTCTGGACCCCGCTTCGATTCCCAACGTACTTTGACAATTGGAATTCTACTGCGTTTGAGCTGTTTAATCTCACGATCCATTATCTCCACTGGTTTTTCAACAAAATGCATGGTATCATCGATGCGAATATCATCGAGTGGTACCTGAAGATCCTGATCAGCTAAGCACTTTCTTAGATTGGACACGTGAAACGTTGGATGCACATTACTAAGTTCTGGAGGAAGTTCCAATTTGTAAGCAACCTTCCCGATCCGTTCAAGGATCTTAAAAGGGCCAACGTATCGTGGAGCAAGCTTCCCCTTCTTTCCAAACCGAACAACGCCCTTCCAAGGCGACACTTTAAGCAATACCATATCTCCCACTTCAAACTCCAAAGGTTTTCTTCGTTTATCCGCGTAGCTTTTCTGTCGACTGCGAGCAGCTAACAGATTGTCGCGGATCTGGCGAATCTTGTCAGTCGTTTCCTGAATAATCTCGGGACCAGTGATCTGCGAATCGCCGACCTCAGTCCAACAAATAGGTGACCGACATTTCCTGCCATAAAGAGCTTCAAACGGTGCCATACCAATGCTCGCGTGATAACTGTTGTTATACGAGAACTCAACCAATGGTAGATGGCTATCCCAATTGCCACCGAAATCGATGACACAAGCTCTCAACATGTCTTCCAGTGTTTGAATCGTTCGCTCCGTTTGACCATCCGTTTGAGGATGATAAGCAGTGCTAAGATCCAGTCTTGTTCCAAAGGCTTCATGAAGTGATTCCCAAAATCGTGCCGTGAAGCGAGCATCACGGTCCGATATTATGCTTAAGGGAATACCATGTCGACTAACGATCTCATCAATGTAAATACGAGCTAACTTCCGCACAGGGTAAGTTTCGCGTATCGATAAGAAATGAGCCGACTTGGTTAATCTATCAACTATCACCCAAATGCTATCTTTACCATTTGCGGTTCGTGGGAGTTTAGTAATAAAATCCATGGAGATATTCTCCCACTTCCACATCGGTATTTCTGGTTGTAATAACAATCCCGAAGGTCGCTGGTGTTCTGCCTTGACTTTAGCACAGTTAAGGCACTTAGACACATACTCAGCAATGTCCTTCTTCATTCCAGGCCACCAGTACAAGCCCCTAAGGTCTTGATACATCTTATCAGCACCTGGATGGATTGAATAACGAGACTTATGAGCTTCATCCATAATCAGCATCCTAAGATCACCCCTGTTCGGTATCCACAACCGATTCAAGTAATACATCAAACCGTCATCCTTAGTTTCCAATAAGATTTCAGCCCCGCAAGACATCTCATTTTTCAAGTTATCTTGAGCTAATGAGTGTTGTTGGGCTGTGAGAACATCATTACGGAGATTAGTGTGCACTCGGACACTATGAATCTGAACTTGACTTTTGCGACTAAGCGCATCTGCTACTACATTCGCTTTACCAGGATGGTAGCGAATTTCACAGTCATAATCATTTAACAGTTCAACCCATCTCCGTTGTCTCATGTTAAGCTCTTTCTGATTCAGAATATGTTGTAAACTTTTATGATCAGTAAAGACTACACACTTAGTGCCATAAAGATAGTGTCTCCATATCTTCAAGGCAAACACGACTGCACCAAGTTCCAAGTCGTGTGTGGTGTAGTTCTTTTCGTGAATCTTCAATTGTCTTGATGCATAAGCCACAACCTTTCCCCGTTGCATGAGAACACAACCGAGACCTAGGTTGGATGCATCACAATAAACCACAAAATCATCATTTCCGTCAGGCAATGTCAAGACCGGAGCATCACAAAGTTTCTGCTTCAAGGTCTGAAATGCCTCTTCTTGCTTTGGTCCCCACTCGTATGGCCTATTCTTTTGAGTCAAAGCAGTGAGAGGGACAGCAATCCTGGAGAAGTTCGATATGAACCGCCGATAGTAACCGGCGAGTCCAAGAAACGATCGAATCTCCGTCGGTGTCTTCGGCGTACTCCAATTCTTCACAGCATCAATCTTTGCAGGATCCACGTGAACACCGTATTCGTTGACTATGTGTCCCAAGAATTGAACTTCTTTAAGCCAAAATTCACATTTAGAGAATTTGGCATACAGCCGCTCCTCTCTTAGGATCTCCAAAACCAACTTAAGGTGTTTCTCGTGTTCTTCCTTAGTCTTTGAGTAGATCAGAATATCATCAATGAATACTATCACAAATTTATCCAAGTATGGCCTGCAAACTCGGTTCATGAGGTCCATGAAAACCGCAGGTGCATTGGTAAGGCCGAATGGCATTACCAAAAATTCATAATGGCCATATCTGGTTCTAAAAGCTGTCTTGGGAATATCATCATCATGTACGCGAAGCTGATGATACCCAGACCTAAGATCGATCTTTGAAAACCATGCCGAGCCTTGAAGCTGATCGAAGAGATCGTCGATGCGCGGCAGTGGATATCGATTCTTAATTGTGAGTTTGTTTAATTCGCGATAATCGATGCACATTCGGAATGACCCGTCCTTTTTCTTGACAAACAAGACCGGTGCACCCCATGGTGAATGGCTCGGGCGAATGAATCCTTTGTCAGTCAGCTCTTGTAGCTGGCTCGCCAATTCTTGCAACTCCGAAGGCGCAAGTCTGTAGGGAGCTTTGGCTACTGGGTTCGCACCAGGTACTAAGTCGATCCGGAACTCAACTTGGCGTTCTGGTGGAAGACCCGGCAAATCATCTGGAAATACCTCTGGAAAGTCTCTGATCACAGGAACATCTTCAACTCTCTTTCCTTTATCCTTTTTCTCCACAATATGAGCTAAAAATGCTATACATTTCTTCCTAAGGTACTTGTGTGCTTTAGTGCATGACATAAGCTTAAGACCTTTACTAGCAGTTTCTCCAAATATTCTCAGAGTTTCACCCGAAGGTAATGGAATACGAATATATTTCTCATGACAAACAATCTCCGCTCTGTGGGTGGCTAACCAATCCATGCCTATGATAACATCGAAGCTACCAAGATGCATAGGTATGAGATCAATTGGGAAAACGTGATCATTTAAGTTCACCGTACATCCAACGATAATAGTGTCAATATCAATAGTGTTTCCGTCAGCCACTTCCACATTGAACGGTTTATCTAAATATGTACGTGTTCTACCAAGCAAACATTCAAAATCATATGAAACGAAACTCCTATCAGCACCAGAATCAAATAAGACAGATGCATAAAAGTTGTTGATCAGAAATGTACCGTTGACCACATCCTGGTTGGCTTGAGCAGCTGGAGCATTCAACTGAAAAGCCCGGCCTCTTGCCACCCTTTGATTATTTCCAGTCAACTTTGGGCATTGATTTCTGAAGTGACCCACTTCACCACATTCATAACAGGCTCTTGCCTGTGCTTGAGGTACTTGGCGAACGGGTACAGCTGGAATAGGTTGTGCAGGAGGAGCTGGCAGTGCAAGCGGCGCATGTTGCAACCTTTGTGCTTGCGGTGCACTCCGACAAACATTAGCCAAGTGACCAAATTTGCCACAGTTGTTGCAGACGCGACAAGGAAAATTTGGTGCGTGATGATAACGGCAGGTATGACACTGAGGAGTGTTCCCAGTGAAATTCCTGGCAGTTGAATTGTTTGATGATTGCTGCGTAGACTTTGCAGCAGGTACAGTGACCATGAAGTTCCGATTCTTTCTCTTCTTGTTGCTGCTTTTGGACGAGCTAGCAGCTTCAGACTTGACTTCAGCTTTGACTTCTTTTGCAGTAGTCTTGGTGTCAGTCTTTTTATATCCCTTCCGAGTAAGCGTTCCATTCCTCACGTGATTATCAGTAAGAGTTGCAGATAATCGGATTGCAGCCTCAAGTGTTTTGGGATTGCTCCCATAGACTGTATCCTGAATCTGCACCGGCAGTCCACCGATGTATTTCTCAATCGCCCTTTCCAAAGGTGTCACCATATGAGGCACTAGCAGACTATACTCATGGAATTGAGTATTGTAGATGACGTTCTCGCCACTATCTTGTTTGAGTTCCCAGAACTCAGTTTCCAGTTTCCTCATCTCGCTTCGAGGGCAGAATTCAGTGGTCATCAAGTTCTTGACCTCTGTCCATGTCAAAGCTAAGGCAGCATCCACTCCCCTAGTTCGCTTTTCCCCATTCCACCAAGTTAGTGCTCTCTTTTGGAAAACACTTGTGGCATAGCGAACTTTCAGATTCTCGGGACATTCGCTGTTGATGAAGGTGTTCTCCATACTCTCGAACCACTGCAGCAGACCAGTGGCTGATTCAGCACCCGTGAATTTCAGAGGATTACAGGAATTGAAGTGTTTGAATGTGCAAGTTGTCTGGTTTGCACCACCTCTGTTCTGGTTAGCATTCTGGTTAGCCTGAGTTAGTTGGCTCACCAATCCAGAAATAAGTGTGGCTAACTCTTGTATGCCGGAGTTGGCATTACTGTTGTTAGCTTCCCCATTGTTCGAGTCATCTTCGTTGTGACGGCGAGGCGGCATGTTTCTGAAGGAAATAGAAACATGTTACTACCGTTTACAACGTAAGTCATACAAACAATGGTCAATTGAGTTTATTTTAAACAGTTAGGATTACATATAGGAACTATATTTATTTCCTATCTGTTATTTAAACTCATAATGTCTACAAATTTGCCTATTATTATTCTAAGTGTCCTAGTTGGTCATAACTAGTGTTAGCTAACTATCTTCTAGATCCTGTACATTCTTCACTCTATACTAACACTGACAACCTCCCAATGCAATGCAACAAGCTTATATATAGGGCATATGCAGAGGTAGATCGCAATCTCCCCTACACCGTCCCACCGCCGTTCCATTGCACCACGATTATGCCCTTGCTAGTGTGTAGAGTGTGTCATGTACTTCACCATAATCTCACTTCACAAACCTTATCCTAAATAGGATAATTTTGAGTGAAGTGATCACTAGTGTCCTTGAACAATTAGGTTTGCCTAATGTCTAAGTTCACCTGACATGTAGGCTCGCCTATTTCTAAGTTCACCTAATGTCTAAGTTCACCTGACATTAAGTTTCCCCCAATTGTATAAGTTCACTAAAACCCATATCAATCCCAGTGTAGATAATCATCATTAAGGGTTCATATCATCACTAAGTGTTAGTATCATCACTATGCGTTTATATTATCATCAAGTGTCTATATCATCACCAAAGTCCATATCACATCACTAATCGCTCATTATCGTTCATTAATCCTATGCACCCTACGTGTCCAATCCGTATGTTTTTATAAGGGAATTTATAAGTGTTTATCAAGTGTGATCATCCAAAGTGTCAATCCAAGCCAACCTTAACCATCAACATCCATCTCACAATAATTCCTAGTAATATCCTAAGTTCCTGACACTGACAGACTCCCAATATACTACAAATGGTATATGTATAGGGCATATGTAGGGGTCAGTCGCAACTGCCCCAGCCACCGTCCCACCACCTTTGTAGTATACTACGAGTGTGTCCTTGTCTGGGGTTTATAGCTCAAACAAATATTTCCTAAGGCAAGCAATTCATAAACAATTAAGTTCCTAAGCAAATAATTTCCCAAACAGGTAGTTCCCACATTCTTCAATACTGACATCCACCTAATGTACCGTAAATGGTATGTATATAGGGCATATGTAAGGGTCAGTCGCAACTGCCCTAGCCAACGTCCCACCACCTTTACGATACACCACGTGCATGTCCTTATCGAATCATTAGGGCACACGTAAGCAAGAAATTTATAATCAGCATTTTTATATCAGATGTATAACAGGGTTTCAATTAACATGTAATAAGCACATAAGCATGAAATCCTGAATATACTAACTAGTGTATGAATTTAATTCATACTAGGGTATCCTATGGTTATAGACTAGGTCAACCATTTCTAGTAACCTAATTCCCTATAACCCAGGCTCTGATACCAATCTGTAACACCCCGACCGACGGCGGAATCATCGGGATGCCACGAGGGATGTGTAGATTGTTCAAAAGCTCGTGGGCATCTAAATCAAATCATCACATATCATTTAATCAACCAAAATAATTACACAAAAATCATGTTCATCATGAATCAAGTAAGTCAAATACACAAAAGATTTAGTTAAACTAACTAAACTCTAATCGCCAGAAATTTAGTTAATTAACTAAGTCCAAGATCCTATATGATGATGATGTCCAAAATAGAAGAGATCCTCTCTTCATTCCTACTTGTCTCCATCACCTGAAACATGTAAGAAAACAAGTGTCAACTACAAAAGTAGTTGGTGAGTAATCACAAGTTTTTATATTTAAAAATGTTTTAGTAAAATGCGTTTGAAAGTTTATGCTTAAAATGGTTTTATATAAAATGCTTTGTTTAAAAACAGGTATAAAACTTATGATCTTCTTGAGAGGATCCATATGAATACCTGTATGAGATAATCCAACACACATCCATCAATTCAACAGCCAAACACATACACAATCACATAACCACATAACCAAATCAATCATAGTCAATCACAAATAATCATAATCAAATATAGGCAATCAATCACAACAAATCAACCAAACTCAATCAATCATATTCTCAATCAATGTTCGTGACTATACATGATTCCTTATGTATTTAACATAAGTTAGATACATGAATCATGGAGTGGTCGCTAACCACGTGACAATACATGAAGTCAAAGCAATTAACCGAAGTCAAAAGCAATACTTCACGGATGTGGAAATCATCCACGTGACAATACATGAAGTCAAAACAATTAACCGAAGTTAAGAGTAATGATTCACGGATGTGGAACTCATCCACGTGACAATACATGAAGTCAAAACAATTAACCGAAGTTAAGAGTAATGATTCACGGATGTGGAACTCATCCACGTGACAATACATGTAATCTTTGTTATTGACCTAAGTCAATAACAATGTTTACACGGATATAAGATAATAAAAGAAAATCCATAATAATCAATAAATTTTAAGTTGTAATTACCATATTGATAAACAGGTATAAACCTTATGTTATCAAAATAATAATTAATCTGGTATACATGTTTCACCTCCGAGTTTTAAAACAAAACAGTTTGAAGAAAGGGAGGTTATGAGAACTCACCTGAAGTCCTTAGATTATGTGTTCTCGTGTTATGCGCGCTCGCGTATGTAAACTCAAGACCAACTCAACAATCTGTAATGAGGTGTGTTTACATGTTCATAAGTATGAGAGTAGAATTTCTAATTAGTTAGTCGTAAGTGTTTACTCAGAATCACAATGTTGTTTTAACTTAGATTCTTATTCAAGTCAAGTTGTTACCCTTAGAGTTTTATTAGCATTAGTCTCAAAGTTTAACTTACATGGTACCTCTTTTAATATTATCAAGTGATGAGAGATCTTAAAGTCCTTGGTAAGGACTCATAAATAGATACATGTTAGGATAATGATCCTATCAACCATACATATACTCACATGCATGCCTCCATGCTAATCACCATCATAATTCAATTCATTATATCCTCTTAATTAACTAAAAGTGTATTTAAAGTATCTAAATAAAGCATTAGCCTTGTCTTACCAATTTCTATACATGTGTAGTTCATAGTTTTTGAAGAACTTATGTCTAGAGAGAGAAAAGGTGGTGGTTGAATGTGCTCATGCATGCATGTACATGTATATACATATATCTATCTAAGCATGTCGTTTATTGGTCCTTAATCTCTTAATTAAACGAAGATAGAACAAATCCCCCTTGTGGGCAGCGAACCCTTGGCAAAACCCAGCCAAGGTTCGGCCCATTTAGCCTCAAGGTTCGCAACCAGGATGGCCGTGGGTTCGGTGTTACTAAGCTTCGGCTGGCCATGGTTCGTGTAAGGAAATTGGCTAGGGTTCGGCCAGCAGATAAGCATGGTTCGTGGGCTCCCTAGTTCGCCCCAACAGGGTTCGTTGATCCATGGGTTCGCAGCCTATATGGTTCGCCAAGGTGAGAGGGTTCGCTGGACAGGGCTTGTGGCTAAGGGTTCGTGGCTAAGAGTTCGCCACCCCTTCTGCCCCGCCCAGAAGGTTCGTGCAGCTACTACATGGTTCGTTCCTCTCAAACTTGCTCAGCAAGGTTCGTGGGGTTCATAAGGTTCGGCCAAAGGTTCGTCCCCCTGCTGGCCGCGAACCTGTTATCTCCTCTTCATCATCCTCGAGCTCCTGTTAATCCATGACCATACAAAGCTTCTATACAATCCTATAATCTCGTTTTAGTGTTTTACAAAGGATTTATCAAATTATAACTACAACAAGCACAATATTCACGACCCAATAACAAAACCGAAAACATAAGGCTAGATTTACCTCGATTTGACGGTCAAACGTGAGATTTTCTTGTATCTCCTTGTAGCTCCTGTTCACCCGAACGCGTGGACACCAAGATCTCGCGAATCCACCAAGAAACGAGCTCGTAATCGTAGAGAGAAGTTGTGTGTGTGTTTTGTGGTGAAATTAGAGAGAGAAAGGGAGTTGGGAGAATGAAAAGGAAATGGTGAAGTCTTCCACCATTTAAGCTTTTCCCGTTCCCGCGTGTCGGTCTCGTTTTTATCGCGATAATCATAATAAAACTCGGTTTCTCTCGTTAAATATATTTAAATAAAATGCTTAAATAATCATATGGTTTCATTATTTATCATTATTTCAAAATAAACTTTGTCTCGTAGCGAATCTCGTTTCATACGCGTGAAATATAATAACATGCTCGTTTCTCTAACGTAACATATTTAAACAATAACTCGTTCTAAATAATTTAGTTTTATTTAATTAAAATAGGTTTAAATAATTTGTTTCGTAAAATAAATTCCGTTTCGTTTTCGTTAAATAATTATTTAAATAAATTAATTTATTCGAAAACTTTTTAGGTTGTGATTCCTAATAAACGTTTTAAGATTTTATTTACCAATTTAATATCGTGAGATATTATTTAATAATCTCGTCGAAAAGCGTTACTCGCGTACGTATTCGTAAAGATCGTCACCTTTGCGAATCCGATGCTCGTAACGTATTTCGATTTGATTTATTATTTATGGAATATCGTTTCAGTATATTATTCTTAATAATTATATTCGTGTGAATCGTCACTCACGCGAATACATTATTAAGTTAATATTTCTGAATTAATATTCTCGTTTAAATGATATCCGTAACCTCACCATCGCGAAATCAATTCTCATTATTAATCATCTTTAATATTATCATTTTCCCAAACCAAAACCCACTAAACCCTAGTCACTGACACATCCATGATAGACCGAAATATGCATATGTATAGGGCATATGTAAGGGTCAGTCGCAACTGCCCTAGCCACCGTCCCACCGCTATTTCGATAAACCATGACCATGGGTCCTTGACTACGTTTAGTAACCAGACTCAACCAAACTCCCAATTCCATACCAAATCCATTCCCTAACCATTAATCCATCATTATCAGTAATAATTAACTGCGATAAACACTACGGGTCTGTTTGGTTGTATCACAACTAAACTTCCCGTGGTTTACGCGTATCATAAATGTGCTATAACATGCATACCAGTACAGTGATAATATCAATAATGTCAATCAATAATTTCATAATCATTCATAATAATTAAATCTCCAGTCGTAACAGTACAATCGTACGGATGTACGGACGTACAGACAACTGAAAGTACAGTGATGTTACACTTCAGATCAAACTTTGAATAGATTTTTGAGTTTCCAATTTTTTGTATTATGGTGTTGATTCCAGGAAGAGAATACTGGTCTTTGTTTGTATTCTCATTCAGGGTTCTGTAGTCAAACACCATTCTTTCCTTACCTCTTATTTCTTTCCCTGTGATCGGATCAACTGTTGTTCCTGAGCTTACCATCATAGCTCTTGTTCTGTGTCTGCTACTGCTTTTTCTGATTACTCCCAGTTGTAGCAAAGCATCCGTATGCTTCTTGAATTGTTCCTTTTGTGCTGGAGTTACTTGCTTTAGTGGTTTATCTTGAATCGTCATTTCTGGATTTATGATATCTAGCTTGCAGGTAACCTTATTTTTCTTCCAATGTTTCAGAGGATCTTCTCCAATAAACCCTTGTTTTTCAAGTTCATGGAGAATTTCCTGTATTCCTTCTGAGGTGTTTTCTAGTCTTCCAAGGTTGTAAGCAGCATATTCTTCTTGCAATTTTATGTATTCTTCTTCTTCTAGCTCTAATTCTTGTATTGCATAGTTTGCCGCATCAAGGCTCGTGTTTATTGTTGTTACTGTTTTGTAAAATGTAACCTGTGAGCCTTCAAACCTTATACCTCCTCCCATTGATCTGATGAAGTTGCATCCTAACAGCATCTGGACTCCTCCTCCCAACTTCATTGGAAAACAAAAGTGAAAGGAATTCTAAATGAATTGTTTTCAATTTTCATTATTCCATCCTTCAACTTTTTTCTTGTTAACTGCTCAGAGTTGATTCCCGAGTACTTGACAATATAAGGACTTGGTTCCATCGCCTTGATTGGAATTGCTTCTTCATTGATACAACATGATGTTGCCCCTGTATCAATAATTGCTGGTATTTCGAATTCCTCTACCCCTGGAATTTTGAAATAAACTTTCAAATTATAAAGTTTATTTCTTCTTTCTGTTCTTGGGTTTTGTTGGGTTGATTGTGTCAGCGCAATGGTTTCTTCTTGCACTTCTTCTGGTACTTCTGTTTCTTCAAGCTGAAGTCTTTCCCTTTCTAACACAATTTTTTCATCATCCTGAATAATTTGACCCAGTCTATCAACTTCTTGTTGTAACACCAGACAATGCTTCATGAGTTCATTAACTAACTCATTTGTGCTTCTTGTGGGAGGCTTTGGAGATATTTGTATGACTTCATCATAATATGCTTTAAGGCATAGCATACAAACGATTAAGTCACAAACTTCACATTTTCCTCTAATGTTTTGCCTTACATCACTTCTGCAGAGCTTGCAGTTCTCCTTTTCTTTTGGTTTCTCCTTCTTCCAGTTGTGAAGACATAATTCTTGGTCTTCTGGAAGCTTTACTTCTGGTCTCCATGAGGATTCCTTAATGGTCGTCACATAAGCTTCTTCTGAAAGAACTTTTTCTGAAATTACTACAAACGCCCATTCCTCCATTAGTGCTGCAAAGCTTGTTTGCTCTCCTTCTGACATACTGCATATAGCATCACTTTCTGGTTCATCTTGGTCTACTGATAATATATCATAATTATCAGGTAAATCAAGATTTTGGAAAGCATTTGCCCTTTCAACATTGCTCATTTTACTTTTGCATTCTCTTGCAAAATGTCCTTCTTTTCCGCAAACATAGCATTTGCACTTCTTCATTCGATCACCATATTTTGATTTGAATACCCTTACATGAGTATTATGTGGCTTGCCCTTGTAAGTTCTTGATTTTCTTAAACCGTATCTTTTTGTTTTATTTTTGTAAGCACCAGGTATATATATCTCTCTACAGAACTGAAGATCTTTTAGCTCTTTTTGAAGTTGCGCCTTCTTACATAGTTCTGCTAGATATCTGTGTGCAAAATAGATTCTTGGCATCACCCCTATTGTTACGCCTGGTTTTTCTCTGTTGAAGGCTTCTTCTATTTCCTTTCCTATTGCTGATGGCATCTTTCTGAAAAACTTTTCTGACAATTCTGGCCCAATAAACATCCTTCCTGATTTTGCCGCCAATGTTTTATAATCATTCATGTATTGAAATAAGTCTTTTATTTCATTACATACTAATCTCTCCAAATCATTGTACGCCATGTCTTGTTCTTCTGTACTTCCTTGGGCTGCATCACTAAGAAGAAGAACTCTTCTTATTTGAGATGTGATGTTATGAGTATCATCAGTAATTTGCAAGAGCTGTTGATATTCTTCATCATATGCCATTCTCCATTGGTATTTTAAACGCATATACGGAAGCAATAATTAAACGTAAAACACAATTTATTTTACAAAATACCTTGATTTATGTTACAACTGATGGATTTTCTGGAAATCTTTAAACAAACTTAGACTCAAGCTTCTTATCTTAAGGAATTTCAGATTTGAGTACCGCTCAACCTGAGAAACCTCTATACAAACTCTGGCTTATATAGCCTGTAAAAGCAAACAAACGTTACCGCGTAAACGGCAACCTAACAAACAGACGATCGTTAAAAGGACGATTATTGATGCGGGTACACATTGGGCCCCATAGCCTATCAATAATTTTTCCTCTTTTACACTTTGTCTGATTATGTATTATTGCAAACGACAAACTACACACGATAAACAACTTTGGTGTCCAATTATTATAGTCGAGATAGTGGTGGGTTATAATTACTGAAATCTCGGTATTGGTGGACCCCCTTACTTTTTGATTCTTGGCATATCATAATTGTGGGAAATATGTCACGAGTGACGTATTCACCATTTTCTAGTACTGATGCATAATACTGGACTTTTAACAATGGGCCTCCATATCCAGTAGCTCTGAAGTACCATCTTTGTTTGGGCCTCCTATCCTCAGAAATGGGTAAGGTTAATTCTTTGGGCCTCCCACTCTCGTATTGTTTCATCCATGTGATTGGTGGATCTAAGCCCATTACTTCGCCATTCTCCTCTTGAATTATCTCCTCCTGAATGTGTTTCATAATAAATTCGTCTGACACTAAGCATTGCTCTGAAGATATGCAAGTGTCCGAGGATTTCTTCATACTGGTTAAGCAGGAGTCTTCGTACTTCGTCATGTATCTCTGTTGATCTTTCAATTTCCATGGGTTCTTTTGATATTGGTGACAATCGCTGGGCAACCAGGTACTGAATACGGTATAAACTGAATGGTTGATAACTGATGACAGTGTTTTTGCGAGGAGTTGTTCCAAAGCTTTCATCTTCATAACAGAGTAGTTGCAATCCTCTTCGTTCATCAGCATCAATTTGTTGTAGCCTTGAGACCACTCCTGGAAAATTGCGCCATTTTCTTGACATGAATTCATCTCAGACCCGATCCCAAGCGGTCTCTCTTCTTCCTGCCATTCTGTACAACATACAGCTGCTGTTAACCTGGACAAAGCATCTGCCAATTGATTATGTTTTCCATCTATATGTTCAATTTTAACTTGGACTCCAGATCCTGTTACAAAATCCTTAAAACTAGCCAAACGGACCCTTGAGGGTTTATTATTTGTGGATTTATTATAAAAACTTATTATCGCCTGGCAATCTGTTCTAATTGTAACTTCACCTTTGTCCAGGTAATAAATTTTAAAACTTTCCAGACCATTCATTACTGCATAGATCTCTGCATCTATTGTTGACTTCAGGGTTCCGAACTTTCCACTTGCATATGCACAGACTTTCTCAGTTGATCTGGACTCTTCTTTTGAGACTTTCCATTTGCAAACCGCTCCCCATCCTTCCATACTTCCATCTGTTTCAATAACAATGTAGGATTTTGTTGGCGGTATTTCCATTTCTGGCAACTTTCTATTTCTTAATTTCTTCATTTTTCTGATAAGATCCCAGTGCTCTTTCTTCATTCTTTTATCTCTATTTGGGCCTGTTTTAGCATATAATGGTCCTACTATCCTTCCTAAATTAGGAATATAAGACCTTGCATAATTAAGTATTCCCAACCATGATCTTAAACCTTTTAGTGTCATCAGGTCTTCATCTCTGAAATCTGCTATTTTCTTGATTATATGGCTTTGTAACTTAATTTTTCTATCTCCAATTGTTGCCCCTAAGAAATCAATTTCCTTGACTGCTATCTTCATCTTTGTTTTTGACAACACCAGGCCCTCCTTTCTACATATTGATAACATTTTCTTTAAATGTTTAACATGGTCTTTTTCATTTTCTGAGAAGACCAAAATGTCATCAATATATACTGCAATAAAATCTTCATAGGCACCAAAACATTCATCCATCTTTCTTTGAAAAACGGCTGGAGCATTTTTCAAGCCGAATGGCATTACTAACCATTCATACAATCCTTCTGGTGTTATGAACGCCGTCCATGGAATACTTTCCTCATCCATGGCAACTTGATGGAATCCGCTCTTCAGATCAAACTTTGAATAGATTTTTGAGTTTCCAATTTTTTGTATTATGGTGTTGATTCCAGGAAGAGAATACTGGTCTTTGTTTGTATTCTCATTCAGGGTTCTGTAGTCAAACACCATTCTTTCCTTACCTCTTATTTCTTTCCCTGTGATCGGATCAACTGTTGTTCCTGAGCTTACCATCATAGCTCTTGTTCTGTGTCTGCTACTGCTTTTTCTGATTACTCCCAGTTGTAGCAAAGCATCCGTATGCTTCTTGAATTGTTCCTTTTGTGCTGGAGTTACTTGCTTTAGTGGTTTATCTTGAATCGTCATTTCTGGATTTATGATATCTAGCTTGCAGGTAACCTTATTTTTCTTCCAATGTTTCAGAGGATCTTCTCCAATAAACCCTTGTTTTTCAAGTTCATGGAGAATTTCCTGTATTCCTTCTGAGGTGTTTTCTAGTCTTCCAAGGTTGTAAGCAGCATATTCTTCTTGCAATTTGATGTATTCTTCTTCTTCTAGCTCTAATTCTTGTATTGCATAGTTTGCCGCATCAAGGCTCGTGTTTATTGTTGTTACTGTTTTGTAAAATGTAACCTGTGAGCCTTCAAACCTTATACCTCCTCCCATTGATCTGATGAAGTTGCATCCTAACAGCATCTGGACTCCTCCTCCCAACTTCATTGGAAAACAAAAAGTGAAAGGAATTCTAAATGAATTGTTTTCAATTTTCATTATTCCATCCTTCAACTTTTTTCTTGTTAACTGCTCAGAGTTGATTCCCGAGTACTTGACAATATAAGGACTTGGTTCCATCGCCTTGATTGGAATTGCTTCTTCATTGATACAACATGATGTTGCCCCTGTATCAATAATTGCTGGTATTTCGAATTCCTCTACCCCTGGAATTTTGAAATAAACTTTCAAATTATAAAGTTTATTTCTTCTTTCTGTTCTTGGGTTTTGTTGGGTTGATTGTGTCAGCGCAATGGTTTCTTCTTGCACTTCTTCTGGTACTTCTGTTTCTTCAAGCTGAAGTCTTTCCCTTTCTAACACAATTTTTTCATCATCCTGAATAATTTGACCCAGTCTATCAACTTCTTGTTGTAACACCAGACAATGCTTCATGAGTTCATTAACTAACTCATTTGTGCTTCTTGTGGGAGGCTTTGGAGATATTTGTATGACTTCATCATAATATGCTTTAAGGCATAGCATACAAACGATTAAGTCACAAACTTCACATTTTCCTCTAATGTTTTGCCTTACATCACTTCTGCAGAGCTTGCAGTTCTCCTTTTCTTTTGGTTTCTCCTTCTTCCAGTTGTGAAGACATAATTCTTGGTCTTCTGGAAGCTTTACTTCTGGTCTCCATGAGGATTCCTTAATGGTCGTCACATAAGCTTCTTCTGAAAGAACTTTTTCTGAAATTACTACAAACGCCCATTCCTCCATTAGTGCTGCAAAGCTTGTTTGCTCTCCTTCTGACATACTGCATATAGCATCACTTTCTGGTTCATCTTGGTCTACTGATAATATATCATAATTATCAGGTAAATCAAGATTTTGGAAAGCATTTGCCCTTTCAACATTGCTCATTTTACTTTTGCATTCTCTTGCAAAATGTCCTTCTTTTCCGCAAACATAGCATTTGCACTTCTTCATTCGATCACCATATTTTGATTTGAATACCCTTACATGAGTATTATGTGGCTTGCCCTTGTAAGTTCTTGATTTTCTTAAACCATATCTTTTTGTTTTATTTTTGTAAGC
Source organism: Mikania micrantha (assembly GCA_009363875.1). Taxonomy (NCBI): domain Eukaryota; kingdom Viridiplantae; phylum Streptophyta; class Magnoliopsida; order Asterales; family Asteraceae; genus Mikania; species Mikania micrantha. The sequence goes on along the minus strand of CM018698.1, from coordinate 44,170,658 downwards.
ACCAGGTATATATATCTCTCTACAGAACTGAAGATCTTTTAGCTCTTTTTGAAGTTGCGCCTTCTTACATAGTTCTGCTAGATATCTGTGTGCAAAATAGATTCTTGGCATCACCCCTATTGTTACGCCTGGTTTTTCTCTGTTGAAGGCTTCTTTTATTTCCTTTCCTATTGCTGATGGCATCTTTCTGAAAAACTTTTCTGACAATTCTTGCCCAATAAACATCCTTCCTGATTTTGCCGCCAATGTTTTATAATCATTCATGTATTGAAATAAGTCTTTTATTTCATTACATACTAATCTCTCCAAATCATTGTACGCCATGTCTTGTTCTTCTGTACTTCCTTGGGCTGCATCACTAAGAAGAAGAACTCTTCTTATTTGAGATGTGATGTTATGAGTATCATCAGTAATTTGCAAGAGCTGTTGATATTCTTCATCATATGCCATTCTCCATTGGATCCAAATCTTCTTTTCATCTTCTCCGAGGAGATTTTCTATGCAATCAACTTTTGACCTTGCTGTTGGCCAGGATTTGTTTGCAACATTAATTTGTTTTTTTGTTTTTTTTTGGGAACGGCTAAGCTTACTTTCCACCTAAATTACACCATAATTACACATTTATATAGAATTGAACCCATGACCTCCATTCTAAGAGGCAAACCTCTACCAAGTGGGCCAGTCCCAATATCACGTATGTTGTCCTAACTGGGTTCATCAGGCAAAGGTAAGACATACGCCTCCCAGATGCATGGAAATCCCGTGAAATAGATAAATCATTGCCTCCGTTAGGATCGAGCCCGGGATAAACTTCAAGCTAACTCTTCAATTGATATCATTTAAACTTGGCCCAGATGGATTCCAACCCATGGCTCCTTCTATAGAAGGTGAGAGCCCTAAGGCTAAGTTTTTAGAACACTATATGTCTTCTCTCTTTTTCAACTATTCTATTTTTTTCTCCTTAATCGTTTTGGGTTTGTATCCTATATATGTTCCCCCCTCTTGCAATGGACTTCTTGCAACATATCTGATGTCGCAACTTTCTCTAACCTCAACCAAAACTAATAGTTTACGGAGTCTAAAATTAGGTTAAAAAAGTTATTATTCCAACCCATAATTTGAGTCCCCAAACAGTGCAAACAAAATGAGTGCGTCGAAAATTGTTGTTTTGCATGTGTCTACTCTGTGTGGCCATAACTTATTCAAAACACTACCAAATTTAGTGGTTATTGGTTAGGGATGTTTACTGGGTCAAATAATAATATACTCGGTTTATTCGGATTTCAAATGTTTAGACCCTATCCAAAGCCTAACCCAACCCAACCCCACCCAAATAAGCTTGATTTTGCATATGAATAACCCGAATAACTAGAATAAACATGTTTTATTCGGTTTATTCAGATTGAATTCGAACACCCGATCCAAATAACCATGATTTTGTATATCTATCATCCGATTATATATGAACAAGAAAAATGGGCATCTGACATGAATCCATCTAAACAACCAAAATAAGAATTTAGATTGGTTTTTGCAAGTTTCGTATATGATTCGGATTTTCATTTTTTTTAAAAACCATTATTTTTGATTCAAAAGTTAGGGTTATGCCTTAGCTTTTAAATGAATCTAGCCTTACTCAAATCTATGAAGGAGTCAACCTCCAACTAGTAGTAACTAAATGAGTGCAGTAGAAAAGTAATAGATGTTTGAACATAATTTATATAAAATTTAAGAGGCACTCATTCACCTTATAAAATACAATTCTTACAAAAAACAAAAAACAAAAAACAAAAAACAAAAAACAAAAAACAAAAAACAAAAAACAAAAAACAAAATCTATTAACATAAGAAATTTAGTTTGATAAATATACCTTGACTAAATAAAATCTTTAGGCTTAGCGAAAGTTATCTTAAAGAGATCCAAGAACTCGATTTACATTTTATAATTAAGGATATGTGACTCATTAAATAATATATAAAATATGAAAAAACTTCAATACAAGTGTGTGACATTAACCATCAATGATCATTTGAAGCAACCAATGACTAATTAGTTGTCACCAACCACTTTTTAGATTACATGCAACGGTTGTTAACAAGCACACGATCTTATGGTGTTTTACAATTGTAATGCTTTAATAGCATTGTGAGTGCTTCCCTTAAATATTTGCCGAACTCTCTGATTAATCTACAAGGTGATTTTTGTGACCCTTTTTTCTTATGTTATTACTTACTTGCTTATTTACTTACTTAATTTTGACCTGAACTATGGGATGTTGTGCTTATGTGTATGCATAGTAAACTAGTGTGGTTTTACATGAGCAATTTTTGGCTCAACTATATTTCATTTTGGTTGTTTTATGTTTTTTTACAACAAGTACTCACGGGATTCCTAGGTATGTGTAAAGAGAAGATACAAATAAACAAAAGATTAGAGTGTTTAAATAGTTTATGAAAATAAATAATGTAAATAGGTATTTTTTTTATTCCTTTAGTCAATTAGGTATTTATTTAGGGTTAAATTCATTAAATATGGAATATGCTTTGTTCTAATTTTTGTAATAATAAAACGCCAGTATTAACTAAGTTGGGTTGTTACAATTATGGTATCAGAGGTAAGGCACTTTTCTGCATAAAACTTAAATTAATAAGTAAGACATGTTAGGTTAATGGATAGACATTGGGATAGGGATAAACATTGGATTATGATAAATCACGAAGATAGTATAAGACAAGAGAAGCATTTAATGAAGACCAATGATGACAATTAAAGAAGCACTTAATGCGACATTAAATGAAGGCAAGGTGGACGATGGGGGGTGGCATGGCCAGCTGCATATCAGTCAGGTGTATCGGTGGTTGCAGAAGGTCCTTACCTGATGGGTAGAAACCAGACAGACAAGGAAAAGACCTTAGGGGAAAAACCGGAAGAAATGAATATAAAAGGCAACACCAAGGAAGGAAAGGGCATTGAATACATCTCAACTACCACAAGAACAGAGACTTTAAGATAGAAAAGAGAGTGGGTCCACAAGTCATTGTATGGTCCTTACTAAGTCGGTGTAGGGGTCTCTCTTATGTATTGTGATTGTCTTGTAAGAAGATTCAATTGTTTTAGTTCTGTTCTATAAGGTAGTGATTAAGTCAGTCTTGTACGTGCTATCTACAACCAAATCAACATTTGGTTCTTCAGATTAGAACTTGCATTGCAATTAGTCTTTGTGTTAACTATTTTTTAAAAATTCTTAGTTATAGTAAATCTAGCCACCTACTTAGCTTTAGAACGTTTCAAATACAAGTGTATCAAGCTGGAAAATTATTGCATATCATTCCGGAACAATAGAAAAACTTATAGACGTTCTCTTGGACATAAGTAAAAAGATAATTACTCTGACAAAATGATTACACATTACCAAACCTAACTACTACGCGAGTATGAAGATACATTATGCAAGGGATATGAACCTAAATAAACATGACTATAACTTTATGCTTTAGTAAGGATTAGATCCTCAACATCTTTTTAAATTTCATATATCTTATTTTCTAATCCTTTTTCATCACTCTGAAGGTGTTCAAACTCTTAGAATTCTAAACTTACTTTGTAGCATTGTATACCTTCACCGTTTCTGAAACACCTACAGGAACTCAAATTCGTTATTAGTTACCGTGCGTTGACGATTTGTCTGATCAACTTCAAAGTGCAAAGTGATATCCAAATTAAAAAAAAAAAAAAAAGAATCTGAGATCTAGTTACTGTTAGTTGAAAATCAAGGACTCTATATTTCTAAATGTGTTTTGCGCCCTCATTACGGCCACTTTGAACTCGTAACGATCCTATTTCGTTTAATCCATGCTCTAGATGTCTTTATGGCTGACTTGATGAACTAGGTACTACATGACTTCCTCGACAATTTGAAATTTCGGACTAGTGTGCAAAGTTTCATACCATTTAGTGTTACCATTACAAATGTATCAAGTACATAATTGTAATATTTGAGGAATTTCGATGATGGATTTGTATACACAATTTTGAGGCATCCCAAATCTGAATAGTTACGTGAAATTTTTCTTAATCTAACTATGTTACTACACACACGCACACGCGCACGCGCACACACACACATATATATAATTATATGTACATTTTATTAAAAGAATGAATAAAAGATCTAATTAATTGAAATTAATTAAGTGTTATAAAATTTAATGTTATAAATGTTAAATATAAAGTGTATAAGCTTTTATAAATGGTTTTTACTTAAAAGTTAAACTACAAAATTTAATGGGCTAATCTTACAATTTTCGAGACCTAAACGTAAACATAAACTAAGAATCTTTGGATAATAAATGAGAGAAAAACATAATTATAGAGACTAATCCTACCAAATTTCTTCTTCCTTTCTCCTTCTCCTTCGGTCCGTGGTTCATCTATCTTGAATCAACTATCCATCTTTTAAGTACTAAGACTTAGGTTGATAAAAAAATGTTGGAGACTTTGTGAACACAACTAAAACTCAAGTCTCGGCTATCTTATCATCCGATTTACATTATATCATATCCTAAGATAGGACAATTTGTTTTTTAAGGCATAGATGTAAAGGATAACATGTAAGAAGCTCTACATGTTAAATTATTAGTTTTGACATAAGATAACTTTCATGTGACATTTAGCCAACATTTCTACATTCTCGAACTAAAATTTTGGAACACAAAAATTTTCTAGATATACTAGCATACTAAGGAGCAACTAGGTTCAAACAGTGCGTAAAACCGAGCCCAAACGAAGCAAGAATCAAAAAAAGTTTGAGAACGTAACACTTGACTCACACCAAGATCCAAAGTTTAAAACCAATTCTTGTAACCTCCAGGGTTTTCATTCAAATTTAAAATTTAACTAATCTAGAAAAAAAAATTAGCATTCGTAGAATAATTGTACACACAAATATATATATATATATATATATATATATATATATAGGGAAGTGATATATTGCTAACCTTAGGATTCATCAATAACCCATTAACCTCACCATATTTAATGATCAAATTACAAGATACTTATCTAATGGTTGATATTAAACTATAATATAATAATGTAATTGATTTGAAAGAAAAGGGAATAAGGGTATTAATGTAATTTGTTATATTAAATATTTTACCCCATCTTTTTTATATATCCATAACTTTTTTATACTATAATATTTTTTTATAAAAATTGCACCATTTTACTCGTCTTTTTTTCTCTTTAATTCCGTTATAGTCTTGACTAGGTTTTTTTATTTTTTTCGGACGTTCGTATTTACACCAATGTAACAATAATAAAACTAACAAATTATTTGTAACGAATTTGGGTTTATATTGTTGTATAATAAATAGGGGTTAAGTTTAAGAGTGTAAACGAGCCAAGCCGATCCTGAGCTCGTTAATTACGTTATATTCTTGACTAGGTTTTTTATTGTGACATCCAGTACCAGATCGTCCGGCAAGTCCGTACAGTATGTGTACTTCCACTATTTACTATGTGTAAATACATGTATATGAACAGTATTTTCGTGTAAACTTAAATACCGTAAGTACAACATACATTTGAAACATTAGTTGTGTATATCTAAGTGAAAACTTAAGTACAGTTAACACAACAGATCATGAAAAACAACGGTGTTCAAACGAATAACAAGAACAAATCGATTGCAATCTGATATCCATAAATGGCAGGAATCACATGGCCGACATTTCAATGTGAAAACAATGTGATAACAGGAAGTTTAGTTGAGTTCGACAGTGAGGAAACACAATTCAAACCATATTGCAGTGTCGTTTCAGAATAATAAACTGACAGTGTGTTTGCGTGGGTGACGATTCACACAAACATATCTGTGAGTTTAACGTTCTGAAATGATGACTGGGAAGTAGAAAACCAAAGTCGGAAAGCAAAACCATCGTCGTGTTCGTTCGAATGACTATTCGAACGAATACGCGCGATGGTGACGCGATCCGACGAAACGAAAACGAAACACGACACGAACGAAGATAATTTAATAAAATAAAATAAGTAGCATTTTACAATTTTGAAACTCATCAAAATAAATAAATTAACTTCTTTATAACTATTACAAATGAATTACGCGTAATATTCCGGATACGCGACGAAAACGCAAACCGAGCAAACGAAACGAACCCGAACACCCCCGGGGTATATAAACACCAAATGAAGCATTTTACTTCATTTTCCACCTTGCTCTCTCTCTCTCTCTAAAAGCATAAACCGGGTCCTTTCTCTCTCTAGAAAATCACCACCATCTTCAACCTTCAAACTAGCCTATCTTGCTCATTTCTCAACGTATTTTGGTGTTCTTGGTGTCCATGTGAAGCTCTTGACCTCCTCTTCAAGAAAGTACAAAAGATCTGAGCAATTACCCGGTTGAATTTGAGGTAGGAAGCTATTAAAATCCACGAATAAGAGGGTTTTCACATTTGGGTTGAATACACACGCACTTAGCCAGCCATAGGACCACGATCGTGACTGCAACCCTGACCGAAGATTACATGGTGTGTAACATCAACATGTAAACAACTCAATGACCAGTTGAATCGGAGAGAATGATGAGGGAAGGCGCGACAGGTTCGAGGAACAGCTGGGCGCCATAGTGGCGAACCCTTTTGGGTCTCACGAACCCTGCACTCATCAGGCGAACCTTGGTTAGCCAGATCTGAGGCCAAACCCTTTGGAGCCTCTCAGCCGAACCTTGTTGCACCACCAGGCTCACAAACCCACTCGAGCATGGGACGAACCTTGCATGGATACACAGTGCGGAACCTACACCCCTTTGATGGCGAACCTTGTACACCGATGGACCACGAACCATGAACTCGTCGAACCCTTCTATTGCCACGAACCCTCTTAGAGCAGCCGAACCCTTATATGGGCGAACCTAGCTACTATCACGAACCTGTTAAGGTTCTAGTCACCAGCTGAACCATTTCTATTGATTTAGCCGAACCCACCCATGTTGGCGAACCTTACATCTCACGAACTATCCCTGAACCATGAGTACACGAACCTCCGGCAAGTCTAGAAACCACCGAACCTGTTGTGTGTTCATGGTGACCGAACCTTAGTATAAAACCTCAAGGGTTCGCTGGAATTGGGAAGCCGTACCTTCGAGCGAGTAGAACCAGGTGCTAGGCCCAAATATCTAGCTAAATCTACACCTGCGGCCCATCCCATATTTCCTCGGCCCAAGCAGCTTCGAATGGCCCGTGTTAGGCCCACAAATCACTAAACCGGTTCCTATTCGGCCCAATTACATCTAACCAAATTCGGCCCAAAATCATTTCTTTGGCCCAGCATATGTTAATCGGCCCCATAAGTTTCGGCCCACTCTATCCACTTGGGCCGTATACATAGCATTTGGCCCAAGGCCCAAATCGGTTAAGGCCTTGGTAGTTGGCCCACGTGAAGAATTCAACCCATACACATTTAGGTTCAATTAATAATTAGGCCCATGTATCACATTAAATAGATTCATTTTGATATCATTCGGCTCAAGTAATCATCTGGTCCACATGGAAATAAGTGAGTAACTTAAGAGAATTGAAACGAAAGATAATAAACATAGAATTTTGTATTAATGTAATGTACTACTAATATGACAAGTTTCGATTATAATGAGAGTCAAAAAGTTCAAGTGAACTATTTCAAAGGATTATTAACTTTCAATTTAAAGATTTAAGTTTTAAGCTTAATACCTATTTCATTATGACATCTAAGAAACATTACATGAAACAAATAGATAAGTATGTTAGTCTTACTCAATCTGGATAAGGCTATTAAGATACTTAGCAAATGAGTTGGGCCGAATGATGATCAAGATTGAGAGGGTTAATCAACCCTAGAACAAACATGAACACACACACGAATCCTTACAAACTTATAGTTACAATCACAAACAATGTGAAATTAATACAGGATCGTGAAAACTACTACAAGAACAACAAAGAGCGCGTGCATTCCTTATTTAAGCTAAGTCAACCCTACAACAACAAGGTGAGTTCATATGCCCCTTTTCTTTAATCTTAACTGATTTTCAACCTTCGGGGCTGAGAAACATGCTTACTTTTATTTAATTAAAAGTTTTGTTTAACATATTGCTATTACATTGATTTTAGATAATACTTAATTGTTTGTTATCGCTTATCATTGTATGCATGCTTGTATGATCATTACATGACAGGGATAATCAGATGAACAAGATAATATATCTTATTAATTCATCAACACATTAGAATAATATAGTTATAAGATTTATCTTATAACACTCAGTTATTCTTACATACACAAACATTGGAACAATCACAGGCAAACATATGAATGTTATAAAGATATTATATATCTTTGTAATAACATTCGATACAAGAGTTAAGTAAGTGTATTAGGACAAGTCCTTTAAACACTTAGCTTTACAACTCAACACATATTACAAAAGAACATGGAACAAAGAATGATAATCATGATAATGTAACTTCATAATAACAACATCATTCACTCAAATAATTAACATAATGTAATAAGACAAGTTCTTATTTAACTTTGTTAATAACACGGAGAACATATGACAATGAGAACAATAACACGGATGAACACAATTACAATTAGTTACTATTGACCTGTTGTATTATATCACTTCAATCATGTGCCATTTATACAAGTTGATCATGTAAGTCCCTATAATTCGCTGACTAGTTAGTTTGACGTGACTAAACCGACGATAGCATAGTGGTACCATAGGTTTGACAAACTGCTAGCTTGTAGGGCTAGTATGTTGATCGTATTGATTCATTGGCCGGTAACGTATGACCGGTGACAGGGCGACTTCAAGTCAAGTTCTGGAAAGCGACACATGGTGATATTAATATGCAGTGATAAGTAATTAATCCATCGTTTTTTGTTGACTAGTAGACTGAGTAATTTATATTCTCATGTCATATTACTAATAACTGTTTCGATGAGGTTTATGGATATACAAGGTGGTAGAGGTAAATCGGATGCATTGAAGTCTGATTACGTGAGGATTTCAACGGATTCCTTTTATGCTCTATGCACTACAAGTTGAGAACAAATTACAATTGGTTAACTATCACTCTTAATATTTAAAAGTGAAACAACAGTTAACCCCGCAATTATAGAATAATACAAGGAACATATTTTATAAGTCTAATATCCTTAACATATGTAATGATTATCTAACTTCGGTTCTATAACTACAACTACATCATTATATTATTCTATACATGAGTACACAGGTAATCAAGAATGAGATGAACATGTGGATTTGGGAATGGAAATCAATAGTTGTATTGCAAGTAGTGTGGAGTTCTATTAATGATCTGGTGGGATGTTGGCTAGGGCTTAGTTCCCTTACATATGCCCTATATATAAGCATCACTACTAGGATGATATATTACATGTAAATATAACTATTGAGAAGCCATTGGGTGAACAAGTGAAACAAATGACATTCAAGTAACATTATAAACATTGTGATTGTGCATGTGAATGAATCAAGGTTTTCAATTAACATATTTATGAACTCACCAATCTAGTATTGACTTTGTTTAAATGCATGTTTTCTCAGGTGATGAACAGGTGTAGCTACATATATGCATGGACTAAGCTAGTGGACTTTTAGAAGACCTAGCTTTATTTTGTGTTGCATGCTTTTGGTGACAAGAACAATAAATCATCTTTTGTATATCTTGTACAGATACAAGATATAGTTACATTGATTCTTTTGATAGATTTACTTGGTTAAATTATGAACGATACATTGTAATTTAATCTTGTAATTATATATCATGGATGTGTTAGCATTTCTCATTTAGTTATCATGTGCTATGTAAACAATCTGATCATTTGATTATCACTCAAGATATCGCGCCCCGGGAACCTTCCGCCCGACGTGAAAACCCGATCCGTTCCCGCCGGCTCGGGGTGTGACATTTATTTTTTCCGGATGCTCGTTAATTACGTTATATTCTTGATTTTTTTAACGAATTTTGGTTTTTAAAGTACTAAAATGTATTTACAATCTTGTAAATATAATTTTTAAAGTATGAAAATGTATTTACAATCTTGTAGATATAACGAATTTTGGTTTTATCAACAAAATGTTATAGTATATTTTTTAAAGTATTAAAACGTATTACAATCTAGTAGATATAACGAATTTTGGTTTTATAAACAAAATGTTATAGTATTTTTTTAAAGTATTAAAATGTATTTACAATTTTGTAGATATAACGAATTTTGGTTTTTATCAACAAAATGTTATAGTATTTTTTTTTAAAATATTAAAATATATTTACAATCTTGTAGATATAATTTTTTAAAATATTAAAACATATTTACAATCTTGTATATATAACGAATTTTGGTTTTTATCAACAAATTGTTATAGTATTTTTTTAAAGTATTAAAATGTATTTACAATCTTGTAGATATAATTTTTTAATAGTATTAAAATGTATTTACAATCTTGTAGATATAACGAATTTTGGAGCATTCGGAAAAAATAAAAAAACCTAGTCAAGAATATAACGTAATTAACTAGCTCGGGATCGGCTTGGCTCGTTTACATTCTTAAACGTAAACCCTATTTATTCTACAACAATGTAAACCCAAATTCGTTACAACTCGTTACAAATAATTTGTTATTTTTATATTTGTTACATTGGTGTAAATACGAACATCCGAAAAAAATAAAAAAACCCTAGTCAAGACTATAATGGAATTAAAGAGAAAAATAAGACGAGTAAAATGGTGCAATTTTTATAAAAAAATATTATAGTATAAAAAGTTATGGATGTATAAAAAAAGAGGGGGTAAGCTAGTACATAAAACAAATTGCTAATGTACCCTTATCAAATAATAAAAGAAAAATCCATGTGTTTATTTCTGATTGGGTAAAGAGAGTTAATGGGTTATTGCTCTAAGTGTGAGTTAGTATTTGATCACATTCCTATATATATATGCGCACATATATGAAGATAGTTATTCCATGCAAAACAAATGTTAATAAAAGCTAATTATAAATAAACTAAAATTATTAACTAACTTAATAAAACGTTGGCTATATATTTGGATACACTTGTATACATAAACTATAATTGCCTCATAAAAAGAAAAACATTTGATAATAATTATAAAGTTTTATAAAGGTAATAAATTATAAATTCCTAGCAAAAGTTTTATAAAGCGCATAAACTGTTTTCATAAAATAATAAAATGGGTAAACAAGAGGGACCAATTTTGCCACAAGAGAAACCTACAATCAATGTTGTTTAAGTTAAAGTTCAAATGGCAAAAACTTCAAAACAGAAGGGGTGTTCCCGTAAACATCAATTAAAAGCTCCTTTCTTCTCCCCACTGGCCACTGCTCCCACGCTTGACTCCCTGCTTCCACCAGTTCCTTACCAAAAATCACATAAACATGTTCTGTAGTGAAAATAAGGATGATTGCTCAGGGGCGGCCCTAAGAAATTGGGTGCCCAGGACAAGTCGGGGAAAAAAGGCCCCTAACGCATTCAAAGCTCCTGACCAAGCGGGGGTCAAGGGGGCCGCGCCCCCTTGCGGGGTCCTAGGGGCAGCGCCCCTGGCGGGGTCCAAGGGGCAGAGCCCCTGGTGGCGGTCCCAATTTCTTGGGATTTTGAATTTCAATTTTACCTAAATCAGTCATAAATCAGTCATTCAATAATCAGTAAACTGTAAATCCATGGGCCCAATTTCTTGGGATTTTGAATTTCAATTTCTTCTTGAACGTGAGCGTCCATGGAGCCGGTATAATACTCGGGTTTATAACCTAATATATATATAAATACATATATAAAAATGTGCCCCTCGAAAAATTGGGCCCGGGACGGAGGTCAGGTTTGCCCCTCCCTCGGGCCGCCCCTGTGATTGCTTAATCTACTCTCAATCACAAACCAAATCTTGTAAAGAATTCTAAAAATAACGAGTCACCACGTGTTTACAGCTAATTAATAAAAACCCCATAAGAATTGATTTAATCAATAATCGAAATGAACCTACATACACACTGAAGACTTGATTTTGAAGAGAACCCACCTACAAAATTGATCTAACACACTCTGAAGCTTCAAATTGGATTGTCGACATTTAAACAAACGATTTACACTTGAATCCGACGGTATCGCATATAATTCAGGTTAGAAGTTACATACACCTACTTTTTTTTTACATAAGGAACAAAAGCCCTATGCTTTTATGAACTCACAAACAACAATCGATCAAAAAGGGATCTATGGTTCGTCGGTTCCTGGAAAGGGAAATTGAAATTCTATTCTTATACAACTAAAACAGTAATACAAATCAATATGAGGCTTGGTTCACCGGTAAAACCATGGGAAATTGGTCGGAACCGCAGGCGCTGGTTTTGAACTAAATACATATTTTGGTGTTAAACCACTTCTGTCCATTTTTTTATTTATTTTGAAATTCCAATAATCTTAATTTAAAATTCTTTAATATTAATTTCTTTTCAGAAAGTTTTTTTCCCTCACAATATAAATACCTTGTTAAAATGATTTTAGTTACGTAAACAACCTACTAAATGCTTGAAAATCATATAACGAAATTTTAAAACATGTTATTTTCAATTTCGAACATATCAACAAGTCTATATAATTTTATTTTATCTTTTTTAATATAATTTTTCTGTTTTTTTTACATGATTGTATTAAAAGTGTTCTTTGTAGGATACATATAACCTATTTTAAATTTCATAACAACATACGTAATTATTTTATTAATTCTAATAAATTTCAATATTGTAATTATTTACTTTTAAAAGTATTAAATATAATTTTTATCAAGTTTAATTCATTTTCTTCACATATAATTATTAAAACTTCATAGTTTAAATTTTGATTTAAATTTAAATATATTGTTTGTTTAAATAAATTATTACTTAAATAAACTAATATCTTAAAATTAAGTTTTTCTATAAACAACGAATAGAATAATCTAAATAGTTATTCTAAAATAAACTATTATTTTAAACAAAAATGGTCAGTTAAAATACATACATACATACATAGATATATATATATCTCTATACTACTATATAATATATATTAGAAGGACAAAATAGTAATTTGCTTAAATCTCTTAAAATTAAAAGTTTTACAACTCTTATAGCATATGGTACAACTTTTTAATTTTAATCTAAATGTTTGTTTGTGTTTTCACGTTGTCTCACATTGGTAGCTTTTAAAAATTTAAGTGAGATAGATTGATTATAAAAGAAAACCTTTTAAAACAAATGAATCAATTCTTGACATTTTTGGTGCATTTGGCCTTTTATGTTAGTAGTTAAAGCCACTTTTAATTAACTACCAAGTTAAAAAAATTGTTTATGTTATGGTTATGACTCAAGAACGAACCATGCAAATCTTTAAAACATCCAACTTAAGTGTTGTGTTTTCCGCTGCAACGCGCGGGTACTAGACTAGTATATATATATATATATATATATATATATATATAATTCGTAAATGTTGTTTTGAAACCTTAAAGTCGTTTAAACAAGAATAATTTTATAATTATTCTATTTTGGATATCCAAAAACTTTTTAGATCTTTAAAAAGAAAACGTTTTACTCATGAACAATTAAAAAGCATTTTAAACAAATAAACAAATAGATAGGGATTAGATTATTCAAAAGCAATGTAGTTGTTCATTGCAATTAGAATATTTATTTAAATAAACAAATAAATATTCATTCTTAATATCGTTCAAACATAGACATAATCTTTTAGTAATTCCATTGCATGCCATAGTTTCTAAGACATTGACACATGAACTCTAGGTAATACTAAAAACTATTATGCCTTTGAACTCTAGGGTGAACCACTATCTTTCACTTCAATCCTCTATCAAGCATTATTGAATTTTCTAAGATATCAAATGAGTTTCTTCACACTCCCTTTTACATTCTTTGTTTTTGGGATGTTACACATGTCTTATTCAAACTTTATTCATTATATTATTTATTCAATCTATAATGCAAGCCTTAGACCTAGTTAGCTTTATGTGTTAGAAGCTAAGCTAGTACTTAGTAGCCTAAGATGTGTTAGATAACATCTGCATTGGCTTTTGTTATTGTGTGAAAAATGTGAAAATTACACCTAGCAAACTTGTTGAATTAAAAACTGTTAATTTATAGTATGGCCCTACTTGAATTAACATGTTGTAAGGATACTTGTTTGGACACAAGCTATTGTTATTCATTCATTCTATCTATTCAAACTTGTATTCATGCTATGCTTATGATACATATTCTAGTTAGGCTATAGTTTGCATCCTTTTTATACTTATTATTTAAACTTAATGTGTGATCTCACCAACTATGCAAATAGTTGACAAACTCTATTTTACATGTGTAACATGATAAGGAAGCATGATGGAGACATATGATAAGAATTAGTGACCTAGTTAAATTGTAATCAATGTTTTAGTGTTGCAAATGTAACTGTTGATTATTCAATTCATATAATGGTTGTTTATTATTCAATGAATGTTGTGTTGTTTTGTAATCATGATGCATTAAATAATGAAACATTAAAGTACCACCATGAGCTAATGAACAGTCAAACTCGCGCCCCGACGTCTTCCGCCGTCGGTCGGGGTGTGACAATTCTCAACACCATAAATGTTGGATTGCTCTCTTCTATATGATAGTACTCTGAAAATGTTGAACGTGAGTGAAAACCGTGCTCGAAACGGAGTTATAACGAAGCAGGAATCGTGAAAACAAGTTTGATGTTTGTTAACAATTGCAAGACGTGAATTTTCTTTAAAAACTATCTTACATCGCCCAAGAAACCAATATTTTGCCCCTTTGAACACCTATAAATATCATTGTTTGGTCTTTTATAGTTTTCAACTCCTCAATACTTAGCCTTGTGCTTTGTATTGGAACGAATTTGGAGACGATATAAACTATTGCAGACTTGTAGATATACGAAGCTTTTTAGCTAAGTATTGATACGAGTTTGGAGATGAGATATTCTGTTTGCAAACTAATTGGATATGCATGCTGGAGTTTAACTTTGTACTCTAGTTGAATTGCATCAGTTTTCTTACGTATACTATATAAACTGTATGGGTTACTCACCAACTATACAAGTAGTTGACAAAAAATCTTTCTTTTGCATATGTAATAGGTTAGGTGGATGCTTCAAGGAAGACATAAGATAGATTTATGTTAGTAGACATAGATTTAAATTTTATAACAATGCTAGAATATTTCTATTGATGTATTTGCTTTTGACTATGTAATGAATGATTATTTTGGTTGAATGCATTTATGTTTTTTTACTGAATTCTTTAATAAAATTACTTAATTATTGAAACTTATAACACAGCACCATGAGTAATGAACAATCTAACTCGCGTCTCATCGTATTCCACCGTTGGTTGGGGTGTGACAACAACATCTTTCATGTGCTATTACTATGAAGTTATAATTATCATCCTCTTCACGTAGTAGATACTCATTTTCGGAAATTCACTAATATCTATGATACAAAGAAGTACTGAAAGCGATCTATATTGACAAGAACATGTCATGCATAGGAAAAATGATTTTGTTTGTTAAGATTTTATGAAAGAGACATTCCGAATGTGGAGCGACATAGGAATTAGAAGAGACGATTTGTTCTCAATTCCTGAATCTATATGGATCTTAAAATATGTTGTTGTTTGATTTGTATTGGTGCATGAGGTTATTTCTCTGTAATAATTATTTGTTCGATCTGTAAAATATTATTTGAAATTCTATAGAAAGTATCAATACAAAATAAAAATACATGAATGATTAGTTAAACTAGCACGTTTATAATTATGTAAATAAACATTTTTCAAACTTCGAAATTCTGAGGATGAAATTATTCTAAGGGGAGTAAAATTATAATATTTGTAAATTTAATTAATACAAAAAATTATAAAATTTGAAACAAATTAATAAAAAAAATATCTAGACAAATAAGAAAATAATTATGTCGTATATGTAAATGTAAGTCGGGTCAATTTAATGTAATAATGAAATTCAGATCAATTTGCAAGCAAGTTTGGGTCAATTACCACAAGGTCGGATAAATAACCAACTTAAGTTAGAAATAGATCTAATTTAATATCTGATTATAATCCATGTATGAACCGTATATCAAGTTATTTCTAATCTATGTATAAACCGTATATCAAGTTATCACATAAATATTATACTCCCAAAATTTTGGTATAAATTTTCTTAAGCTTGCTAATAAAATGTGATCATTAAAAGAAAATTGATTTTCACATAAATAACCTTCAAATTCTTTATAATCAAAACGAAGAGTAAATTAGAAGCAAGGCACCATTATTGGAATTGAAATTCCATTAATTGCTTAGCAGAATTGCATCCGATCAATTACAAGGAAACATTTATCTTAATTTTATTAGCCATTATTGTTATGCTCAAAAATTTATCTTGAACCAAACAATCGACCAAACCCATGTATTGTCTCCACATTCACAAGTCACAACAAACGAAACCTCTTCATATTGTTTAATATTCCATCGTTATTGTCTCAATATCTGATCCACTTTCATCCGATCAAGGCATAGTTATTGTCAAGAACTATCATCAAAACATACTACCAGTAGGAAGCAACAGCAGAATGTGTGTTAACGAAGTGTGTGTTTTGTGAATCATCAGTTGTAACATGAGAAACAAGATAGAGCACAAACTGGCTTTTGGTACTTATCAACAATCATTTGAGTTCGTATAATGGTTGAATAATTTTTTTCGACTCACGAGCGCGCTACTGATTGAGATTCTTTTTTTGAATCTTCAGAGTTTCAGACTACTTATTATTTGAATTATTTGCTGATTAACTGCTAAAGCTAAAGTAAGGATTAGGTTCGTTCAACCCGTAGTATATCTATTTGTCTTGTTTGTTATATTTTCATTAAATTGGACCGTTTGGTTTTCGAGCATCTGTTTATTCTAATTATGTTTCGTTATGCGTGCGATATAATCATCAAATTTTATTCATTATCGCATGTTCCGTTAAATTGACGAATGAATTTTCATGTGACCTTCGTTTAGATGTTTGATTGTTTTGCATTTATAAATTGTTTCGACTCGGATACCCGATCAAGCCTCCGGTAGGTGATTCTACTTGTGTGTAATTGATGCATCAATGACGTAGCACTTTCTGTGACGGTGTACATGTGACTGGTTCACGACGTTTCAATATATGACAGTTAAGGAGGGATATTTTAGGGTGGCGTGTGGACTAGTCTTAATATAATTGTTTCATATTGGTGAGTATTGGCGTGTGCCAACATACAACTAAGGGTGTTCACGAGCCGAACCGAGCCGAGCCAAGGGTTAGCTCTGTCTCGGCTCGGATCTAAACCGAGCCTGAAATCTTGGATCGGCTCGCCTCGTTTTTTACTCGGTTTTTATATAAGAAATTTAATATTTTCCATTGTCCTCAACTCGGATCAGTTCATTTTGGGCTCGGTTGTTACATAAAAGAAGAGGCGTGAATATGTGGAACTAGGAATTAAGAATATGATGTAGAATTAGGAATTTGTGGAGGACGTGAGAATTGAGTTTCATTTCGTATTTCCGTCCTCTTTTCTTTTATTTTTTAAAATAATTACAAAATAACACAAAGTATATTTATTAGTAAAAGTAACCCTATAGTTTTATATTTTAGTATAACATATACAAACGAGCCGAGCCACGAGCCGAGCAACGAGTGAGCTACTAGCCAAGCCAGCCCTAGCTCGGACTTGGCTCGGTTACAAAACGAGCTGGCTCATTTACAAACGAGCTTTATTCGAGCCGAGCTTTATCTGAGCTTTCTCCGAACGAGCTACGAGCCGAATCCGAGCTTCGAGCTTTTTGGACAGCCCCTACATACAACTCACATTTGGTACATTTGGCTGACGGGTCTGTGTATACCATTTGTTATGTTTTGTTTTGTGCTTACATGGGTATCTCCTAACGATACGACTTATTAGATTATGTATTAGTTCTTATGTTAGTTCATTATGATGTCCAACTGACTGTTATTTCTTGTCACTTCTATAAGCTTTGCATTTTTCGTATTTTACCATTGTTAATATCGTTCTTCCGTTACCAACCAATTTTTGGCTCAGTTGTATTTCTTTTTGGCTGTTTTATGTATTTTTACTAGCTGATTTCACTTAGATATTAAATATTTTTACCAATTGTAATGCTTTAATAGCATTGTGAGGACTTCATTTAGATAATAGATATTTGGTGGACTTTGTAACTAATCTACAAGATAATTCTTGTGACCCACTTTTCACGTTTACTTGTAGGGGAAAGCTTGCTCAAATTGTTTTCCTATGTTGCTTGCTTACTTACTTGTCTAATGGTGGCATTCACCATTTTTTTACTTGCTTTTGACCTGAATTATGAGATGTGGTGCTGATGTGTATGCATAGTAAACTAGGTGTGGCTTTACTGAAGTCACATATGGCCCTATACAATAAGTTAACTCTTGCATAGGGCTCATGGGCATGTATTATATATATATATAGGATAGGGATAATTTGAAAACCACTTTTTATTGTGAAAACCCAGCAAACCGCTGTGTAAAACATACGTAACACAACTAAAAACAGAAAATTTGTAAAATATACGTAAGAACGTACAGTGTTTACGTCAGATGTGACTCAGTGTTACGTATGTTTTACAACGTAAAAAAAAAACTTAAAAAATATTAAAAAATACTTTTTCGGCGCTATTTTGATTTTTTTTATAAAAATGTGACAAATAATGTACAAACCTGTAAAAAAAATTTCAAAAAAAACGTTCGTTTTACATGAGTTTTCATGGTTTTCTCACTAAAACAAGGTTTTCATTTTATTAATCCCCTATACACACACACACACGCACACACACACATATTTAGGGTTACCAATGTCACTTTCAAAAACTGAATGAATATACTCCTACTAAACTATTATGTCATGTGTGGCCTAATCTAGGGCACCTTTTTGCCAAAGATTTGGTTATGGCTCATGTAGATTACATTTAACATTACTTATGTGATGTATTACATTACTAATCATTTACTCCAAACCTGTATTACGTGCCACAACATGCTAACTCTTTCTTTAAACATATATTTTTTCCAACTTTCAAGTTAATGGTTTTATAGTATATTTTTTATGGTGATAATTAGAGTAGGACAATTTAGCATGAGGATCATGGATTTTAAATTTTCCTTATGTTTTGCATACTATTAATTTGCATGGCTATTTTATTGGCTTGGCTATGTATGACGGTGGTTGTGGTTGAATTGCCATGTACATATTTTGGGCTTGACATTTTTTGACTTATTTTGGTTTGGAGTTGTTTCGCCACATAAACATCTGTTGGGTCTAGAAAAGTCAAGACCAACGGTTAATTTGGATAGATGGAATGTAAACAAGAAGTATTATGTATTTGTTGATTAGGGAGCAACGAATCACCGCGAAGAAAAACTCAAGATTATGAAGACACTCGAGATGACCCGAAGACTTTAGCAAATGATAATACGATTTATTTGTTTATTATTTATTCTCATTTGTTGTACTTTATTTATTTTCTAGGGTTAGGGTCATGTGACATATAAATAAAGGATGTTCTCTATTTTGTCAAAATAACACAGACAAGAGAGTGTGTGAGGGTGTGCTTCAATGTAATCCTGAGAGAGCTCTCACCCATGAATTCCATGGATTCTTTATCCATGGAGTTTGAGAGCATGAGAGGGGTAAGTAATGTAATCTTGTTGAATGATTGAACTACTATTGTTATAAATCATCTGTTTGTTCATCAGTTTACATTACATCTCATATTCTTGTCTATGTTCTTCACCCATCTTCAAGACTTTTCTCTGTTCAGAAATGGTTAATTTTCACAAATCGGGTAGGTCCTATTCCGCAACCGTTTTTACAATTGGTATCAGAGCCAAGTTCCCAAGATTATCATTCTAACCATTGATTCTCTCAAACTTGTGCTCAATACCCTGATTTTGTGAATTTTTGTGAAAGTTCTTTGAAGATGTTCTTGTTCTGGGTTCTGCGTTCTTCAATTTATTTGGGTTATATTTTTTGTGTTTTGATATGGTAAACACAAGTGGGTTTTGACTCTCCCTAATATATGTCAAAACCCCACCCAAATCTGATCTTTATCGGACGAGTTATCAAATTTTTGTTTATTTGATAAAAATGGAGGCTGAAAAATTTTAGGGCAGCTGGGTTTGTTTCAAGAAAGAACATAATGATGATGACGGCGTTCTTGAATTTAGGGTTTTCAGAAAGTTTTATTTGATTGGTTTTCGGAAGCTCACCATGGATATTCTTTAAAATTATAAGCTTCCTATGGCTATTGCTTCCTATGAATATTGCTTCCTATGGCTACTGCTTATAATTGGAAATTGCTTCCTAAGCACAAATTGCTTCCGAAGCATAAAATTGCTTCCGAAGCATAAAATTGCTTCCGAAGCATAAATTTGCTTCCGAAGCACAATTTGTTTCCGATGCACAATTTGCTTCCGATGCACAATTTGCTTCCGATGCAAAAGTTGCTTCCTAAGCATAAGTTGCTTCCAAAGCATAATTTGCTTCCGATTGGAAACTACTTCCGAAGCATCTTCTGAAGACATCTCCTACTGATGAGTGAAGCTTTTTCCGAAATTGAATTACTATTGCTTCCGAGAGTTACTTCCAAAGAGCAGAGGTATTATTGGTATGAAAGAAGTTAGTTTCTTAAGTGTTAATTTGTGATGTCCAAGTTCTAATGCATCTGCAAATTAATACTTCTGAAGCTAACTAAACTGTTTAAAGAACCAAAGTTTTTGGTATAAAAGGAGGTTAGCTTCTTATGTGCTAATTTATTATGTCCAAGTGCTAATGCATCTATAAATCAGTACTTATGAAGTTAACCAAATATTTCTTAAGTAAAATCATCTCTTGATATGTAATGTCTTATTTCTAAGTGTTAATTTGGATGATGTCCAAGTGCTAATGCATATTCAAATCAACACTTTAAAATTTGACAACATATAATTTTACTTTTGAAACACATTAGCCTTTGGTTCACTCATTCAATTTCATCATTGGAAGTACTTTACTCTGTGGCATGATAGAGCTGAAACTTATACATCATCAGAAAATCAAAATAAGTTAATGATGTCTATTCTATAATTCCAATTGGTGTTCCAGATCTGCTGCATGGAACATATTACCGATTTGCATTGATTGCTTCCGAAGAACACTACTTGTTTTTGAAGACTTGATGGATCTTCACACGTCAGTTATCTATATCATCAATTTAGGGGGAGATTGATGGATTAAACTGATGGCAAGTGTGTTACCAGTGGTTTATCAGTGAAAGCTTATATGTGAAGATTTCTTATTCTGCTTTGAAGACTCTTAACTTTCAGATTGTTGGGATATGGTTTTCTTTTAGCTTTGAGCTTGCATTTGTCATATGTTCATTACAAGGATTGGTTGGAGTCCTACACTTGAAACGACATCCTATATTCTTACATCTTTTGGGTTGGGATGAAGATTAAGATTACACTCTATATTCTTCCATTCTTGGTGTTGGGGATGAAGATTGAGATTAATTAATCGTAGGAGGAGCTTAATCAGAGAAGGAGAAGATAAATGAAGGCCATAGAAGTTCAAGATGTTTGTTTTGGGTTTGAGAAGCGGATAAATGAAGATTCACTTTGTTTTGCGGTGAAAGAAACATGAATTGCATCTACACAAGTTCATTCTTATTATTCATGTTTGTTTCATCATACTTCTGCATTGGCTTACATTCATCTAACCAAATAGGGGGAGACTGTTGGGTCTAGAAAAGTCAAGACCAACGGTTAATTTGGATAGATGGAATGTAAACAAGAAGTATTATGTATTTGTTGATTACGGAGCAACGAGTCACCGCGAAAGCCACTGAAAAGCTCAAGATTATGAAGACACTCGAGATGACCCGAAGACTTTAGCAAATGATAATACGATTTATTTGTTTATTATTTATTATCATTTGTTGCACTTTATTTATTTTCTAGGGTTAGGGTCATGTGACATATAAATAGAGGATGTTCTCTATTTTGTCAAAATAACACATACAAGAGAGTGTGTGAGGGTGTCACACCCCGGCCCTCCCGTCCCGGACGGGGGCACGACGGCTGGGTGATCTTGCAGGATCGCAGTCTCCGGTCACACAACTTGCGAGACCTACATGTCTGATTGCATACGTACATCCAATAACTTGGATAAAACAGTTTAGTAAAATCAGAGTTGCGGAAGTAAAAGTTTAGGTTATCAAAATATCGTTGCAATATATAAATTGCGGAAGCATAAGATTAAACAGTTTTCAAAACATTACAGAGTACTAGTGTGGAAGCAAATTTAATTGTTTAACAATACACAACAAAACAAAATGTTAATGTTCTCAAGCCTAAAGCACTATGTAGATGCATGAGACTCCAGCTTAGCATCCTATCCTTGAGTGTGTGCCTTAGTTACCTGAGAAAACATGCGAGTAAAAGGGTCAACACAAGGGTTGGTGAGAGCACAGGTTTTTTTCATAAGCAATAAACATCAAATGTTTAAAGTAAGAGTTTGCGATTTACATATCATTACAATGCAGTATCGATTGATAGCTAGTCAATACAGTTATATTATATGCGGGGTCGTACCGAAGCTGACAGTTGTGCCTCCCGCCATGTCCATCACAAGACAATGGCAAAGTGTTGGTCAATATTGCACCCATTCCGACCTCCAGTCGGGTTGGCCTCCCAGGCGCGACGGGTGGGGCTTGTCAGGCTCAAATAGTACTATTCAAGATTACCACGCTAGGCGCTACGCGCTACTAACGGTCCGTGGAGTATCGCGAGGACTTTTAGTTGTGATGTGGTCCACACATATACATATAGTGATAGAGCATGTCCATATGCAAATAAAATGAGTTGTTCATAAAACAGTTTATCATGCAATGTTTTCTCCCCCAAAGGTTTGAAAAGTAAAAGGGGCCGTGAACTCACCTGATAGAGTAGTTCCGGTTGTGAGTGTGTTCGCGTCTGCGAGAGCTAGCACCTGCTAGTATGCACCTATAACCATATAGGTGTGAGTATGTGTTTTGTGGTACGTTGTATCCCATACAACTCCAAGCGTCGATGTGCTCAACCGAGTGTGTGCGTGTTGACTAGTGAGACTCGACGAATCGTTAGCGACACGATTTGTTGTGTTATGACCACCAATGTGTCATAAATACAAGTAGGACACTTACATGTATCCTATGACTCTAATCGTACAAGTTACCATTTTTAGAAGGTTTTCAATTTAGGAAAATATGGTTATGAAATCCCATTTCAAAAAGTTAACACTTCTAATGTGTTTGTAAAATACGTCTAAACCCTTAAAAATGTCGTTTGCGCATAAATCACCGTTTATGCCGTTTTGCCCAAATGAAGTTTCCTTATTTAAAAAGTATCCGTTTTAAAACTCATTTTCACAAATCAAGGTTTCCAAATATGTTAAAAATCATTTCTAAGCATATTCCAATGCTCAAAGTTCATCAAAACGTTTTAAAACATCAAAAGCCCTCTTTTGATTTTTAAAAGTTTCCATAAATAGCAAGTTTATACAAAACCAAGTTTTTGACAAAATCAAACATCCAAATGTGTTTCTAAACACTCCAATATGCATTTAACAACATCTAGACATGTCTAACATGTCTAGATCATTACCAATCCAAGACTTGCACATAAAAATTTCCTTTTATGGCAAGTTTGCCCAAATCATCACCAAATCAATCCTAACTTAACCAATACTCAATCCTAACATTTCTAAACTATAAAATCAGTAAATCCACAACAAATACTCATCAAATCACCAACAAATTTGAGCACAATAACCATATGGAGTTGCATGTGGGTTTTTACCCATTGCATGTACGATCTAACACTAGGAAAACGTTTAAAACTACCTTAAAGCTACAGATTCAAGCTGGAACAGGTCCTGATTGTAACATCAGTGCCGGAACCGTACCGGAACAATGATCTTAAATAGTAACATGAACAGTAAACAGGTACGAACTACATACATTCTGTACATTTCCTATTCATATCATTTGTCATAATCATTTGGTGTTATCAAACAACAAGTTCAGAAACATTTAACAGAAACAAAGTTCAGAACTATGGTTCTTGAGTCAGATAATTAGCTGGCAACATAGAACCATCATGTGATTACTTGTTAGGATTTATTATGAATAAACGTATGTGAGGCTTTATAGAACACAACAGAACGGATGTCGTTATGTGAATGCTAAATTGACGGGTTATTCGTATAGGTGACGATCTGTACGAATATATCTTAAAGTTTAACGTTCTGAATGATATCCAATAATTAGAAAACAATATTGAAAAGTATAGTCATCGCCGTATTCGTACGGGTGACGATTCGAACGGATACGCGCGACGACCGTACGATTCGATTTAAACAGTTAATTAAATATTTCTGAAATTTTAAAATAAATAAAAGATAATTAGTTAATGTATTAGGAATTACAACTTAGTTCAAAATGGAAAACTCTATTTTAAAATCGTATTATTGCGTTGCGAAAACGAACGAAAACGACGCGCGAAACCGAAACCGAGCGGGACCGAACACGCCCGAACATACCCGGGCTATTTAAACCCAAAAACCCGTTTCTTCCCTTCCCAAAATTGCAGCTCCCACACCTCCTTCTTCTTCAAATTCGAATTCCCGTCACCACCATACCACCACCACTTCAAATCACCATAACTTTTTCGTTTCTCCACCAAATTTGACGTTCTAGTACTCGAAACGACCGTGAGAACGAGAGGAACACAGAAGTACATGCGATCGGAGCTGAAACGAGTGCTATCGGTCGCAGTTTACAGAAGAAGAGGCTGAATTTGAGGGTTTTCTGCACTGTTCCGACCAGGTGAGTTTTAAACGTTTTTATCACTTCAAATCAGTTAGGATAACACTATAACAACTGTAGAAACTTGTAGATCGTGATTAGACAAAGATATGAAGCTTTGAATCATCAAAAACGGACCAAAATTGAGCGCAAGGTGGCTGATTTCGTGACAGCCCCTGTGCAGGTGGGTTTTTCCACTGTGCAGTCGAGTTCCAGCTAGTTTTCGACCTTAAAACTTTAGGATCTTGCACCAAAAACATGTTAAGATGTTAAGGATTAAATTAGATTGATGTTTGGGTCTGTTGGAATCGATTTGGGGCTGATATTTGCAAAGAAATGGAGTTCAAAAAGGGTTGTGCTAAGGGCTGGGTAACATGGCAGATTCTGCCCAGCCAGTTCTTTTGTGTTTTTAACATAGAAAACGTTCAAGTTAACTCACGAAACTTTCCAGCCTACTAATTCAATATGTTAGGAACAACTTTCAACAAGACAAGTTTCATTGGTTCGGACTTTAAATGGGTCAAAACAGTGTCCTAATTCAGAAGGTGCTGAATGGAGCACTGATTTTATACCTGCTGTTTGGAGCCTCATTTGGACGAATTAGAAAGCCTATAAATAATGGATAGAAAGCTAACATCCCGAACTTGATCATGAAGCTTTAGTTTGCTCGATTTAGAGTTCCTATGATCAAGTTATGACCACCAGAACCTGAATCACCCTAGCTGAATGGTCATATAGTTATTTTTGTTTAAGTTGGGTTCCATTGGAGTGTTAACCGATTTCCAACTTATCAATACCAAGGATTTTCAATATAAAAGATATCTTACACTTTTCAAACATATAAACATGGGTTTTATGAAGTCAATGGGATTGAAACACTTGGGATTTCAATGATCAAAACAAAGAAACATGATAACTTATGTTAAGTTAAAGAGGGTTGTTACATGGCCATGGGTTTCGAAAGAACTAACGAACGACAAGGTAAGATCAATGGGAATACAATGAGACGAACTAAGTATAGGTTGTTTGGCCTTATGTTGTCAACACGCAACCCATAGCAAATTCATGGCATGGTTAAACAACTGAGAATATTCAAATAGAATGACTTTAATTAATAGCTAATTGTTATATTTTCATAAATGTCATTGGTTTTGTTTAAAGTTTATATAGTTATGAAAGTTAGTTTTATTATAATTGATTGGGATTTGGTTGTAAAATAGACAATATAAATTGTCTGGATTTGGACTAAAAACAAAGGAAACTCTGCCCGATTTTTGTAAAATTTAAAAGTAACTTGTTATTAGCTAACAGATAAGGGATTCATAGAGGGTATGTAACATAGGATAATTAAAGAAAATCTTAGTAACACATTAGCAAGTATATAGGACACATAGTCGCACACCGAGACCTAAACCCTATATACGTCAAAAAATAAATACTTATAGTATTCGAATCTTAATAAATCAACACAGGTGCTGAAGATACCTAGTTTACAACAAACGAGCGCACATATTTTCTTGGTTGAATCATAAGAGCTACAACACAGGTGAGTTCATTGCCCCTTTTCAAACATTTTGTTTTAAAACGCGGGGCTGAGAAGTATGCGTAAATTGTTTTATTTAAATTGTTTACTTAAATGCTTTTATTCATTATATCTTTACGCTTGTTGATACTCCTAGACTCATGTCTGGGTAATTACTATGCAGATCAAATAATTAAGTTAGTTAAATTACTTTTATGAGTAATACTTTAACTCTAAACTTTAAACAAACCCTTGGTCCATCAAGCTCAAATTCAAGAACCTAAATTCAAAGTGAAATCAAGGAAACTAAAGATCATGTTCAAAGAAATTTAATTCAGTGTGTATCAATTATCATTGTGAAAATCATGGGAATTCTAAAGATCAAATCAAGAGACTCAAGGAATCAGAAATCATAAATGTGTGTGAATCATTGAAATAATGAAATCATTAAAATCCCAGCACGCTCAGGTAGACTCCTTGTGAGTCGTACCTGATATGGGTCACGTGTGAGAGGGTACAACTTGGACAACCACCAACAACTAAGTCTAATTGGTTGAGTCAAATAAGTCCCAATCATCATGTCTTAGTTGTATTTAATGTTTATTTACTTATTTAATTAAACATTTAACTTTATATTTCTAAAATTGTTTTTGGGAAATCATGTAATCATGATGAACTCAAGAGAATCAAAGGTAAATCAAATTTTGGAAAGCAGAATCTAAATCAGAGGTGAATGGTAGGTAAAAATACTTAATTATCATTAACAACAGTGTCATATGCATATTAGTATGTGGTGGGACGGCGTCTGGGCGGGTTTGTAGGCTCGACTCAGGAGTATGCCCTATATATAAGCATACCGATGTGGATATTACATGTGAAGTTAATGAGGTTAGGGTCTTTACCGAAAGAGGTTTTCAAATCATTTTCAATTACTAAACTATATGAACTCACCAACCATGTATTGACTTTATTTTTGCATGACTTCTCAGGTGACGAACAGGTCAATTAAGAAGCTTATGCTTTTGGAATAGGGCTTCAGATAGAAGACTTAGTATTTTTGGACCTGCATTCTTTTGGAACATCATTATACAATTATTTTGTATATCTTGTGCAGTTACAAGATAGATATATTATGATGTTTATGATAGATTTACATTGTTAGATTATGAACAATACGGATGTAATTTAACTTTGTAATTCTATTCTATTTAGCATTTCTCATTTATGTCATGTGCAATGTAAACAATCTGATCATTCCAATTATCACTCACGATATCGCGCCCCGAGAACCTTCTGCCCGATGGGGAATCCGATCCTACCCCGCTGGCTCGGGGTGTGACACTGATGATGTCACACTACTGGTTTGGTGGTCGTTCCAAGTTCCTTGTCTTCTCTTCCAAGCTTCTAAGGCTCCAATGGCTTCAAATCACCAAGAAATGCATATATATGGCTTCTATGTTGATTCCAGAGGCTTGGGGTGATGGTTTCAGAAGCTTTTTGTCGAAATGCGGTGAAGAAAGTCGGAGGAATTGAAAGAAATCGAACAAATGAACTGGGTTGGGTTTTTATAAAATTTTCGATCTGCATGGCCTTCGCGTACCACGAAGGCCGATCAAAATTTCTTGTCGCGTACCGCGATGGGATTCGGGAGTCTCGACTCCCGGTTTGCTTCGCGTACCGTGAAGCCTTTCGCCAAGGGATTATCGCGTACCGCGACGAGTCCATATCCTTGTTTTTCGATTTTGATGATTCTATTTCGCTCGTACTCGATTTCTAACGTTTATCCTAACCGTCTAATGCACGTTTGGCACATAATCATATAATAGCACATAAGTTTGATTGATCACCAACATTCGTGAGACTCGTGTGTGTGTTTTGATAATTCCTCGAATTATCTTCAATAGTTCTTGTTCGTTGCTACGAACCGTTTGCATGCTTGATTAACCATAATCAGCATGTATTTGCACAATCCAATTGTGTTTGTGTTTGTGTTTGCCACACTTGGTTTCCAAAACCAATGTGCAATGTATGATTCGATAGTTCCTCGAACTATCGTTTCGTAGTTGTGTGTGTTCAACTCATCCAATTAAACATAATCAAATGAAATGCAACAAGTATGAATGTGAAATGTAAAGAATGTAAGAGTCGCAATATACCTGAAATTGTCGGGTGTCACATCATCCCCTTGTTGAAAGAAATTTCGTCCCGAAATCTGGTTGTTGTTGGTAGTGTTTGAGAAGCAAGAATGTTTGAGAAACAAAAATTTTCCGGTTGTCACATCATCCCCTTGTTGAAAGGAATTTCGTCCCGAAATTTATTCGTTGTTGTCGGGGTTCGACGTTGGCTGTTTGAAGAGATGAGGATATTTGTGCATCATCTGATCTTCACGCTCCCACGTGAATTCAGGTCCGCGTTTCGAATTCCATCGAACTTTAACAATCGGGATCTTACTCTGTTTAAGTTGTTTGACCTCACGGTCCATGATTTCTACCGGCTCTTCCACGAACCGTAGTTGTTCATCTACCTGGATCTCATCCAGTGGAACTATAAGTATTTTGTCAGATAGACACTTTTTCAAGTTTGAGACATGAAACACGTTGTGAACTCCGTCGAGTTCGGCTGGTAAGTTGAGTTGGTATGCCACTGGACCAATCCTCTTCAGGATCTCGAAAGGTCCAATATACCGTGGGTTCAGTTTGCCTCGTTTGCCAAAACAAATGACGCCTTTCCATGGCAAAACTTTCAGAAGGACCTTATCTCCTACCTGAAATTCCAGAGGCTTTCGGCGTTTGTCGGCATAGCTCTTTTGACGATCGCGAGCTGCTGCCATGCGGTTTCTGATTTGCACGATCTTCTCCGTTGTTTCGTGAACCAGTTCCGGGCCGGTGAGCTGACTGTCGCCCACTTCCGCCCAACAGATGGGTGATCGACATTTCCTGCTATAGAGGGCCTCAAAAGGCGCTGCCTTGATGCTGGTGTGGTAGATGTTGTTGTAGGATAACTCCACTAACGGTAGGTGAGTTTCCCAGCTATTTTCGAAATCCACTACGCACGCTCGTAGCATGTCTTCAAGGGTTTGGATCGTGCATTCGCTCTGGCCATCAGTTTGTGGATGGTATGCTGTACTCATTTCCAATCGCGTGCCCAGCGACTTTTGCAATGATTTCCAGAAGTTAGAAGTGAATCGGGCGTCTCGGTCAGAAATGATGGAAATTGGCACTCCATGTCACGAGACCACTTCCTCGACATAGATTCTGGCTAGCTTTTCCATCTTGTCATTCTCCTTGATTGCAAGGAAATGTGCTGACTTAGTCAGTCGGTCCACAATTACCCAAATAGTGTCACATCCACTAGGAGTACGGGGTAATTTGGTAATGAAGTCCACGGATATTTTTTCCCACTTCCACATGGGGATCTCGGGTTGTGTGAGTAATCCAGAGGGTTTTTGGTACTCGACCTTGACTTTGGCAAAAGTTAAGCATTTGCCCACATAGGTGGCAATATCGGCTTTCATGTGTGGCCACCAGTAAAGTACCTTCAGATCATGATACATCTTATCAGACCCAGGGTGAATGGAATATCGGGATTTGTGAACCTCGTCCATCACAAGGTCTCGTAAGTTTCCGTGATGTGGAACCCAGATGCGCTCCATGAAATAATGTAATCCATCGGCTTTTACTTCAAGTTGTTGCTCCATTCCTCTCAGTGATTCTGCCGCTAGATTTTCTGCTTTAAGTGCCTCCAATTGGGCACTACGTATCTGGTCAGGGAGGTTGGGGTGGATGGTAAGTTGTAAAGCTCGTACCCTCTTCGGTTTCGAAGTATTTTTCCGACTCAGGGCATCGGCCACCACGTTGGCCTTCCCCGGGTGATACTTGATAGCACACTCATAGTCGTTTAGGAGTTCGAGCCAGCAACGTTGTCGCATGTTCAATTCCTTCTGCTCAAATATGTGCTGAAGACTCTTGTGATCAGTGTATATCGTACACTTTGTACCATACAGGTAGTGTCTCCAGATCTTGAGTGCAAGTACCACAGCTCCAAGTTCTAAGTCGTGAGTGGTGTAGTTTTTCTCGTGGACTTTCAGTTTTCGAGAAGCATATGCGATCACCTTCTCTCGCTGCATCAGCACACAGCCGAGTCCCTGTATCGAGGCATCGCAATATACTACGAAGTCATCCATTCCATCAGGAAGAGATAAGATAGGTGCACTACAGAGCTTCTGCTTGAGAAGTTGGAATGCATCCTCCTGTTTGTCAGTCCAGAGATACTTCTTGTCCTTATGGGTTAAGGCTGTAAGGGGTTGGGCTATCTTTGAAAATCCTTCGATAAATCGTCGATAATAGCCAGCCAATCCTAGGAATTGTCGCACCTCAGTTGGAGTCTTTGGTGCTTCCCAGTTCTTGATTGCCTCTATCTTAAACTTATCCACATGAATCCCTTGTTCATTTACAACATGACCCAAGAATTGGACTTCTCGAATCCAGAAGTCGTATTTGGAGAGTTTAACGTACAGCTTCTCTTGCCGTAGCAGTTCAAGAGCCAATTGAAGATGCTCTTTGTGTTCTTCCTGGGTTTTGGAGTAGATGAGAATGTCATCTATGAAAACAATGATGAACTTGTCGAGGTATGGTTTGCACACTCTATTCATGAGGTCCATGAATACTGCGGGTGCGTTTGTGAGACCAAATGGCATAACCAAAAACTCATAATGGCCATACCGAGTGTGGAAAGCGGTCTTGGGGATATCTTACTCCTGAATCCGTAGCTGATGATACCCAGATCGCAGATCGATCTTAGAGTAGTAGCTTGACCCTTGTAGTTGATCGAACAGATCATCGATCCGAGGTAAGGGGTAACGGCTCTTGATTGTTACTTTGTTTAGCTCACGGTAGTCAATGCACATACGAAATGTGCCATCCTTCTTCTTTACAAACAAGACCGGAGCTCCCCAGGGTGAGAAGCTTGGTCTAATGAAACCCTTGTCCAACAGCTCTTGGAGTTGATTGGACAGTTCCTGCATCTCAAAAGGTGCAAATCTGCGTGCGATTGGTGCTGTTCCCAGTGTAAGATCTATGCGGAAATCCACTTGTCGAGGTGGTGGTAGTCCTGGTAGATCCTCAGGAAATACGCCGGGATAGTCTCATACGACTGGGATGTCTTCTATTCTCTTCTATTCTTCTGTCTTGTCGGTGATAAGCGCCAGAATGGCAGTGTATCCCTTTCGTAAGCATTTGTGAGCTTTCATGCACGAGATGATGTTCAGAGGAGTGTCACTCCTTTCGCCCTTGATGTCTATAGTTTCTCCGCCAGGGAGAGGTATGCGTACAACCTTTTCGTGGCAAATGATTTCAGCCTGGTTTTCAGACAACCAATCCATGCCCACTACGACACCAAAACTACCTAGTGTGACCGGCATGAGGTCAATCTTAAATTTATGGCCTGCTAGCTCTAAAATGCATTCTTTAAGAATGTGCTTAGTCACAATCAATTTACCATCAGCTAGTTCTACTGTATATTCGACCTCTAAGGATGTGGGGATAATGGCAAGTATCTCACTGAAATCCTTAGATATAAAACTTTTCTCAGCTCCAGTATCAAACAACACAGATGCATAATTATCGTTTAAGAGATACGTACCAGTTGCAAGGTTGGGATCGTTCCGGGCCTCCTTAGCCCCGATCACGAAGGCTCGTCCCTTCGCACCGTTGTTGTTCCCGTTATTGTTGTTCTTCAGATGCGAGAAATCTCTCTTGAAATGCCATGGCTTTCCACATTCGAAGCAGCCCTTCGGTGCTTCAAGTTGCTGTTGTTGCGGTTGTGGGGTCTTTACCAGCAATTCACCCCTGCAGTCTTTGGCGAGGTGTCCCCCCTTGCCACACCACTGGCATCGGATAGAGCCACACTGTCCCAAGACATGATGTAAGTTGCATTTGTTGCACTTGGGGTGTTTTCTAGCATAAGGTCATGTGGTTTGAGTGGTTGGGATGGGTGGTGTATAAGCTTGGGGTGACCCAAACTTACGTTGTTGTGGTGGTGGTTGGAGAGTTGAAGTCTTGCTTAGGGTGTTATCCCATTTTCGCTTGTTGTCAGTGGGTTTGGTTACAGCACCACGAGGTGGTAAGAGTCCCTGTGTAACTGCCGAGTCTGTGAGTTTGTGGGTTAATCGAACGGCTTGTTGCATACTGATGGGGTCAGCAGAGAGTACCATGCCCTAAATTTGAGGTGGTAGTCCCTCAATGTACTTCTCTATGTGTTTGAAGGGTGGGGTTCCATTTCCGGGCACAGGTTTGCCAGCTCATACGATCGGGCAGTGTATGCCTCAAGCTCGGAACCAATCATCTTATGGTTCCAGAATTCAGTTTCCAGCTTCTGCACTTCACTGCGAGGACAGTATTCGCGGTTCAACATCCTCTTGAAATCATCCCAAGGTAGGGCGTTAGCTGCATCTAACCCCAGGTTTTGAACATTGGCATTCCACCAAGTGAGGGCAGCTCCCTCAAAAGTTCCAGCAGCGAACTTGACCCGGTCCTCGTTCCTGCAGTTACTCATAGCAAAGGCCGACTCTGCTTTCTCTATCCAGCGTAATAGTCCAACGGCTCCCTCAGTGCCGCTGAATGAGTGGGGTTTGCAGTCTAGAAACATTTTGAATGTGCAGAGTGGAGGGTTAAGGTTTGCTCCTGAAATACACAAGAATAGAGTCGAATTCAGTATCGGCAGACGTGTTGAATTGGAAATGAATGAATGCGATGCAAGGTGAATATGAAATAAGACTCATCACCTTGGTTCAGCGAGTACCTCTTCAACTCATTCGTTGATGAGTGCGTTCAGTTCAGCTTGGGTGAGGTTGATGTTTCCACGTCCTCCTGCATTCCTGCGTCCTCCACGTCTTCCAGCCATGATCTTCATAGCGAGAATAAGTGTTAGTGTTTGTCTAATGACTAATGTAGTGTGTGCAGTAGGTACTGTAAGAAACATGTAGAGCGATCGGCTCCCACCGTCATGTGTAGTCACATGCGGTGACGATGATGACGCATAGCTATAGTGCGTATAATGAGTGTGTGTGCAATCATGTATGCTAGTATCACAATACTAAGCACTAAATGTCGTGTGGAGACTAGTGGTTATAGACTAAGTTCACTAAATGCAAACCTAATTCGCAATAACTGGGGTCTTTGATACCAATCTGTCACACCCCAGCCCTCCCGTCCCGGACGGGGGCGCGACGGCTGGGTGATCTTGCAGGATCGCAGTCTTCGGTCACACAACTTGCGAGACCTACATGTCTGATTGCATACGTACATCCAATAACTTGGATAAAACAGTTTAGTAAAATCAGAGTTGCGGAAGTAAAAGTTTAGGTTATCAAAATATCGTTGCAATATATAAATTGCGGAAGCATAAGATTAAACAGTTTTCAAAACATTACAAAGTACTAGTGCGGAAGCAAATTTAATTGTTTAACAATACACAACAAAACAAAATGTTAATGTTCTCAAGCCTAAAGCACTATGTAGATGCATGAGACTCCAGCTTAGCATCCTATCCTTGAGTGTGTGCCTTAGTTACCTGAGAAAACATGCGAGTAAAAGGGTCAACACAAGGGTTGGTGAGAGCACAGGTTTTTTTCATAAGCAATAAACATCCAATGTTTAAAGTAAGAGTTTGCGATTTACATATCATTACAATGCAGTATCGATTGATAGCTAGTCAATACAGTTATATTATATGCGGGGTCGTACCGAAGCTGACAGGTGTGCCTCCCGCCATGTCCATCACAAGACAATGGCAAAGTGTTGGTCAATATTGCACCCATTCCGACCTCCAGTCGGGTTGGCCTCCCAGGAACGACGGGTGGGGCTTGTCAGGCCCAAATAGTACTATTCTAGATTACCATGCTAGGCGCTACGTGCTACTAACGGTCCGTGGAGTATCGGGAGGACTTTTAGATTACCACTGGAACCTTGGAAGGTCCGGCATTGACTTGGTGGAACTCGAATGTTCAGAATTTGGGATTGGGTGAGGCCAATGCCCTAACTTGGAATGGTTTCAAGACCTTATCGCAAGAGGAGTACTGTCCTCGTAGTGAAATGCAGAAACTGGAGGAGGAGTATTGGCACCTCAAGATGGAGGGGTCAAACATCGAGGAGTACACGACTCGATCTCATGAACTGGCCAGACTTCTACCTCACATGGCTACTCCAGCCAGCAAGTGGATAGAGAGGTACATCGGGGGATTGGTGCCTCAGATCCAGGGATTGGTCACTTCTGCAAATCCCACAACAATTCAACAAGCTGTTCGTTTAGCGCACCAACTGACTGATCAGGCAGTGTTACAGGGAACTCTGCCTAAACGAACATCAGCTACTAAGGTGGGAGACCACAAGAAGAAGGGGGAAAGCAATAACTCCAAGAACTTCAACCAACAGCCTTTTCAGCAGAATCGGAAGCAGGATTCAAACAAGTCTTATCACAACTCGAATGGTGGTCAGCAGTCATCATCATCAGGGGGTTATATTGGTAAACATCCAATGTGCAATAAGTGTGGATTTGATCATGCTGGAAATCAGTGTTATAAGTTTAGGTGTCAAAGGTGTGGTAAAACAGGGCATGCAGCTAAGGATTGCCGTGGAGAGCTGCAAAACAACTCTAACAATCAGAATAACAATCAGAACAACGCACAGAAGGGTTGTTTTGAGTGTGGTAAGATGGGGCACTTCAAAAAGGATTGCCCATAACTAAAGAAAGGCGGGGCTAATGAGACAAATGGCAACGGCAACGGAAATGGCAATGGCACCAACAACAACAACAATAACAACAACAATGGTGCTAGGGGCAGGGCGTTTGTGATTGGAGGGCGTCAGGCACGGGAGGATCCCAACATTGTCACGGGTACGTTCCTCTTAAATAATCACTATGCCTCTATGTTATTTGACACTGGTGCAGACCGGAGTTTTGTATCTAGTTCACTTTCTAAGTTGCTAAATGTTAGTCCCACTGCCTTAGAAAACCCATACACTGTAGAACTAGCTGATGGCAAGTTAATTGTAGTAGAACATATCCTTAAGGGATGTATCCTTGATTTGATGGGTCAGACATTGGAAATTGATCTTATGCCTATCACTTTAGGCAGTTTTGATGTAGTCACTGGCATGGACTGGTTGTCCAAAAACCAGGCTGAAATAGTGTGCCATGAAAAGATCGTTCATATACCTCTTTCGCATGGAGAGACATTGTATGTACAAGGCGAAAAGACCAGTACGCCACTGCGTCTCATATCTTGTATGAAAGCACACAAATGTCTGCGTAAGGGTCATACGGCAGTTATAGCACTTATAACTGAAAAGCCAGTAACTGAGAAGAAGATTGAAGACATACCAATAGTTTGTGAATTTCCGGAAGTATTTCCAGAAGACTTACCGGGATTACCGCCTATCAGACAGGTGGAATTCTGAATCGACCTTACACCAGATGCAGCACCGATAGCCAGGGCGCCTTATCGACTTGCACCATCAGAGATGCAAGAGTTATCTACACAACTACAAGAGTTGTTGGATAAGGGTTTTATACGACCTAGTTTTTCACCGTGGGGAGCTCCAGTTTTATTTGTTAAGAAGAAGGACGGGACTTTCCGTATGTGCATCGATTTCCGGGAACTTAACAAAGTTACCATCAAAAACCGGTATCCGTTACCTAGAATTGACGATCTGTTCGATCAGTTGCAAGGTTCGAGTTACTACTCGAAGATTGATCTCAGATCGGGTTATCATCAACTAAGAGTCCAGGAGGAGGATATTCCAAAGACAGCATTCAGGACGCGCTATGGCCATTATGAGTTCTTGGTCATGCCATTTGGGTTGACAAACGCTCCAGCTGTATTCATGGATCTCATGAATCGTGTTTGTAAACCTTATCTCGATAAGTTTGTCATTGTTTTCATTGATGACATTCTCATCTATTCTCAGACTGAGGAGGAGCATGCTGAACATCTTCGATTACTGTTGGAGTTACTGAAACAGGAACAATTGTACGCTAAATTCTCGAAATGTGATTTCTGGATGCGAGAAGTACAATTCCTGGGTCATATAGTTAATGAAAAGGGTATACATGTTGATCCAGCGAAAATTGAAGCGATTAAGAATTGGGAAGCTCCAAAGACCCCTACTGAGGTACGACAATTCCTTGGTTTGGCGGGTTATTACCGAAGATTCATTGAGGCATTCTCAAAGATCGCTCAACCACTTACAGCTCTTACGCACAAGGGAACAAAGTATAACTGGACGGATAAACAGGAAGCTGCATTTCAGTTGTTGAAACAGAAACTCTGCAGGGCACCGATTCTGTCCTTACCGGAAGGGACGGAAGACTTTATGGTGTATTGTGATGCATCTGCACAGGGTTTGGGATGTGTGTTGATGCAACGTGATAAAGTGATTGCTTATGCTTCAAGAAAACTACGACCACACGAAAAGAATTACACTACTCATGACTTGGAGTTAGGAGCAGTGGTTTTTGCTTTGAAAATTTGGAGGCATTACCTGTATGGAACCAAGTGTACCATTTACACTGATCATAAGAGTTTGCAACATATCTTTGATCAGAAGGAGCTTAATATGAGACAGCGACGGTGGGTTGAGTTGTTGAACGACTACGAATGCGCGATTAAGTATCATCCGGGAAAAGCTAATGTGGTAGCTGATGCTTTAAGCAGAAAAGACACATCCACAAGACGGGTTCGCGCACTTATGATGACGATACATACTGACTTACCTGACAAGGTACGCAGTGCTCAGCTTGAGGCCTTGAAAAAGGAAAACTTGGTACAGGAATCCTTACGGGGAATGGAGGAACAATTGGATGTTAAACCTGATGGGATTCGTTATTTCATCAATCGACTGTGGATACTTTTGTATGGAGGTTTAAGGGAACTCGTGATGGATGAAGCGCACAAGTCTAGATATTCAGTCCATCCGGGATCAGATAAGATGTATCATGACTTGAAGGCACTGTATTGGTGGCCTCACATGAAAGCAGACATTGCTAGATACGTTAGCAAATGTTTGACTTGTTCGAAAGTCAAAATGGAATATCAGAAACCATCTGGTTTGCTACAACAACCAGAAATACCAATGTGGAAATGGGAACAGATTTCGATGGACTTCATTACTAAGTTACCCCGTACACCGAGTGGTTGTGATACGATATGGGTAATTGTCGATCGATTAACGAAATCTGCACATTTCCTAGCAATCAAGGAAACCGACAAGATGGAAAAACTGACTCGTATTTACATCAAGGAAGTGGTAGCACGACATGGTGTGCCAATCTCTATCATATCAGATCGGGATGCGCGATTTACTTCCAACTTTTGGAAATCACTTCATAAGTCATTGGGAACTCGTTTGGATATGAGTACCGCATATCATCCACAGACCGACGGTCAAAGTGAACGTACGATTCAAACGCTCGAGGATATGTTACGAGCTTGTGTAATTGACTTTGGTGATAGCTGGGAAAACCATTTGCCGTTAGTGGAATTCTCTTACAACAATAGTTATCATACAAGTATTCAGGCAGCACCGTTTGAAGCTTTGTATGGTCGCAAATGTCGTTCACCGGTTTACTGGGCTGAAATTGGTGACAGTCAAATAACAGGTCCTGAACTCGTACACGAAACGACAGAGAAGATAGTTCAAATCCGGAACCGTATGGCAGCGGCCCGGGATCGACAGAAGAGTTATGCTGACAAACGTCGTAAGCCGTTGGAATTTCAAGTAGGAGACCGAGTTCTTCTAAAGGTATCACCTTGGAAAGGTGTGATACGATTCGGCAAACGCGGGAAGCTTAGTCCATGTTACGTAGGACCTTTTGAGATTCTGAAAAGGATTGGTCCAGTTGCGTATCAACTCAAATTACCGGATTAACTCAGTGGAGTTCATGATGTCTTTCATGTTTCAAACTTGAAGAAATGTCTTTCTGATGAGACATTGATTGTACCGCTGGAAGAAATACAAGTAGACGAGCAGTTACGATTCATTGAAGAACCAGCAGAAATCATGGACCGAGAGGTCAAACAACTTAAGAAAAGCAAGATTCCGATAGTCAAAGTTCGGTGGAATTCAAGACGTGGTCCTGAATTCACATGGGAACGAGAAGATCAAATGATGAAGAAATATCCTCATCTGTTCAAAACAACAACTACAAACACTGAGAGCGCACGTTAAATTTCGGGACGAAATTTCCTTCAACAAGGGGATGACGTGATGCTTCACAGATCAACACTTCAGATTTTAAACGGTAAGCACAAACATTTTATGCAATTGGTTTTTGCAATTGGTTTTGTTAACAAACATTGTGCTACATTACATTTTATGTGCTATATTTCATATGTTATATGTTATAGTAGTACATACATGATTAGTTATATCTTTTGCTATGTGCGAGGTTGCATAGTACAAACAGTTGCAAACACTCACTATGTGCAAGATTACACAGCACAGTATGATCAAACACAAACAGTCACAGTTAGGTGAACTAACTAGTGTACACGCAAAACAATTACATAGAATGATCACACTTAGTTGTGATGTTGCAAACATTAGATTCGTGCGTAAGTACACACAAGCACACAGAATGATCAAACCATACTAACACGTACGATTTGAACTCGCAAGTAGTTTCCTAACTACTTCTAACATTTTACAATTTTCGGGACAAAAATTCCTTCAACAAGGGGATGATGTGACAATCCGGCAATTTCTGGTTAACCTCGTTAACCAGAAACTGACGGAAATGAGGCAAAATCGAACACAATCAAACCTGAGGGATTAGAATTAATCAAGATCAGTCTTAATAGGCTTAAATTGCAAGGGTTAAACTTGTAACATCATGAAATAAACAATTTTGACTTATAAAGTCAAAATTCGTGTGATTTTGCAACAAAAAAATCGAATTTCATGTTTAATTCAAGTGAAAACCGAAATTGATTTCTCTTAATCATTCTATTAATGATTACTAATGAGTAGCAGGCGTTATTAGTCCATTAACATCGAAATTAACTCAATTGGTAGTGTAAAAGTCGAAACCGTCGTTTAGGGTATTAGAACTCGCATAATTCGATTTCAACATCACAAATTGAGTATCCCAGAGCATCAGTCGGCATTGTCAGAGAGTTTATCACAAGACAATTTGATCGCAGAAGCTTCGAATTGAAGGATTGGATTTCGTAAATGCCGAACTTAGGGCTAGAAGTTGATCTCTTTCAATTAAGCATCAAAACAAGTAAGTTTTCTATCCTACAACACCTAAAAGTGCCGACTAGGGTTAAACCTAAACCAATTTTGACTGAGAACACTTAATTCTTTGAGTTTTGATTCTAGGGTTCTTGATAAGAATGCGATTGGGGGTTTTTATGCAAACGAATTCGAAACTCAAATTGATTTTCACTATCAGTTTCGGAATGGCATGTTAAACGAAAATCCCATATCAATTTCATATCACACATTCGAATTAATCAAATTCAATAACTAGGGTTCATATAAGAAACGGTTTTGGGGGTTTTTGATTTAACAAGTCTAAGAATCAAATTATTATGCACGAATAGTTTCATAAGATGCCGATTAACGAAATACACAAATCAATTTCATAAGATGATAGCGAATTTGTCGATCTCGAGTTCTAGGGTTCTTGAATGAAAGTGTTTTAGGGGTTTCGATTTGAATGAGCTTAGAAATGAAATTAAGCAACACAGGGAGCTTCGGAATTTGTTATTCATCGATAACCCTCTATCAATTTCATAAAGTAAAAACGAATTGAATGATTCTTGATTTCTAGGGTTTTCGGTTAACATCATTTAGGGTTTTTGATCCAAATGAACTTGGAACTTGAATTAATCACCACAGAGGGATTCGAATTACGGGTTTAAATGAAAACCCTAATTTTATTCAGTTTAACATCAACGAATTTAACCAATTTGAACAAGGAATTTTGATAAACCGAATGTGAACCTTTATATACGTTTTTTTTATGGTTTGGGTTGATGATTATCAAATTAAAAGGGTGGGTGAACTCGTATGGATACATAGAACCATAGCCCTATGGTTTCAGCCTCGATTGGGTTCGAATTGGGGTTCGATTAGGGTCAATTGGGTAGTATTGGGCTTGAATGAATAAGAAAAAGGGGAACCGGCCCATGGATGTTTAAAACTATTTAGATATGAATATGTTAACAAATGTTGAACCAGAATAGATGGTAGGGGTTGAGTGTTTGGGGCAGGAGATCATGGGTTCGATTCCGGCTTCACCTGTTTTTGAGATTTAATTCAATTTTGGTTTTTAGCCCATAACTCACACGTTCTGACTCCGATTCGACCCGTTCAAAAGGCGTTGGAACCAGAATTCAGTTTCGAACGTATTAGTATAATAAAATATATATTTTGTCATGAAACCATAAATCGCATATAAATACGCGTGTTTAACGAAATCGTAGATAGTTGAACGATTTAAACAAATGAACTTAAAATCGTACATACTTTTGTATGTACGTTTCGAACATTCTAACATACGTGTGTTGACATGTATGTGATTACAAACATGATTTAACATTACGAATAACACGACGTTATTGTAATGACACAGATTCTTCGTAGAGGATTTTATGCGCGATTTCACGTGTGTTAATCATTCTGCTACAATCAAAGGTGCGTACACGGCCCCTTTCTTATTTTAACTGTTTTGGGGGAGAAAATGTGTGCAACAAACATTTTAGATACATATCACTTGCATGAGTTTGCTGTTTACATTTAGTGCAAACATAGCATTACAAGTCCTTACATTACGAACCGTTTAGTTTGCCGTAGCGCAAAGCGTGGTAGTTGGAAATAGATCTATTAGGTTTGACAAACCTCACTTGGTAGATGGGATCTACGCAAGTGTTTGACTGACCAAACACACATTACTATTGTTTATGCTAGACAATAGTGGCAAGGCAAAACATGCGTTAGCATGCAACAGTCAGCTTCGGTGTCGACCACTTATGTAAATAGTATAAATGACTAGCTATCATGACTATGCATGTGTGATTATGTTATCTGCAAACATTATATTCAAACTGTTGTTTTAAACATTGTGAATACTTAAACCTGTGTAATGCACCAACCTTTGTGTTGACTTGATTTACATGTTTTCTCAGGACGCTAAGGTATACAAGAAAGCAGGCATGGACTAGGAGATCGAGTCGCATGCATTACATTTTTGTTGTTTGGATTGAACATTTGGGATTTTGTTTTGTAATTTACATTTTACAACTGTTACATTTGTTATTGTTTTTAAAACGCTTCCGCAGACTTTGAAAACTTTGATATTACATTTTTAGACCAAAGTATGTTTTGAAATTCATATAGAGGTCTTCGTTATGTCTAATGATCTGAGATCCTGGTTTGTCACGTCCCAAACGGTATGATTCCGTTAGTTGAAAATTGGGGGTGTGACATGTGGTCCACACATATACATATAGTGATAGAGCATGTCCATATGCAAATAAAATGAGTTGTTCATAAAACAGTTTATCATGCAATGTTTTCTCCCCCAAAGGTTTGAAAAGTAAAAGGGGCCGTGAACTCACCTGATAGAGTAGTTCCGGTTGTGAGTGTGTTCGCGTCTGCGAGAGCTAGCACCTGCTAGTATGCACCTATAACCATATAAGTGTGAGTATGTGTTTTGTGGTACGTTGTATCCCATACAACTCCAAGCGTCGATGTGCTCAACCGAGTGTGTGCGTGTTGACTAGTGAGACTCGACGAATCGTTGGCGACACGATTTGTTGTGTTATGACCACCAATGTGTCATAAATACAAGTAGGACACTTACATGTATCCTATGACTCTAATCGTACAAGTTACCATTTTTAGAAGGTTTTCAATTTAGGAAAATATGGTTATGAAATCCCATTTCATAAAGTTAACACTTCTAATGTGTTTGTAAAATACGTCTAAACCCTTAAAACATGTCGTTTGCGCATATATCACCGTTTATGCCGTTTTGCCCAAATGAAGTTTCCTTATTTAAAAAGTATCCATTTTAAAACTCATTTTCACAAATCAAGGTTTTCAAATATGTTAAAAATCATTTCTAAGCATATTCCAATGCTCAAAGTTCATCAAACGTTTTAAAACATCAAAAGCCCTCTTTTGATTTTTAAAAGTTTCCATAAATAGCAAGTTTATACAACACCAAGTTTTTGACAAAATCAAACATCTAAATGTGTTTCTAAACACTCCAATATGCATTTAACAACATCTAGACATGTCTAACATGTCTAGATCATTACCAATCCAAGACTTGCACATAAAAGTTTCCTTTTATGGCAAGTTTGCCCAAATCATCACCAAATCAATCCTAACTTAACCAATACTCAATCCTAACATTTCTAAACTATAAAATATGTAAATCCACAACAAATACTCATCAAATCACCAACAAATTTGAGCACAATAACCATATGGAGTTGCATGTGGGTTTTTACCCATTGCATGTACGATCTAACACTAGGAAAACGTTTAAAACTACCTTTGAGCTACAGATTCAAGCTGGAACAGGTCCTGATGATGTCACACTACTGGTTTGGTGGTCGTTCCAAGTTCCTTGTCTTCTCTTCCGAGCTTCTAAGGCTCCAATGGCTTCAAATCACCAAGAAATGCATATATATGGCTTCTATGTTGATTCCAGAGGCTTGGGGTGATGGTTTCAGAAGCTTTTAGTCGAAATGTGGTGAAGAAAGTCGGAGGAATTGAAAGAAATCGAACAAATGAACTGGGTTGGAT
Organism: Mikania micrantha; assembly: GCA_009363875.1. Taxonomy (NCBI): domain Eukaryota; kingdom Viridiplantae; phylum Streptophyta; class Magnoliopsida; order Asterales; family Asteraceae; genus Mikania; species Mikania micrantha. Next base: position 44,127,264 of record CM018698.1, on the reverse strand, counting down.
TTTTATAAAATTTTCGATCTGCGTGGCCTTCGCGTCGATCAAAATTTCTTGTCGCGTACCGCGACGGGATTCGGGAGTCTCGACTCCCGGTTTGCTTCGCGTACCGCGAAGCCTTTCGCCAAGGGATTATCGCGTACCGCGACGAGTCCATATCCTTTTTTTTCGATTTTGATGATTCGATTTCGCTCGTACTCGATTCCTAACGTTTATCCTAATCATCTAATGCACGTTTGGCACATAATCTTATAATAGCACACAAGTTTGATTGATCACCAACGTTCGTGAGACTCGTGTGTGTGTTTTGATAAAAACTGGAATTATCTTCAATAGTTCTTGTTCGTTGCTACGAACCGTTTGCATGCTTGATTAACCATAATCAGCATGTATTTGCATAATCCAATTGTGTTTGTGTTTGTGTTTGCCACACTTGGTTTCCAAAACCAATGTGCAATGTATGATTCGATAGTTCCTCGAACTATCGTTTCGTAGTTGTGTGTGTTCAACTCATCCAATTAAACATAATTAAATGAAATGCAACAAGTATGAATGTGAAATGTAAAGAATGTAAGAGTCGCAATTTACCTGAAATTGCCGGGTGTCACAGAGGGTGTGCTTCAATGTAATCCTGAGAGATCTCTCCCCCATGAACTCCATTGATTCTTTATCCATGGAGTTTGAGAGCATTAGAGGAGTAGGTAATGTAATCTTGTTGAATGATTGAACTACTATTGTTATAAATCATCTGTTTGTTCATCAGTTTACATTACATCTCATATTCTTGTTTATGTTCTTCACCCATCTTCAAGACTTTTCTCTATTCAGAAATGGTTAGTTTTCACAAATCGGGTAGGTCCTATTCCGCAACCGTTTTTACAACATCCTTTTTGTTTATTAGTTTGATTCACGTTAGGGGTTGCTTTTCTGTTGACTTGAACTTATGGAATTTGACAATCAAGTTGACTACATGTCGTTCATTTTTTCTCAATTCATTTTAATTAAATGCACTATTACTATTTCTATATATCGATGTATTATGATGATACGGTCCGTAGTAATTTCACGTTTTCCATAGGTGGGGGTGTGACATTGGTCGTCTTTACGTATTTGCTTATGTGCATTGCATGGGGTTTTGAGCGTAGACATGTTTTTAGGGTTATGTTCTTGTAACCAGTGGCGGATCCATGAATTTATTTCAGTGGGTTCACTATGTTAAGACTTCTCAATTAGATAAAATACGGTAAAAAAAATCCGGGTCGGATAATTTAAATACGATAGTAGTTACAAATTTGGAAAAAGAAAACATACCTATAATTGCTCACTTCGTGGTTTCATCTTTTGAAAACGTTGCATCACGTCTTCGACTGAAACTTGTGAAAACTATTGCAATCACCAACATGGACATCAAATCTTTTGACTTTGTTCCAACATCGAACCCCCTCACACCCAAATGCATCATTTTGTCCACTTTCTCTAAACAAGTAACAATACAAGCAATACACTTTATTTGCTTTAACACTATATTCAAGCCAATTCCCATGTTGTTGCGTGTACCATTCCGGATTAAATTTTCTAAATTTGTTTGTGTATAATGTTTGTGGATAAACACTCATTGTTGGCTGACACAGACCTTTAAGCAAACAAGCTCTTCTAATTTCATCCTTTTGACTAGGGTGATAAGATGAAATTGGTTTCTTTCGGAAGGATCCCATGGAAGATCATTCAAATCAATTTTTAATCCTTTGTTGGTTGAAGATGATGATTCAACATTTGTTCCAACTCTATTGAAAAATCTATCAAGACTCATAATACCTAATCAAGTTTTACAAAATACATAAACAAATTAATACTAATTTCACAAAATACATAAAAAATCTAACACTAATTTCACAAAATACCTAAAAAATCAACACCAATTTCACAAAATAATCAAACAAAATACCTAAACAAATCAATGCTTCAAATGTTTAATACTAATTTCAAAGAATTAGAATATTAAATACCTTTTTTTTGGTGGTCGGAGGGCAGGGAGAAGTGGAGAACCGGAGGGCGGAGGGCAAGGAGACCCGGAGCCGCAGTGGAGCTCGGTCACTCGGTGGTCGCCAGTCGCCTGTAGGGTTTTTTTGTTGGGAGGTTTGGGAATCATGATTTGTGAATCCAGAAGGTAGAGGCCGAATAGGTTGTTTGTTGGGCAGCGTGCTTTTAAAAAAAATAACCCCACAAAAAGAAAAAAAAACTGGAAAAAAGAAAAAAAAACAGAAGCGGGATTCAAACTTGTGACTCACGAGATGAAACCAAGATTCTCTTACCACTAGACTACTTGTACATATATGCTTGGGATTCACCTTCAAAATACTAATGGGTTCACTCTATTTTTTAACTCTTTAAAAACAATTATTTCCTATTAATGCTTCGATTCGCGGTGGGTTCCGGTGAACCCATTAGGCACTACATAGATCCGCCCCTGCTTGTAACGAACGCATTATACATTGACAGGTCCTTCACAATATTTTTTTCAATGTTGGTTAACCGCATTGCATATGAATGCACTTTTAGTAGTTAGGAAGTTCAAGATTATGTTCAACATATACCACATATTCTTCAAAGTATTTTGCGACCAATTGAAAAGGATTGTTTCAAAATCTCTATGTTTTTGCTCATTTCTACTTACCTCCACAATCATATATTGCAAAAACTATCATCGCAAAATATATCTATTGTGACATTCGTCTACGAGTCAAGGTGAAGTCTGAACATGTACTTTTTTATATTATGATGTTATAAATAGATTGTTATGTAAGCCCCAAAATCCATACACACATAATATGTGTTTAAAACAACATCAAAGTTTAGGTCCGAGATTTGTTTAAATTAAAACATCTATTTTAAACACCAAAATAACCCAACATTTCACCTAAACCATTTAAAAATGTTTTGTCAACCAAGCATCATCCTAAACAACTTTACAAATATTTCCAAAAATGTAGGGTTTTCAACCAAAAATGCATTCAATTAACCCGAGTTCTTTCGGCCAATTCGATCACGTCCGCCATCAACCTTTGTGTTCACCTATAAATCACCACACAAAAATCACCGTTAGTTTGTTAGAACTAAGTAAGAACACACATATATATACTTTAGAGTTTATAATGAAAGGTTTCTAGCTCCAAAACACGATTAAATTGACCAAAACGGCCAATTCCGAACATCCCCAGCCGTAACCTATGGTTGGTCATTGGCTACAAGCTTCCTAACAGTATGCTACGCCCAGTTTGTATCTTACACTCACATGCAAGCAAAAAATGCAATATTTCGCGTTTTTCACCCTTGTGACTACCTCGGGTCGTTTTAACCCTTCTATTACTCCCAAATACATCCCATAACATCCTAGAAACATAACAACCAAGTTTCAATCATAATTTGGTGATATCATAAAGCTTAAAACCAAACGATTTGTTAGAAACCGTATCAGTGGCTGTTGGCAATTTCGTTAGTGGAGGAAAGACTTAATAGGAACCCCCTGCTAACGTCAATCCGATACCTTTTTTCTCGTTTTTTCATTGATTTTCTTGCTTTATTTCCACTATTAACATGAAAGGGAAAAGGTACCACTTTACACAAACTTATAATCTATCTTTTTTAGCTGAAAAAGATTTTTGAAAGGTGAATTTAGGATGTTTAAAGAAGAATTTGATATCCCAGGTTTTTCGAGTTAGGTTCCAGTATTGCATATGGTTTATATAATGTTAGCTCACCCAACTCGTTAATACCTCCTTCTTCACCCAAACCTATTGAATCTTCCTTTTCCACCAAGGATTCCCATTTATACAAAAATATCAATATATTCACATTTGAAATTTATATCCGTAAGCACTTTAAAACATCATTAAAGTTTTAGAACGTAAAATTATCTAAATAAAACCCAATTTCACACAATTTTCTTAAGACTTCATTTTCACCTTGGATTCCCAAAGTAGGTAATCATACCACTTGTGATTTACCTAAACTCCATAATTTCATCATGGGATGTTCACACCACTTGTGATTCAACCCATTCCATATTCACAACTTTTGTGAATTGTTTGACCAATTTTAGTCAAACAACAAATAAGAAGTTCATACCCCTTGTGAATCATTTTTATTCCTCCACACCATTTGTAACCATACTACACTACAATAACTAAGCAATTATAATGCATATTGCAAGTTATTGTCAAACAACAATTACACAGACACCAATTCACCCAATTTAACATTCCATATATGCTCCACATACATCTATATACATATATTAGCATAAAACCATTTGGTCATAGGTTGGTGACTTACCTTTCCCTGATGAGTTATCCACTACTATAATTTCCTGTCTAGGTCGTTTGGTTCCACTCAAGTCTCCAATATCGTTTCCTCTTATCATAACTAATACGTTTAACATAAGTGTTGGCTATTATAGTCAAAATACACCATTTGACCCATTATCACCATTCCCATCAAACTAACTTTAATCACCTAGTTCATATACCTCATGAACCATACAAAAGCTCCAACCACCATATCACATCAACATGCAAGAAATGATCAAAATGGTGTTCCTAGATAATTATCACTATGAATAGTAACATTTAGCACCTTACAGATACTCAAATTTCGTATTTCAACATACTCTTCTCATACCCCATATGAGACCCATGAAAATTTGCATCAAAACAAACAAAAACTCATATCTTGATGTAGTTTGACGCAACAAGAACTTAAATTTTTTATTGCATGAGAGATTAGGCCAAGATTAAGCAATAACTTGGTCAATTTTTCTAGAAATTGGATTTCCCCTAGTTAAGCCCGTTTGATTAGTACTCATTTGGACATTAGTATTAATTAAAAAAACTTGAATGATATATACAAATTCCAATAACGCTTATTTATCAACTCGTAAATGATGATCAACTCGTAAACCAATAACACTTATTTATCTTGGTAATACTTCATAGAGCCATTGTCAATATTAAGTTGATTTTTGGACTCAAACTTTGGCATGTGCAGGAACCACAGCGATCTTCAGAGGAATGAGTAAGTTGATTTTTAGCAGATTATCTCACTAAATCTTAGCTAAATCTAACATATCAAACGTAATTTCCTTACACCGACGCGTGTATAGATACATCTAGGCTCATAGTACAGATGTACATATGATGCCTATGTCTTGTAGACTCTAAAACTTAGACTTCTCATCAATTTTTTATTTGCATACACAAATTTATCACATTCTTTGATTTCTATACTCAAACAAGAAACGTTAAGTAACTTGATCTCTCTTAGACTAAAACATAAAGTCGTCATGCGTACGAACAATTAGGCATTTATGACGTGAGCACATTTGGTCGTGCTTGAAATCCACGAGGATTTAGTAATTTTAATCATTACAAGTTGATAGTGTGTGAAAAATGATGAACGTGGGCGAAAACCGTGCGCAAAAAGGAGTTCGTATTCTCCCGGAATCGCGAAAACAAGAAAATCAAAGATTTGGACAAAATCCCGTGGGGAGGTACGCCCCGGGCCATGCACCAAGCTGGGGCGATGCGCCCGGGAGTGATTTGAGGCGGTGGATGAGTTTAAGATCAGATTTCGTCCAAAAAACACATTTTTTTCATATCTCTCGACCCTATTCGACTTCCAGACGACCAAAAACCCATTTTTACCGTTTAAACTCCATTTCAAAGTTGTTCAAACATCTGAATCATCCTAGGAATCATATCTACAAGTCCTGATCGTTATTTTAGCCGCAGAAATCCGTTAGATCAGGTAACGGTTCATTCTAACCTTCTAGACTGATAATGAATGATTAAATATTGTTTCTGAATGTGATGATATAGTTAGGATTGTTGATTATTGCCTAGATGATGGCTAGGATTGATTTTAAGTGAAAAACTCGAACTGTTAACTGGTAAATCCTTGTTTTGAGCCGTTGTAATGCCCGATTTGCATGGAATCATAACAATGGTTATAATGGTTTAAACCATTTGATTATGACAAGGTAGGGGATTAGTTTGATTAATATTTGGACACACAAGGTTAACTCCAAGTGTTTCAAACTAATCACAATCATTAACATACTCATTGGAAGGATTATCTGATGTTTAAGATAACAGACAGATCAGTATGTTAAATATGGTTATTAAACTTATTCTAATGTTACATTGTGATATTCCATGATATCTGAGTAATCAATAACAAGGATTGATCAGTTCTAAGCCATTAACCTGTCTAGGAACCTGTTTTAGCATGATAATCAACAACATTAACTATTTGATGGCTATTAAGGCAAGGTCTTTGACATTAGACGTTCAGAAAGATTTAATCAGGAAGTTAATGTGTAAATAACGTATTAAACGTAAACCAATGCAGATTTATATCATTAGCACAAATTACGAGGAATCTTGCTACCGTAAGATATCAAGTGAGTTCTATGAGCCCTGTTTAACTGTTTTAAATGCTTTGGGCTGATATGCATGTTATAAAGTTATTTTATGAAAATGACTGTAGGTATGTGTAAAGTTATTGTATGAAAGTGATTTTAACCTGATTATGGTCAGGTAAAGCATGTTTTCAGGAAAAATATGTTTTTAGATAAAGAAATGTTTTAAGTCTCAACTATGGTTGAGAAGTAAATGATTTTAAGAATTTCAGCTGAGATGTAATGAATACGTTAAGTCTCAATGATGATTGAGAAATAAATGATTTTACGAATCTCAGCTGAGATATAACGAATGTTTTTAAGTCTCAACTGCGGTTGAGAAAGAAATGATTATTTTTTTATATAAAACACTCGACTGAGGTTGAGGAGGAACATAAGACACTCGACTGAGGTCCAGGAGGAACATAAGACACTCGACCGAGGTCGAGGAGGAAATGTGGTTTTGCCAACTGCGGTTGGGCAAAACTTGAGCACAGCGATGAAAGGAGTCGCTTTTGCTTATGATGATTAAGAAGTCCTGCGTAAGAACAGGCATGCCGACTGTGTGTCGCCAGTTGATGGAATCTTATGCATGTGTAAGTTATCGACTTCGGGTTGATAGTCTAAGAGCCTTGTGCTGCACAAGCCTGTTTGACTTCAGGGTCAGCAGTTGACGGTGAAGTTCCTTCACTGTATGAATGATGTTATGATGATATGTATGTTATGTAATTATGTTATGATGCTATGTATATGATGAAATTATGATATAAGAACAGGTATGTTATGTAATTGGATTATGTTATACGATGACATGAATGAATAAGGATTTTCTAAGAAATAATCTTAGAACTCACCAGCATAAAGCTGACTTGTTTTACATGCATATCAGGTTGAATAGTTTGAGAGAGGAGACCAGGAGGGCTCATGGCATACATTGAAGACTACCCTGGCATAGACTGGCCGTATTATATGACTGTTAGAAGAGTTGTTATGTTTAATGAGTATTTTATGTATGTAATCACCTTAAATTCCGCTGCTATAGTAATGTAAATATGGTCTAAAGAGTATGGGTTTGATGTTTGCCAACCGAGGGGCTCGGGGCCTCTCAAGTTGGTATCAGAGCCATAGTTTGAGAGATCCGGTCATCCCTAATGGCTGGACTTAGACTGAAAATGGGACAGAATGAATGCCAGTCAAGGGTAGTTTGATGCCATGAGCATATGACCTTAGAGCTTTGTTATGTTTAAGATATAGATTAAAGTGTTATGTTGTTGCGAATGATAATGTGTTCATGATTGGAATGTTTAGAACTTATAAGTGAGGTAAATTGTTAATTACACTTGATCAACGTCATTAACAATTTACAATGCTTATTATGTCCTGAATTATTACCTTGATTGACACATGGTTGTTTGCAATATGTATAGAAAATTAAAATGGTAGGAGAAAAGAAAGAAGGTGGACATGGTAGAGGTCGAGGCCGACCACCTAAAAACAAGAAGCAAGCTGAGGAAGTACCAGTGAATAATGCGGAAACTGAAGTCAACACTGAAGAAGAAAATGAAGAGGAAGAAATTAGGCTTGAACCGGTGGTGGTAAAGGCAATATCTAATGAAGTTCGTAAAATTTTAAAAGATCTATTACCTTCAGATAGAACCAAAGCCGAAAAGGAAATTACTAAAGAAGGAGCTACTGAGGAAGGAGATAAAGCTAACAGCTCTAACATAGAGCACGATGAAGATGAGGTGTTGATCATCAATAATAAAGGCAGTGGTTCAAGTACTAAGGGACCCAAAGGATGTGATTACAAGGCTTTTAAAGGGTGCAATCCTCCACCCTTTGATGGTAAGAAAGATGCGGTGGCTACCTGCCATTGGGTTTCGGCTATGGAGGCGGTTATTGAAATTAGTGAATGTCGGATTGATCAAGCTGTGAAATTTGCAGCTCATTCATTTACTGAAGAAGCTTTACACTGGTGGAACACGGTCAAGCAGTCAAAGACCACTACTGCTGTGGAGGGTATGAAATGGGAAAACTTAAAGGAATTAGTTATGAAACACTTTTGTCCGAAGAATGAAATTGATAAAATCGAGCGGGAATTTCTGACTTTGAAAGCTGGACGTATGAATCATCGGCAATATACGTCCAAATTTAATGAAATGTCAAGACTGGTTCCTCATTTGGTAAACACGGAGGAACGCAGGTTGAATTTATATGTGGAAGGACTACCACCTAAAGTCCGAACACATGTGAAGGCGCATGCTCCCAGAACTTTTGAATCAACCGTAGAAATTAGCGGTATTGTCTGGGATGATGTGTTAGAAGTTGAACCAATACAGGAAGAACCTAAGCAAAAGTGGTCGTCTAGATTTAAAAGAAACCGAAATGACAAACCAGGACCCCCTATGAAAAGGTTTAAAATGGATGGAATTGAAACATGCCCTAAGTGTGGAAAGAAATATGGAGGAGAATGTCGGATGGGGACTACTTTGTGCTACCGATGTGGAAAAACTGGACATTTCTTGAATAATTGTCCTAGTATGCCAAAATGTTATAATTGTGGTGGAATCGGTCATATGAGCAGAAATTGTTTTAAACCAAAGACAATACCTACTGAAGCCAGTAAACCTGAAAGTAGCAAGGGAGGTGAGAAGCAAAAGGCAAAAGCTCGTGCCTTTACTATAACTAAAGATCAAGCAGATAAAGATCCGGATGTGGTGACAGGTACATTCTTGATTAATGACATCCCTGCTTTAGTGCTATTTGATTCTGGTGCAAGTATGAGCTTTGTGGCTATTACTTTTTGTGATAAACTGCGTACTAATGTTAAAAAGATAGAAAATGCCTTTAACATAGAAACTGCTCTTGGTAAATCCACTAGAGTAACGGAGGCCATTGATGATGATTGTTACATTGATATAGAAGGTCATAGATTCCCTGTTAAGTTGTTTGTGATTACGTTAGGAGGTTTCGATGTAGTTTTGGGTATGGATTGGTTGGCCAAACATGAGGCTAACATTGTCTGTCGACGAAATATGATTTTCTTAACGGCCCTTAATGGGAGTTCAGTAACGGTTTACGGGGATAAAGTGTTCAACGCGCCTAAAGTCATTTCAATGATTAAGGCGAGTGAATTTATGAGGCGAGGGTGTGGGGCTTATCTGGCCTATGTTATCGATAAAGAAGCTAAGGTAAAAGAATTAGAAGACGTACCCGTGGTATGTAACTTTCCTGATGTATTTCCTGAGGAATTGCCAGGTATTCCACCTGATCGGGAAATCGAATTCCAAATTGATGTTGTGCCAGGAGCTCAACCTGTTGCCAAGGCACCGTACCGTCTGGCTCCAACAGAAATGAAAGAATTAATGACCCAACTACAAGACATTCTAGACAAAGGTTTTATACGCCCAAGTGTGTCACCTTGGGGTGCACCAGTGTTATTTGTAAAGAAAAAGGATGGGAGTATGAGAATGTGTATTGATTATAGGGAATTGAATAAGCTCACAATAAAGAATAAGTATCCGTTACCAAGGATTGACGATCTGTTTGACCAATTGCAAGGAGCAAGTTGGTTTTCAAAAATCGATCTCAGATCAGGGTATCATCAACTAAAGGTGAAAGAACAAGACATTCCAAAGACAGCATTTCGCACACGTTATGGCCATTATGAGTTCCTTGTGATGTCTTTCGGATTAACAAATGCTCCTGCGGCGTTTATGGATTTGATGAATCGGGTGTGCAGACCTATGTTAGATCGATCAGTGATTGTGTTTATTGACGACATCTTAATCTACTCAAAGAGTGAAGGTGATCATGCTTGTCACATACGAGAAGTACTTGAAATACTAAGAAGAGAAAAGCTTTATGCCAAGTTCTCCAAATGTGCCTTTTGGTTACGAGAAGTGCAGTTCCTAGGTCATGTTATTAGTCCAGAAGGCATAATGGTGGACCCAGCTAAAGTAGAAGCAGTAATGAAATGGAATCCTCCGAAAACACCAACGGAAGTTCGTAGCTTTCTCGGATTAGCAGGTTATTATAGAAGATTTATTCAGGATTTCTCCAGGATTGCTACACCATTGACAAAATTGACTAGGAAGGAAGTAAAATATGACTGGGGTCCAACTCAGGTCCAGGCTTTTGAAGAATTGAAAAAGAGATTAACTGAAGCTCCTATTTTAGCATTGCCAGATGGTAATGAAGACATGGTGGTATACTCAGATGCGTCTTATCTGGGCTTGGGTTGTGTACTTATGCAAAGGGGAAAGGTAATAGCATATGCCTTAAGACAATTGAAAACCCATGAAACAAATTATCCAACACATGATTTAGAATTAGCTGCCGTGGTATTTGCTTTAAAAATTTGGAGGCACTATCTATATGGAGTTAAATGTACAATCTACACAGATCATAAAAGCTTAAAATACTTCTTTGAACAAAAAGACTTGAATATGAGACAAAGAAGATGGCTTGAGCTACTCAAAGATTATGACAGTGAGATCTTGTATCACCCGGGAAAAGCCAATGTGGTGGCTGATGCACTAAGTCGCAAGACAGAACACTCTGCTATACAAGTTAAGTCTTACAGTTTGGTAATAACACCAGATTTTCTAAATGAACTCAAGGATGCACAGAGGGAAGGATTAAAGGAAGGAAATGTTGGATTCGAAAGAATCTTCGGTCAAGTTAAGAATTTAGAAGAAAATGAAATTGGTGTTAAGATCCGATTTGGTCGAATGTGGGTTCCACGAAATGGGGACATCAGGTCAAGGATTCTAGAAGAAGCACATAAGTCACGTTACTCTATTCATCCTGGTGCAACGAAAATGTATCAAGACCTCCGAAAGGATTACTAGTGGCCAGGTATGAAGTTTAATGTGATGAAGTACGTAAACAAATGTTTGACATGTGCACAAGTGAAAGCTGAACATCAGAAACCTTATGGTTATGTGCAACCTTTAGAAGTCCCGGAATGGAAATGGGAACACATCACCATGGATTTTATAACTAAGTTGCCTCTTACAGCAAAACGTTATGATGCTATTTGGGTGATTGTAGACCGGTTAACGAAAAGTGCTCATTTCTTGCCTATACGGGAGACTTATACGTCGGAGAAACTGTCTGAACTATTTGTGAAAGAAATAATTACAAGACATGGAGTTCCAGTTTCTATAGTATCTGATCGTGATACACGATTTGTTTCAAGATTCTGGAAACAGTTTCATGAATCAATGGGCACAAGAATCAATATCAGCACTGCGTATCATCCTCAGACCGATGGAGAGTCTGAAAGGACTATCCAAACCTTAGAAGATATGCTCAGAGCTTGTATTATTGATTTTGGTGGTAGTTGGGATGATCATTTACCATTGGTGGAATTCTCGTACAACAATAGCTACCATGCTAGTATTGGCATGCCACCATATGAAGCATTGTACGGACGGCGTTGTAGGACACCGGTATGTTGGGGAGGTGTAGGACAGAAAGAAGTGGGAAGTAAAGCTGCAGTGTTAGATTTGACAGAAAAGCTTCAACTAGTTAAAGCGCGAATGAAAGCTGCACAAGATCGACAAAAGTCCTATGCCAATAAAAGACGGAGACCAATAGAGTTTGAGGTAGGAGATCAGGTACTGTTAAAAGTTTCACCATGGAAAGGAATTATTCGATTTAGGAAAAGAGGAAAGCTGAGTCCAAGATTTATTGGACCTTTTCGAATAATGGCACGGGTCGGTAAGGTAGCTTACCGACTAGATCTGCCAGATGAACTAAGTGGAATTCATCCAACATTTCACGTTTCACATTTGAGAAAATGTCTAGCAGATGATGTAGCATATGTGCCGTTAAATGACATTGAAGTTGATGAGAAGTTAAACTACATAGAAGAACCAGTTGCAATTGTTGATACGAAAGAGAAACAGTTACGTAACAAGGGGATTAAGCAAGTTAAGGTTCAATGGAAACACCGAAAAGGATCTGAGGCGACATGGGAGACTGAAGACGAGATGAAACGACTCTACCCACATTTGCTTGAAACGTAACAGGTTTCGAGGACGAAACCTATTGTAAGGAGGGTAGATTTTTAACAATCGAAAATTTAGCAATTTAATAGTAAACGTACGAGATTTCGGTTACTGTTGAAACTGTGACGATTGTGTACGAACAATTCGGCATTTATAACGTGAGCACATTTGGTCGTGCTTGAAATCCACGAGGATTTAGTAATTTTAATCATTACAAGTTGATAGTGTGTGAAAAATGATGAACGTGGGCGAAAACTGTGCGCAAAACGGAGTTCGTATGCTCCCGGAATCGCGAAAACAAGAAAATCAAAGATTTGGACAAAATCCCGTGGGGAGGTACGCCCCGGGCCACGCTCCCAGCTGGGGCGATGCGCCCGGGAGTGATTTGAGGCGGTGGACGAGTTTAAGATCAGATTTCGTCCAAAAAACACATTTTTTTCATATCTCTCGACCCTATTCGACTTCCAGACGACCAAAAACCCATTTTTACCATTTAAACTCCATTTCAAAGTTGTTCAAACATCTGAATAATCCTAGGAATCATATCTACAAGTCCTGATCGTTATTTTAACCGCAGAAATCCGTTAGATCAGGTAACTGTTCATTCTAACCTTCTAGACTGATAATGAATGATTAAATATTGTTTCTAAACGTGATGATATAGTTAGGGTTGTTGATTATTGCCTAGATGATGGCTAGGATTGATTTTAAGTGAAGAACTCGAACTGTTAACGGGTAAATCCTTGTTTTGAGCCGTTGTAATGCCCGATTTGCATGGAATCATAACAATGGTTATAATGGTTTAAACCATTTGATTATGACAAGGTAGGGGATTAGTTTGATTAATATTTGGACACACAAGGTTAACTCCAAGTGTTTCAAACTAATCACAATCATTAACATACTCATTGGAAGGATTATCTGATGTTTAAGATAACAGACAGATCAGTATGTTAAATATGGTTATTAAACTTATTCTAATGTTACATTGTGATATTCCATGATATCTGAGTAATCAATAACAAGGATTGATCAGTTCTAAGCCATTAACCTGTCTAGGAACCTGTTTTAGCATGATAATCAACAACATTAACTATTTGATGGCTATTAAGGCAAGGTCTTTGACATTAGACGTTCAGAAAGATTTAATCAGGAAGTTAATGTGTAAATAACGTATTAAACGTAAACCAATGCAGATTTATATCATTAGCACAAATTACGAGGAATCTTGCTACCGTAAGATATCAAGTGAGTTCTATGAGCCCTGTTTAACTGTTTTAAATGCTTTGGGCTGATATGCATGTTATAAAGTTATTTTATGAAAATGACTGTAGGTATGTGTAAAGTTATTGTATGAAAGTGATTTTAACCTGATTATGGTCAGGTAAAGCATGTTTTCAGGAAAAATATGTTTTTAGATAAAGAAATGTTTTAAGTCTCAACTATGGTTGAGAAGTAAATGATTTTAAGAATTTCAGCTGAGATGTAATGAATACGTTAAGTCTCAATGATGATTGAGAAATAAATGATTTTACGAATCTCAGCTGAGATATAACGAATGTTTTTAAGTCTCAACTGCGGTTGAGAAAGAAATGATTATTTTTTTATATAAAACACTCGACTGAGGTTGAGGAGGAACATAAGACACTCGACTGAGGTCGAGGAGGAACATAAGACACTCGACCGAGGTCGAGGAGGAAATGTGGTTTTGCCAACTGCGGTTGGGCAAAACTTGAGCACAGCGATGAAAGGAGTCGCTTTTGCTTATGATGATTAAGAAGTCCTGCGTAAGAACAGGCCTGCCGACTGTGTGTCGCCAGTTGATGGAATCTTATGCATGTGTAAGTTATCGACTTCGGGTTGATAGTCTAAGAGCCTTGTGCTGCACAAGCCTGTTTGACTTCAGGGTCAGCAGTTGACGGTGAAGTTCCTTCACTGTATGAATGATGTTATGATGATATGTATGTTATGTAATTATGTTATGATGCTATGTATATGATGAAATTATGATATGAGAACAGGTATGTTATGTAATTGGATTATGTTATACGATGACATGAATGAATAAGGATTTTCTAAGAAATAAACTTAGAACTCACCAGCATAAAGCTGACTTGTTTTACATGCATATCAGGTTGAATAGTTTGAGGGAGGAGACCAGGAGGGCTCATGGCATACATTGAAGACTACCCTGGCATAGACTGGTTGTATTATATGACTGTTAGAAGAGTTGTTATGTTTAATGAGTATTTTATGTATGTAATCACCTTAAATTCCGCTGCTATAGTAATGTAAATATGGTCTAAAGAGTATGGGTTTGATGTTTGCTAACCGAGGGGCTCGGGGCCTCTCTAAACATTATCCTGATCATATTGTATCAGAACAAATCGTATGATTTGGGTTTAGATCAGTTTGAGACATCAATTATTTTCAAGGACTCAAGTTACCTTACAACTAAGGTGTGTACATAGTCTCATTTTTATTTTTACTATTTTTCTCACAAGTAGAAAGTACGTAACCTGTTTTTTGTGTGCTGAACTTTGTTTGAACTATTTTGTTACATGACTTGTTTGTTTATGTAGCACTAATAAATCTATTGTGAATTATATGAGTTTGTTCTATTTTAAGTCCACATGATAGTTTGACAATTTTCTACACAATCATTAAACTTTGGGTTGGAGCTAGTGGGTAGGTATTAAATAGATCTATTTGGGATTGACAAAGCCCACATATTCTTTTCTGACTTGCTAGGTAAAGTCGACATACGCCACGGTATGACACTTAAGTGAATATACCCAATGTTCTAGTTGTGTTATTATTCAAACTATAAATCATGTATATATGGACTCACATCACAACTATGGTTATTTACAAACCTATGAGCTCACTCAATTATTTTAGTTGACACTTGTTTTTGACGTATTTTTCAGGTAATAATTTTGCAAAGTTGGAAGTTTATAGCTAATCAAAGGATATAAACAAGACCTTATATGCATAGGCATTATTTCATTTGTATTTTGTATTATTGTTTAGAATTATATATTCGTATTATGGATTGATTTGGTTTTATTTAGCGGAATATATTTTACAAGTGATTGTGTTGTGTGAAATTGCATTTTAGTATCTCTCTTGAATCTGTGTGTTTTGATATGCGTTCAGTCACACTTCTACAATTCCGCATTTGGCAGGGGTGTGACATCAATGTTTTTCCTCGAACTTTGTTAGACGACAACAATGTGTACAAACCTCACCACTTCGTCAGCATGTGATAACTGCCATCTTTTTAGGTTTTTAAAACCATCAGGACAGAATGCTTTTAGCGGCAAATAGAACGAAGCGGACAATATAACGCAATCTATCAAAAGTATTGTTCACACATTTCATCAAGTCCTTAAAAGTTATGACTAACATAAAAAAAATTCTTAATAGTAATATATGTAATGACCGATTTTAACGGTCACGTATGTCTTAATAAGTGAATTATATTATGTTTTAAATTATGTTGTAATAATAATATAATAGCATTTGGGGTGTTAGAGTTAACTGTTTGTTGGATCCGAATCAATAGAATGATGAAATACTAATGGATTAACATAGGAAACTTACTTGTTGGAATTGGTATCTTTGATGCAGAAGAAGATGCCATGATTTCCTTTATGTTGCCAATTTGATGGATTTGATAAGAACAAAGAAGATCAATTTTGTTACCTGTGTGATGGTTTTTTTCCTCTGTGTTCTTTTGCTTTAGGGTTAGGCAACAATGAAAGGTAAATCCCTTTTATATATATGTGTTGTATTTCCATAAATTACAACATAGACAAAATATAGGGACCATTTATGTCACATGTGAGACTTCAATAAATGGGAAGGCCAGATTATATTTATAGGTATCAACATTCTCCCACTTGGCCGTAAACCATTTATGACAAGTATTTATTAAGTTTTGGCCAAATTGAACACTTGTTAAAATTCATATTAAAATTATAAGCAGAAAGTTACAGTAATTGAATTAATAATCAATTCAAGACCCCCAACAATCATACTCAAGTCTTAATATAAATTACATAAGAACATATGACAAAATTTATTAATTATACTTGATCTAAGATGTATATATAAATACGTCTATGAATAATAACTGCATGCAATGTTAATCATAGACAAATAAGTTATTTAGTGAAATTAATAATACACACTATATGTTGTTTTGTACATAACTTCTATACAAAACCCATTCTTGATATAAGATCTTCAAACACTTTGGGTGGTAGACCTTTAGTCAACGGATATCTTTCGTGTTAACGTATTCGATACAAAGACTATTTTCTTCTACTCATTAACGAACGAAAAAATACTTTGTATCAAGATATAAGCCAGCTCCAGTCGAACTGATACTGTTCAAAAAATTTACAGCTACTGAATTATCACAATAAATCTTCAATGGTCGTGAGATGGAATTTATAACTTTGAGTCCACCAATTAGATTTCTCAACAACATTCCATGACAAGTTGCGTTACAAACAAAAACATATTCTGTCATCATAGTAGATGTTGTTGTTAACTGTTGTTTATGACTTTTCCATGAAATAGGTCCTCTTCCTAACATAAAGATGTATCCAGATGTTGACTTTTTATCATCTTTGCATTTTGCAAAGTCAGAGTCTGAATAACCTATCACTTCAAGATTGTCACTTCTTTTGTATGCCAATTTATGGTCCTTTGTTCCTTGAAGATAGCATAATACTTTCTTTGTTTTTTTTCAATGATCTAGGCCACGATTAGATTGATAACGACCTAGCATTCCAGCAATATACGCTATGTCAGGACGGGTACATACATTAGCATACATTAAACTCCCAACAACAGACGCATAAGGAATCAATCTCATCTGTTCCTTTTCTACCTTAGTCTTTGGACATTGAAATGTACCAAAAACATCTCCTTTAACTACGGGAACAACTAATGGTGAGCAATGTTGCATGTTGTAGCGAGTTAGAACACGGTTAATATAAGCTTTTTGAGACAAGCCTAGTGTTCCACTTGCTCTATCTCGATGTATTTCAATACCTATGACATAAGAAGCTTCATCGAGATCTTTCATGTCAAAATTAGACGATAATGATCGTTTTGACTCATGTAACATATCTAGACTATTACTTGCCAATAGAATATTATCTACATATAGGAAAAGTATATAAAACTTGCTCCCACTCATTTTGAGGTAAGTGCATTGATCAACTCGGTTCTTAACAAAGCCATCCTTTTTCATAACTTCATCAAATTTTAAGTACCATTAACGGGATGCTTGTTTTAGCCCATATATAGACTTCTTTAATTTGCAAAGTAGATGTTCTTTACCTTTAGGCTTAAAGCCTTCAGGTTGAGTCATGTTAACATCTTCATATAGCTCACCATTAAGGAAAGCAGTTTTAACATCCATCTGATGTAGCTCCAAATCAAAATGAGCTACTAAGACCATTACAATCCTTAGGGAATCTTTTCGAGAAACAGGTGAAATGGTTTCCTGATAATCAATTCCTTCTTTATGAGTATAACCTTTTGCAACCAATCGTTCTTTAAAATGCCAAACATTTCCATTTGGGTCTAATTTGGTTTTATAAACCCATTTGCATCCTACGGGTTTAACCCCGTTTGGTAATTCAACCAATTCCCAAACGTTGTTCTTATCTATTGATTCAAGTTCATCAATCATATCATTGTGCCATTTAGAAGATTGGTCACTTGTAGTGGCTTCATTATAGGAAGTTGGATCATTATTCTTTCCTATGTCTATATCAACTTCACTAAGGTAGGTTATATAATCATCAAAATTAGGAGGTCTTTTAGACCTTGATTACCTCCTTAGTTGATTATCGGGTTGAACAATCGCAGTGGTATGTGGTGGGCCTGCTTGATTAGAATCTAATGTGCCTACCTGGTGAGGGATATCAGGAACATTTGGATCTTCTTCAACAAGTGGTGGTGCATGGTCATGTACAAGAGGTGTTAATGGTGGTAAAGATAAAGAATTCATCCCCCCCCCCCCACCTCTTGTATTTTGTGAAGGTTATAATCATGACATGAACTACACCCACTAATGTTAAAGTTCTCAAGGAATTCAGCATTACGAGTTTCTACAATACGTGTGGTGTGAGAAGGATAATAAAATCTATATCCTTTTGATCTTTCAGGATAACCAACAAAGAAACAACTGGAAGTTTTCATGTCAAGCTTCTTTTGTTGTGGATTATAGAGTTTTGCTTTAATAGGACAACCCCATACTTTCATATAACGTAAACCAGGTTTCCTTCCTGTCCAAATCTCAAAAGGAGTTTGGGAACAAATTTAGAAGAGACCCTATTTATAATATGAAAATTTGTCTTTAAGGCCTTAGTCTAAAGAAATTTAGGCAATCCTGAATTGGCTAACATACTGCGTACCATGTCCATAAGTGTTCTGTTTCTTCTCTCAGCTAAACCATTTTGCTGAGGAGTACAAGACATGGTATATTGGTTTATAATCTCGTGTTCTCCACAAAAAAATAGAAAATGGACCGGGAACTTGACCAATATCAATATGTCGACCATAATATTCACCTCCTCTATCTGAACGCACTACTTTGATTTTACAATTCAGCTGATTCTCAACTTCAGGTTTGAAAACTTTAAACATATCTAGTGCTTCAGATTTTTCTTTGATCAAGTATAAGTACATATAACGTGAATGATCATCAATAAAAGTAATAAATGATTTATGTCCAGTTATCCCTTCGGGAAAGGGTCCACAAATATCAGTACGTATAAGTTCTAGAAGACTAGAACTTCTAGGCACCACGTTTATTTCCTCTTGTCATTTTACCTTTAAGACATTTAACACAAGTTTCAAAATCATTGAAATCAAGATTTGTCAATACTTCATCCTTCACATGTCTTTGCATTCTATCTCGCGAAATATGGCCTAAGCATTGATGCCATAACATGGATGAAGTTTCCAAATCTCTCTTTCTTTTCTTAGTTACTTCATTAACATTATATGAAAGTAAGGACTTTGAAAATTGGTTATCTAGTTCTAATTTCTACAATTCTCCATCCAGATGACCACGACAAATAAGATTTGAATTCTTAGTGATTGTCACTGTTGAACATTCATGATGAATTATATAATCATCAAGGTCTAATTTACATACAGATACTAAATTCCGAGTAATTCTTCGTACATACAAAGTATCATGTAAGTACAAACAATGACCAACTTTAGTTACAAGTTTCATAGCACCAAAAGTTTCTACTACATGTTCAACATCATCACCAACATTAAATGTACTTTGGCCCTTTCTTAGTTTCTGGATTGTATGGAATTCCTGCATAGTATTAAAAATATGCACCATAGAACCAGAATCAACCCACCAAGTGTTAGAAGGAACGTTAATATTAAGAGACTCAAAAATCATAAAAAAATGATCACCTTTCTTAGCCACCCAGTCCTATAATTTCGGGCAGTCTCGTTGCCAATGCCCTTTCTTACGGCAGAATTTGCAATTAGGCTTCACTTTAGACATGATTGAACTAGGATTAGTACCTAATTTTGACTTTTGGGCTTTAGAACTTCCTCCATTCTCGAAATTACTCTTTCTCTTATGTGGAGTGGATGCGGTAAGATGAACAGATTCAGTTTTCCCCAGTTTCAGACGTTCTTCATCCTGTACACACATAGCAATCAACTCACTCATAGACTGTTTGTCTTTCTAAGTGTTATAGTTGATTTTAAAAGCATCTAAGCGTGTAGGAAGTGAAGTCATAATGAAATGGACTAAGAAACCATCAGATATTTCCATGTTCATGCCCTTTAGCTTAATGGCCATGTCGCTCATCATCATAATGTGCTACGCACTTCACTTTATCCAACGTATTTCTTTGTAAGCATCTTGAGAATTACTGTGCTTGCATGCGCTTGAAGATCCTTTGAATTGTTCTTCAACTGAATCCAGGTAAGTCTTTGCATTGTCAAAAATAGGAATAGCTCCTCTGATTGCAACTAAGATGGAGTTCTTGATTATAATTAATGACATTCTATTCGGCCTCTCCCACTTATCGTACTCTAACTTTTGCTTAGTAGTACTTGAAGAAGTTATAGTAGCAGGAGCTTCATGTCGAAGAGAGTAATCAAGATCCATCATGCCAAGAGTGAGCTTACAAAATTTGCACCAGTAAGTAAATCAATGCCATAATTAGGACTTATGGGAGATGCTAAACAATCATAAGTGAAGAAAAGAAATGAAATAGATTATTGGATAATCAAACAAGAATAATAAGAACATTGAAGATAAAATCTATTATAACACCCATATAATAGATTCATGTTTAAAGATTCAAAAATTGGGATCGGAATAAGATGCTAGTAGTTTCCAGATTCAGCGAGACATGGAACTTAAAGGGTTATTGCCTCTCTCGCCCTATTAATACAGTGATTCAACTTTACGTTTCCTTAATTCCCTTTTTGGTTCCTTTTCTTCAATCGTGAGATTTTGATGGAATAAAAATTGAACTGCAGAGGATTTGAGATGGTGAGAGATGAACAAAAATTTTCTGAGCCGCAAAGATCTTAGTCATAGAGGGTTTTATAAACCGCAAATGTTTAAAAAATTGATGAGCCTCAAGGATTGATGAGTTCGTAAGAACCATGAACATCAAGGATTTCTTAGCAGTAGAACATGGAGAAGAAATCGATTCATAAATCCAGGTTTGTTATTTAAAGGTATTGTATCGATGCTTTTATTTTAGCGATGTCCGTTGATTATCATGTTTCAACAAAGCAAATTGATCGGTTATCTTAAAATCATTCAAAATCATTTTTGATATTATTAAGCGAATCGATTTATTTATTTATTTTTTGATATTATACATTAATCAATTAGTAACTATGTATCCAGAATTTTAATATCATTGGTTATACACCAAATCGATTTTTTTCTGACATTATCAAGGCATACCGATTGAAGAAATTGAAAACCGATAGACAAACAATTCATTATACCATCCGAATTTCATTACCAGAGTCAATTAATCAACATTTTCTCTGATACCACATGTTGGTTGAATCTGAATTAGTAGAATGATGAAATATTAATGAATTAACATAGGAAACTTACTTGTTGGAATTGATATCTTTGATGCAGAAGAGGATGCCATGATTTCCTTTATGTTGTTGCCAATTTGATGAATTTGATAAGAACAGAGAAGATCAATTTTGTTACGGGTGTGATGGTTTTTCTCCTATGCTTTCTTTTGATTTAGAGTTAGGCAACAATTAAAGGTAAATCCCTTATATATATATATATATATGTGTGTGTGTGTGTGTGTGTGTGTGTGTGTGTGTTGTAATTCCATCAAATACAACGTAGAAAAAAATATAGGGACCATTTATGTCAATATGTGAGACTTCAATAAATGGGAAGGACACATTATATTTATAGGTTCCAACATTAACTCGTAACTACCTTGATTTGGTTGGTGAAGTGAGTTAATAATTATAATAGCAAGGGATTAGAAATGTCAATTGGGAAAACTTGAGATAAGAGAGATAAGACCACTGACTTGGTCAAAATCTAGTTTTTATAATGAGTTGTGTGTGCTCATATATGGGAGCTAGATAATAAAGGAGAAGAAAAAAAACATAGCTTTCAGCTCTTGATTCTAGTTGATTTCATGGTTAAATTTTAGAATTGAAGGCTTAATCCTACTGATTGGTGATTACTAACAGCTTGTAAGTGAAACAGTCTTCAAATTTGATGTTACTTATGAGTTCACGTGATGAACAAGGTTAGGGTAAATCTTAATTCTAAAATTTATTGTTTGAATGAGTTAGAAACCATGAAATGATGCTTATTATCTATTTGAAACAATCATAACTTGAAATTACTTGCAATTGGAATAGGGTAACTGGAGAAGTTATGAGTATTATAATTGAGTTCGATAATTAGTAGGATTGTTTATATCATGGTTTGAATAAGTTATGTGTCAATTTAACTAATCTATTATAAAACTGATGAAAAAGGTGAATTTGGAAAATATAAGTTGAATTGGTTAATGTTTAAACATTAACAAAATTAGTTAAATTAAATCATATACATAAAGTGTTTGATAAAATGCATGATAATGAAATCTTATAAGAATGATAATCATATGATGATTGAATTGGTAATTTGATTTGCAATAAACATATAGTAATACATAAGACTCAAATGAGTCAAATAAACTTGAATGATTGTGAATATGAATTATGTGTATTAAATATTTTTTTGTATATGTGTGAATACACCTAGGATGTAGTAGGGAAAATCAAGGAGCAAGCCATAGAACTAGAAAGGAGAGTATAGATGTTGACCAATCATTCAAACAATGTAGGTCATCTGACTTGCTAAAACACTACATTTAAATATATAAAGGGAATTTATAAATTGAAACCCACCCTAAGTTGTAAAAACCAAGGAAAAACATGTAAAAAAAGGTTTTCAAAATATTTTTTATAGGTTTGTAACATTATATGGCTTATTATTAATAAAAAACATCAAAAAAGCACCAAGAGAATTTTCTTAAAAAGAATATTTTGTAATACCATGCCCATATTTTTATGTATGTGTTACGTGGTGTTACAAAATATTTTTAAAGATTATTGGCTCAACATTTTTTTTTGTTTTTTTATAAAGTTGACAAAATAATGTTACAAATCTATAAAAAAAATATTAAAAAATCACAAGTTACATGGGTGTTTCCATAATTTTCATAACTCAAGGTGGTTTTCAAAATATGTGACCAATGTCAATTTAGTGATTAAATATGGGTTAAAAGTGGTTGTTCCTAGCTACCTTAACCAGTAAGGTAAGTAGAGTGTCAAACCATTAAAGGTTTATGTAGATAGTGTTGATGCTACTTGATTTATAGACTAAATTACCTAAATCTGAGAATGTGAACTTAAATTGGAATTGTTGGTTTGAAATGGGAAAACTGAATGTGATAATAAGTGAAAATAAAAATAAATGATTTGTAAGTCAAACGTAAGAACAAATCATACTTGGATTTGGTATAATAAGGAATATGTAATCTTACATATTAACACTTTAAGAAATTATATAGATATGATTTGTTTAGAATTCGTGTGGATGCATAATTGCAACTTAGATTTCTGATTTTACGAACTAATTAATATAAACCAACTAATGGAAAAACCTGGATTCACAATCCCAATTACCAATTAGGTTAATAATACAATCAACATTCAATGTTTAGCAACATGAAATTGAAAAATGATGAATATTCAATGGGCAATTAACATAAATCATTCAACCAATTACGAAATAAACATACAAACATAAACGGATCAAAAAATCTATCAATGTTTGCATCCAATTACAAATGAAACACTAAGAAAACCTAAGCCTAGCTAACCGTTCACCTAAGTATGATTACAGAAGATTTAGCCTTTAAATATGCATTATTTATTGATCTGATCTTCATTCGGAATGAAAAGATATTAACTTCAATGGATTCAGGAGGCTTGGAAGACCAAAATTCATCACTTTTTCGACCAGAAAGCTCCCCAAAAACGTCCCCCTTCGAAACCCTAAGATTTGGGTTTAAATAGGGTTAAGATAAAGCAAAATTTCAATTTTTTCGGGCGTCGGTATATGATACGCTAGGCCTGCGGTATCATATGCCCACCCAGTTAAGATACGGTGCCAAGTTTCTGTCTACGCTTAAAACTGGGTGTATCATACACAGGGCGTATGATACGCTGGTCTAAGCGTATCATATGCCAAAGAAGACGTTATATTTAAATTTGTTGTTACACCCCGAGCCGGCGGGGTAGGATCGGGTTTCTCCATCGAGTGGAAGGTTCCAGGGGCGCGATATCGTGAGTGATAATCGTGATGATCAGATTGTTTACATTGCACATGATATAATTGAGAAATGCTAAATAGAATAGAATTACAAAGTTAAATTACATCAGTATTGTTTATAATTTAACAATGTAAATCTACCATCAACATCATAAATTTCTATCTTGTATTTACACAAGATATACAAAATAATCTGTTTAATGATGTTTTCAAAAGTATGCAGGTCCAAAACACTAAGTCTTCTATCCGAAGTCCTAGTCCAAAAGTAATGACTTCTTACTTGACCTGTTCGTCACCTGAGAAGTCACGCAAAAAGATCAAGTCAACACATGGTTGGTGAGTTCATGTATTTTAGTTATTGAAAAATAGATTTGTGAACCTTTTAGGTAAAACCTTAACCTCATTATCAACACCAGTATCATCCAACTCGGTATGCTTATATATAGGTCATACCCCTGAGTCGAGCCTACGACCCGCCCAGACGCCGTCCCACCACATACTAAGCCGCATAGGACATTGTTGTTAATGATAATTAAGCATTTTACCTATCATTCCTTTCTATGATCATCTGAGATTTAAAGCACTCTGTTTACTAGTTTATGATATCAACCCAAAATGTTTATGTTTCCCCTAGGTAACAACCTTAATCTCATTAACATCACTTGTATCATCCAGCTCGGTATGCTTATATATAGGGCATACCCATGAGTCAAGCCTACGACCCGCCCAGACGCCGTCCCACCACATACTAAGCCGCATAGGACATTGATCTTAATGATAATTAAGCGTCATACCTAACACTCACTTCTATGTTAAAAGACTTGATTTCCATAATTCGAAATAAAACTGATTTCCTGGGTTCACCATGTCTTCATGATTTCCCAAAAGCAATTATAGAAATAAAATGTTAAATGTTTAATTAAATAAATAAATAACATTTACATACAACTAAGACATGATGATTGGGCCTTATTCGACTCAATCAATTAGTCTTAGTTGTTGGTGGTTGTCCAAGTTGTACCCTCTCACACGTGGCCCATATAGCATGACCCACAAGGAGTCTACCTGTATGCGTCGGGACTTTCATGATTTGCCCATATCAGCTTGACCCTTTGGCCTACTATATGCGTCGGGACTTTAAGGATATCCTTTGATTCTGATCTTCATTGATTCATGATTCTCTTGATTTCTTGATTTCATCTGATAGCTTAAGTTATTGCCCATGTAGTTTGACTACTATAGTCTACTACTGTGAAGGGACTTTTCGTGTGTTACACGTGGTCTCGATTTACATACAACTGACAACTCACCTTACTTTAGGTATTAATGATTTCATTAGATCATAATGATTTCATTATTTCAATGATTCACACACGGTTATGATTCCCATGATTCACTTGATTTCTGATCTGTAGAAATCCCTGATTTCACAATGATTATATATTTATGTGTAGGATCCTGAGTTTACTGATCACCCACTAGATTTGATTCCATTGCATTTGATCTTTAGCTTTGGTTCTTTTGATTTCACTTTGAATTTAGATTCTGAAATTTGAACTCGATGGACTAAGGGTTTCTTTAGAGTTGTAGAATTTAAGTATTACTCCTAAGAGTAATTTAATTAACGTATTAGTTAATTCAGCATAGAGATTTCCTAAACATAAGTCTAGGATTATGAACAAACATTCATATATACAACATATAATAATTAAAGCATTTAAGTAAACAATTTAATTAAAACAGTTTACGCATGCTTCTCAGCCCCGCGTTTTAAAACAAAAATGTTTAGAAAAGGGGCAATGAACTCACCTGTGCTGCTCTGTATTGATTTACCACAAAAATGCGCGCTCGTTGTTGTAAACTAAGTATCTTTAGTACCTGAGTTGTTTTAAGAGAATTCGAATATGATAAGTATATATGGTATCCGTCGTAACTAGGGTTTGGTCTCGGTGGGCCACTATGTGTCCTAGACTACTAATGCGTTTCTATGACTTCATCTAACCAGTCTAACTTATTTCCCGTTAGTAACCCATATCACATGATTAATCATAACATGTTCTTAATTAACATGTTTTTAAAGTAACTCCATTCAAGCTAATCATTAAATTAGAAAATCATTTATTTTAGTTGAAAGAGTTTATAAGTTAACTTATTTTATAAAAAAAATATGTTTAATTTAAATGAAAGAATAGTTAACACATGATGGGCAGAGAATAAGCCCATTGGGTCAAACTCGAGCCCAACATTAATCTTTGTGTGTTCAATGGCACTTGATCAATGTATTTGGTTAAATAGGCCCAGATAATACAATTAAATCATATAGGTTGGGTACGAGTACTCATGAACCTTTCCAATGATCAAGCGTTAACATTTAATCGATGTGTGACACCATAGATTATCGTTGTGACCCCTAAGGGTGTTTGTGTATTTTAACCTTTGTCTTAAGAAACTATAACCCATGCTTTTAGATTACTCAGTGTTTAAATCCCTAGATGTACTCTCTTGTGATTATGCCATGAAATCCTAATAAGATTTCATGCACACACACCTAACATGCCATGCATGCAAGTTCCACGTAGTCCCCATGCCTTTCACCAACTTTCGGTCACAGTTAAGTATTTCTTTCAGGCATTCGACCATATGATATGCACCCAGCTCTGACCGACTAGGACATAGCCTGAATGGATGCTAAGGACGAACCAGTCCGAAAGAATGAGTTTAGGCCGAACGGAGGTGCTCACCCAAATAGGGCATGGCCGAATAAAACTAGGCGATCGAATGGGTGAAGGGCGAATGGGAGATTCACTGAATGAGGTGAGGGTCGTATGTGTTGGGCCGAGTGGAAGACTGCCGAACGAATGGGAGTTGGATTGGTCGAATGAGTTACTGCCGAATGAGGCCTTGGCCGAATCATGGATTAGCCGAATGAAGGCTGGTTCGGGCGAAGAAGGTTGGCTAGCTGGGCAAGAACCATTCGGCCGAATGTTGCCTTGAGGGGGGGCTCATACGGCGAGCTGGGTGCACTCATTCGGCCCTTCAAAATGCAGCAAGAACAACTATGGTTATTCGATCTAATCAACCAGGAAATGAAGGGAGGTTTGTTCCTACATTATCCTAAGAGTGTGTGAGGTGATTTCCTAAGGCTTTGAAGTGGTTTAGTCGGTTTCTACAAGGGGTCGAAATAGGGTTTTTGAAACCCTAAAATGCAACAAAACACAGATCTTTACCTCGATTCGGATGGATCCAAGTCTCGATCTGTTGTACTTCTATGATCTACAAGCTATAAGGGTTGTTTTGACACTAAAATGAGCCGATTTCGTGAAGAAATGAGTAAGGAAGCTTAGAGACAAGATGATGGTTCTAGTGAGAGAAACTAGAGAGAGCTCCGAAAATCTTGTGATGGTGGCTGGTTGGTGGGTCTTGAATGAGGCATTTATTGCATCATTTAAGGCTTAACATAATACCCTCGTGCTCGGTCTCGCTCGGTTTCGCGTAACAAGTCGTTTTCATAACGAAACGACTCGGTTGTAAAAATAGAATTTATAAAATTATTTTAGGTTATGATTCCTAATAAATTAACTAAATATCTTTTATTTATTTTAAATTTTCAAAAACCTTTAATTTACAGTTAAAAAAATCGAATCATACGGTTATCGCGCGTATTCGTTCGGATCGTCATCCGTACGAACACGGCGATAACTATACTTTTCAATATTGTTTTCTAATTATTGAATATTATTCAGAACGTTAAACTTCCAGATTTATTCGTACAGATCGTCACCTATACGAATAATCCGTCGGTTTAGCATTCACGTAACAACATCTATAATGTTTTGTTCAGTAAAGCCTCACATACGTTTATACATAATATAATCCTAACAAATAATCACATGATGGTTCTGTATCGTTAGATAAATATCTGACTGATGAACCATAATTCTGAGCTTTGATTCTCTGAACTGAATCTGAACTGTGCTATGATACATGTAATGAATATGCCATATAAATGATAACTGAAATATGTACCTGATTTACTGTTCATGTACTGTAGAGATCACTGTTCCGGTAACGTTTCCAGCACTGATGTTACATTTGTCTCATCGAGAAACAACATTTTCATATATTATGTCTTCCGTAACTCCTCTCCTAGATCGAGATATGATCATTTCAATTTCCATGCTTTTGTTGGTTGGTCTGGTTCGTTTGTTAAACGTTTTCGCTCAATAAGCGTCTCAGGGCATCCTTTTAACATGTTTTTACCTGAAATTCACAAACGTATGTCAAAATATCATTGTTCTATATGAAATGCACATAAAAATGTATTTTTAAACCCTTTAGACTTGTGAAAACCATAACCCCGTCACATTTTCACACTTTTTGCTCCTCATTTATCACCTTCTTTGCATTATTCCCCTGGGACTGTCAAATATGAACTCTTTCTCTATGGTGCCACCCTTATTCACAGTGTAAATAAGAGGACACTTTTTAGTAGTACATATCATAAAACATTTATTTTTAACAACATCAGTGAAAGAGTTTGCCAGTATATTTAAATTTAACTTACGGTTCCCAAATGTCTTGCTGACCATACTCTCTCGGCAATTGATATGTGCATTACCTGTTACCAAAAATGGTCTTCTGAGTATGACAGTAAGCTGCTGTGACACCCGGCAATTTCAGGTAAATTACAACTCTTACACTCTATGTATTTCACATTCATACTTGTTACATTTCATTTAATTATGTTTAATTAGATGAGCCAAACACAAACAACTACGAAACGATAGTTCAAGGAACTAACGAATCGTACATTGCACATTGGTTTTGGAAACCAAGTGCGGCAAACACAAACACAAACACTAACGCAAAACAATAATTGGGGAAATTATTGAATTGTGCATTACACGTTGATTACGATTAATCAAGCGTGCAAACATTTCGTAAAACACGAACACAAATGATCACCGTTAATTCGAGGAATTATCGAAACACA
The DNA here is from genome assembly GCA_009363875.1 of Mikania micrantha. NCBI lineage: Eukaryota > Viridiplantae > Streptophyta > Magnoliopsida > Asterales > Asteraceae > Mikania > Mikania micrantha. The sequence continues at coordinate 44,097,910 of CM018698.1, read as the reverse complement.
CATGAGTCTTACAAACGTTGGTGAACAAACAATTGAACAATAATAAAAGTTCAAATGATGATAAACGATGAGTTATAAGCGTGAAATAATCGAAAAACGAGTCGAAACGATTAAAATGGGCCAATTGGGCTCATTCTGCAAGCCAGGCGCTACGCCTAGGACCAAGCTTTGGCCCTAGGCCACACGCATAGCACTAGGCACTACGCCCGGGGAGCCGCGACGACACCAGGCTATGCGCGTAGATGAACCAAACACCAATATGATTTGTTTCATCCACGCACGATGCCTAGCCTCGCGCACGCACGTAAGGCTATGCGCTTGGAAGCTGCAGATGCCAAAACCACTTTAACACTCAAGCTATCTCATTTTTAATCGCTCCTATCCAATTTCCTCAGCCATAACATCATAATCTTGAGCACATAACCCCATTGCTTCATCATTTCACCAGAAAACTCCATTGTTTAAAGCTTTGAAGCTCCTAGGAAGCCGTTGGAGCAAGAAGGAAGCTTGTTCTCTTCATCCCCATCACTTGTTTCTACAAGATATCACTATTCCAGGAGTTATCAAGGATTAAAGAGCTTCATATCAGTGTTTTACAGCATCTAAGGTAGTTTTATATGCTTATCTAGTGATATATCTAACATGCAATGGGTAAAAACCCACATGCATGAACATCCACCCACATGCAACTCCATGTGGCTATTAAGCATGAATTTTTTGGTGATTTTGTGTGATTTTGATATAGATATACTGATTTTAGAATGTAGGATTGATGGGATTGAGTTTTGATAAGTTATTTTGATGATTTTGTAGAACATGTCATAAAAGGAAACTTTTATGTTGCATGTTGTAGATTTGTGATGATCTAAACATGTTAGAGTGTTAGACATGTCTAGATGTTGTCAAATGCATATTGAAGTGTTTAGAAACACATTTGGGAATTTGATTTTGTGAAAATACGATTTTTCAATAAACTTGCTATATATGGAAACTTTTGTAAATCGAAAGACGGGTTTTGATATTTTTAGATGTTTTGGTGAACTTTGATTATTGAAATATGTTTAAAAATGATTTTTAACATATTTGGAAACTTTGATTTGTTAAAACGAGCTTTTAAACGAGTACTTACTACTTTAGGAAACTTTATTTGGACAAAATGTCATAAATGGCGATTTATGCGCAAACGATATACTTGAAGTGTTTAAACATGTTTTTACAAACATACTAGAGTTGTTAATTTTATGAAATGGGATTTCATAACTATACTTTCCATAAAATAGAAACTTTCGAAATATAGAAAGTTTCCCGAAATGGAAACGTTACAATTTTCGAAACATGACTTATGTGAAAACACCAGGATTAGAGTCATAGGATGCATGTTGGTGTCTTACTTGCATTAAGATACATTAAACGGACTTAACAAAACTAACGTGTCACCAACGATTCGTTGAGTCAACACAAGTCAACACACAGGCACACTCGGTTGAGCACACCGACACTTGGATTTGTATAGGATACAACACACCACAAAACACAAACTCACACCTATATGGTTATAGGTGCTTACTTGCAGGACTGCTGGCATTCGCATTTAGCGAACACACAAAAACCGGAACTACTCTATCAGGTGAGTTCACGACCCCTTTTTACGTTTTCTACCTTTGGGGGAGAAAACATTGCATTACAACTATCTTAAACAACAACTCATTTTATTTACATATGGACATGCTTTACCACTATATGTATATGTGTGGCACACATCACAACTCAAAGTCCTCGCGATACTCCACGGACCGTTAGTAGCGCGGAGCGCCTAGTGTGGTAATCTTGAATAGTACTATTTGGGCCTGACAAGCCCCACCCATCGCGCCTGGGAGGCCAACCCGACTGGAGGTAGGAATGGGTGCAATATTGACCAACACTTTGCCATTGTCTTGTGATGGGCATGGCGGGAAGCACAACTGTCAGCTTCGGTACGAACCCGCATATAATATAACTGTATTGACTAGCTATCAATCGATACTGCATTTTAGTGATGTGTAAATTACAACTCTTACTTTAAACAATGGATGTTTACTGTCACACCCCCAAATTTCAACTAACGGAATCATACCGTTTAAGGCGTGACAAATCAGGATCTCAGATCATTAGACATAGCGAAGACCTCTATATGCTTTTCAAACATAACTTTGGTCTAAATTGAAAAATTAAGAGTTTTAAACATTGCGGAAGCATTTGTAAAAAGTAAAACAATTCAATGTTTGAAAAATGTAAATTAAAATGATAATGTCTCAAATATTCAAATCCAAAATAACTGTAATGTAAAATATGCATGAGACTCGATCTCCTAGTCCATGCTTGCTTGTTCTTGTACCTTAGCGTCCTGAGAAAACATGTAAATCAAGTCAACACAAAGGTTGGTGCATACACAGGTTTGAGTAGTCACAAATGTTTGAAACAACTCTTTGAATCGAAATGTTTGCAGATAACATAATCACACATGCATAGTCATGATAGCTAGTCATTTGTACTATTTACATAAGCGGTCGACACCGAAGCTGACTGTTAGAATGTAATTTGCCTTTCCACTATTGTCTAGCACAAACAATAGTAATGTTTGAATTGGCTAGTCAAACACTTGCGTAGACCTACAATCTACCAAGTGAGGTTTGTCAAACCTAATAGATCTATTTCAAACTACCACGCTTTGCACTACGACAAACTAAACGGTTCGATATGTAAGGACTTGTAATGCTATGTTCTCACTTAATGTAAATAGCTAACTCATGCAAGTGATATGTATTTAAATTGTTTGTTGCACATGTTTTCTCCCCCAAAACAATTAAAACAAGAAAAGGGGCCGTGTACGCACCTGTGAATGTGAGTAGAATGATCAAACACACGTGCAGTCGCGTAGATAATCCTCTACGAAGAATCTGCGTTTTAACAATAACGTTGTGTTATTCGGGATGTTGTTTTGTGTTTGAAATCACATACGTATCAACACACGTATGTTAGAGTGTTAGAAATGTGCATATATAAATACGCGTGACTTTAAAATCGTTTAATTAAATCATATAATCGTATACGATTTTATTTAAATAAGCGTAACTATACGCCATTATCTTTTCGGGTTAAAATATAAATTTTATTATTTTATTTTGTTCGGGATTCCGTTACGGTTCCAACGCAACTTGAACGGGTCGAATCGGAACTAAAATGAGTAAGTTATGGGTTAAAAACCAAAATGGTTTTTAAATTAAAAAGCCCAGCAGAGGCAGGGTTCGAACCCTAGACCTCCTGGACCAACAACACCCATCCTACCATCTGATCCAACTTCACATTTGCATTAGTGTTTAGAAATGAATTCTTTTAAACCATTAACAGTGGGTTCCCCTTTGTTTAACTTATTTCGGAACTAATACCATCCAAGACCCAAATTCGAACTCGATTAAACCCATAATCATGGGGCTACGTTTCCGGAGACCCAACCGAGCATCATCATGTTTATAATTTATTCAAAGGTTCGATTAATTGTCTCAATTCAGTCCCAAACAAAACCGAATTCGAGTACCTGCATCCTAGATTCAATTGAGTCGAATTCGAACACGTTAGTACTCGAAATCATAGGGCTTTTCATCACTAGGTTAAAACGAACCCATCTGCATGGTTTATTTAAAATTTAATTATCGTTATCTTTGGAAACCCCAAATCGTTTTTAACCCACAAACCCTAGCAATCGAAATCGTTAAATTCGTTAACATGTTTTGAAATTGATACATGGTTTTCATTAAATAGTAAATCCCGAAACTCTCTATGTAATCTAATTTGGTTTTTAACGCGTTTGCCTCAAAACCCCCAAAACATTTTTCATGGAAAACCCAAAAACTAGAAATCATTCAATTCGTTAATGTTTGTTAAAACTGATATATGGTTTTCCTTTATGATGATATTGCGAAACTGTGTATATAATTTGATTTGATTTTGAAACTCGTTTGTTCGAAAACCCCTAAATCAACCTAAGTGATGAACCCAAGAATCAGAGTTTATCCAGTTCGTTGTTAAGACACAAAATCAGCATAGGGTTATGCTTAATCGACTTGTTTAGAGGGTATAGGAGGAAATTCTTACTTGATTTGATGTCGATTTGGAGTAGATCGATTGTTAGTGTAAGGTTCGGCCGACTCACTATCGAATCTTCAATCCACGACTTGTTGCTTCGAATTGGTATATGAAACAGATGCTAAAAGGGCCGAATAAGGTATATATGAGTTCAATTGTGAGTGTTGATTTTACGAATTTGATAGTGATTATGGACGAATTCGACTTTTTGATTATCTTTGAGTTTAATTCGAAGTTATTGGGCACCATAACTGATAATCATTAATGATAATCATCAATATAATGATTAGAGATGGTTAATATTCAGTTACAATTCGCATTGTGATAAAAATCCGAATTTTCCTTTATAATCTACACGAATTTTGACTTTAAAATTCAAAATTTAGTTCTTTTGTTTGATTCCTACTTTAATCCTTATAGTTTAGGTGTTTGTAATCTTGTGTAACCATCAATGGAATGATTAAGGATGGTTTAATTCGATTGTAATTGATTTTGGAAGTAAATTCGAATTCCAATTGTGTTCAAAATTGTGTTCTTTGACCCAATCTCAACCCTAATTTTTGTAATTTAATAATTTATGAATTAGTTTTGTTCAATTACAATTCCTTTAATTTAATTTCGTACCACTTCGTGTCATTTATTTTAACTTTTGTTAACGGAGTTAACCTGAAAATGACGGATTGTCACATTTACTGCTTATGAAAAACCTGTGCTCTCACCAACCATCGTGTTGACCTTTTCTCGCATGTTTTCTCATGTAACTAAGGCACGCGCACAAGGATTAGGATGCTAGGCTGGAGTCGCATGCATCTGCCTAAATGTCTTAGGATATTGAGAACATTTGACATTATCATTTCACTGTGTCATGTGTTGTTAAAGATCTTTAATCGCTTCCGCAAACTTTAAACTTATGTTATTTTTAAAACTATTTAATTAGCTCTTCCGCAACTTATGAACTATATTTGTTTTGATATAATTAAACTTCCGCAACTCTGAATTTATAAAATTTTTCCATCCAAGTAATTGGATGTACGTATGCAACCAGACATGTAGGTCTCGCAACTATATGACCAGAGACTGCGATCATGACAGTCTGGCGCTCGCGCCCCCAAAGGGACGGGATTTCTCAGGGTGCGACAGTTGCTCCTTCTTCACAATTGGTACATAATCAAACACCATTAAATCCACAGGGTAATAGAATTCCCCAATCTTAACAACAACTATGACAAGCATACCCCCCCCCCAATCTTAAAAGTAACTCCAATAAGCATACCCCGTGGTTGTTTATGTGTCATAAATGCTAATACCTAGGTGTCGTCAACCAGCTGTAAAGGACTAAACTCATAGTGGTCATATAAACTCCCGGATAGAATTCTGACACTAGCTCCATGATCCAAAAGTGTCGAGTTAACTTTTAGTTCCCTAATCTGGATTGGAAAAGGGGTACTACTACATCTCTCTCTTCTTCAAACTCACCGGCCTTTCCATCTTGACATGTGCTCACTGCACTTTTGTGCATATTGCTTGTATTCCTTGATCCAGATGCTTGATGTTGTGGGTTCATTTTCGTATCACATGGCACTTTACTTTTATCCCCAGCAGATAATTGCTAAGCCAATTCACCCAACTGCTTACCGTGTGATTCATTGGCCTTTTGTTAAAGTTTTCGTTTCTACACGACTCATGTTAACATCAACCTCAAGTCGTTAAGTTGAGAAGAAATATCTTCATTAGTGATAGTGGTCCCTAGTTGATTCCATTGGAACTAATCTTGACTTTCTTGACTCTTTTGGAAGTTCCTTGAAAATCCTTACTAAAAACCAACATGATTGTTACCTTGTCCTCCTTGATTATATCCTCCTCTTTGGTAGTTATTCTGACTAAAATTTCGCTAAGGATTTTAATATGGTGCTCCTTGATTCCCACCTTGTTTATTGCTACCCTGAAAATTTGGATTCATTTGGTCAGCAGAATAACCATACCTGAGGTTTGGATGATTCTTAAAGCCTAGATATTAGGTGTAGGAGTTCATGATATGTTGTCTCTTGTCATTTTGAAATTGACCTTAAACTTGATTCATCTCCTGATTTCTTTCCTATTCCTAATGAAATTTGGTACCATATGACCTATATCAACACAAATATTGCAAACTTCAAATACATCAGAAATATTGGAAACATCTTTACCTGAATTCCTGCTGAAGTTGGCCATTTGTCTCTCTAATCCTTCAAATATCTCTTTGGTCACATAACCTGCATCGGATCTTCCAAAAACATGTTTGGATATTCAACTTGCTAAAGCTTGGGTCACGGATTCTTTACCTAATCCATTTCTTTTAGTTTCAATATTTTTCTCAGATTATATATATATAGTTTATATATATAGTTTACTATTGAGATAAATTGTATTTCGAATTTTTGACACTCAGGTCCTATTTTTACCGAATTTATCTAGAATTGTATAGATTTTGTAAAATCTATAACAAATTTTTGGTGTATCATGAAATCCCCAAATTTTTGTATGATGTTTTCAAATTGTTATAGACCAGTTTTAGTTGTCTATTTGTCCAAAATGGTTGTATACACAATGTTTTCTATTTTATGGCCTATTTATGCATATAAATTTAGGTTTTTATTTAATTATTTACCATGCAATCCTTCTATTGTCACAACCAGTATATTTTTACATTATTTCCAAGTGTATTATAGCAATATAACCTGTTAAAAATCGTGGCACTCATAAATATCATTTTGAAGTTGTATTTTCCCATTTTTATATACATGCATGCATAGGTATTAAGTTTTTAAGAGATGTGATCCATACCCTTTGCGTTACGAACTTGTGAACAACGTTCCAAGATGATCTTACGGCTGTTGAAACATATCAAATGTGTAGAATATATTTAGAGTTCATTAAAAGTACAAAAATGGAAGTTATGGTTTTCCAAACTCATGAATTTACACATGCAAGGCTTGCATGTGTATGAATAATTCTAAGTACTCCTTCCCCATGGATTTTAAGGGTTTATATTTGATTAAAAATCGTTTCTTTTGAATTTGTTACCATGTGTTTAGGTTATAGTATCAAAATCATAGTTTTTGTTTAGGAAATATCGAATTTTCACATATGCAATGCGTGTGTGTTTTCATGATAAGGCAACATAACCTTCTCATTTTTACGGTTAAAAAGGTTAAAAATCATATGCTTAGGAACTGTTGTAAGTTGAGATGAAAGGAGGAGTAGATAGAACATGATTTTTGAGCTTTAGTGACTAACTAGCTAACCTTTGTGTTGACCTAACTTCTTGGACTCGTGATAGCTCGTGTGGTCTCCTCCTCATCAAGAAATTCTTGATAGTTAAGGGCTGGAACTTCTTGAATGAGAATGGGGAAGATGATAGAGAATACTTGTGAATGTTTGAAAAGAAATGGAATGGGATGTGTGTGTGTGTAGGTTGCCAAATAAAGAGGAGAACAGAGAGGGTGTGTCTCGCTCAAAAAGGAGAAGAAAAGAGTGGGTAATGTGTGTGGGCAAGAGAGCAGGGGTGTGAATTGGTGAGTTGAGGGTGGTGGTGCAAGAGAGCTTTGTTTTCTTGTGTTTTGGTTGTATATATGTATGTATATATCTCGTATAGGGGTGTGTGTATATATGTGTATATATATATATATATTGAAGTGTGTCATGAATATATGTAAGTAATGTAAAGAGTTGTATTTTTATTTGCAATATTGTAGTTTTATATATTATTAATGAGATGGTTTAAGTGAATATCTTGTATATTAATGTGTATATGTAAATAAATATATATATATTTACGAGAATGTATGTGTATACCGTATGTTTAAATGTGTGTGTGTGTCTATATATATATATATATATATATATATATATATATATATTTGTGTGTAGGTTTACGAGTATGCATGCTTGCATGCATGGAATCTCGAATTGTATGTATATGTATAAATATGTCCGTTGGTTTATTTTCGTTGTGTTATAAGGGTACAAAATTATAAAATGGTTTATTTATGTTTCACAAATTTGGATCTCTATATTTCTTTGTGAGGGTAATAATTTTTCCTATAACACATGACTTGTTAAGTAAAAATTTTAATATGGATCACTTACTTTATATTTTATGGCATGTGTATTTATAAACAAATTATTGCTCTTAACTAAATGACATATTTCTCTAAATTGTATGTTTCTAATATTTGTGTCTATCATATCACAATAAATTGTATTATGTTTAAGGCTTTAATATAAACCTAATTCGCGTGTTGTCTCAGTTAATGTAACATCACTGTATTTCGGGTTGTCTGTACATGTTTGATTGTACTGTTAAGACCTGATATGATAATTGTTTATGATTATGGATAATTACTATGGATTATTTGATGATATTACCATTATTGGTATGCATATAGAGAACACATCATCATGCAGGATAAAGGGGTCCACTCCTAGGAATGCGGAATGACATGGAAGCTCCTGGCCTTTCTCCCATAACGGGAGTAGGCCTCCTAATGGGTACATCATCCGACTCGATATGGGGTAGTGGGGGAGACATGGACCTAGTGTGAGACCTACTAGGTGTGGCAGATGCAGCATCGTCATATTCCATAGGCTCCGGCTCCGAGGAGATGATATAAGCATCTTCTGGCAACGGGCTGTAATGTTGGTGAAAACATCGATGTAGTTCCTCACGGACGGCAGGTGGGAAGTCCCTCCTAGAATAAACTCTTGGTCGGCTGGAAGGTCTTCCATTGCTATGGCCCTTACCTTTAGCATCCATTTCCTGCAATAAATTGTTAGAAACATTTTCTACTTTATGCATGACTTATATTATCCTAGAGTTCTAGATGATAATATAAGTCTTATTATTCTAAACATCTATTCTAACTTGTCCCTAATCCTATAGTTATAGTCTTAGGTATACTAAGGCACCTCATTCCCTATAACCTTGGGCTCTGATACCAACCTGGCACACCCCGACTCAAGGAATTGGGGCCTGACGATTGCTTAAAGTAATTTAAACTAGCAAGGCAGAAGCATAGCATAAATTATCTCATAGCCCAAGCAATTTAAAGCATTAAAATCTTAAACATGCAATCATAGTATTAGTGCCATGCAGGGCCAAATGTAATATTATCCATTAAACATAAATTGTCTTAAAATAACTCCACTAGAAGCTAGGCTACAACTCTAAGAGTTGATCCATACTTCTACTTCTAGCCATCAACCTGAAAGACATGCTAAAATACGTTAGCTAAAAGTTGGTGAGAACATGAGTTTAATACTAAGACACATATATAAACAATCATTACACCATAATAAAGAGTATGTGATAATTCAAACCAATACAACCAACTATGTGCCATGCCCAGGCGTCTGCCTCTTACACTGTTAGCCCGTGACATGGTCACCCTAATCTACTTCCCATTTCGAGACATGTTCCTGTCCTCGGCTTAAATGTGTCATGATGAATATATGCCACAATGGTTGACATTAACCTCAGTGGGATTTCAACCATAATTTTATAGGGCCACCCTTTCGGGCCATTATGCGTGGGGGATTCTCTAAGTAGTACTACTCATATACCCATCGGCTCACCTCCGGAGTTAATGGTTGTATATGATGTTTCATGTCTAGAGGAAGCAATTAAATTTGAACGGACGTTCATTATCACATAAATATATAGATTTTATAAACATTTTGGACTATGCTTTCAGTATCACAAAACAGTAAAAAGAAAAGGGATCATAAGAACTCACCTGTGCTAGTGATGATGCTTGGTTAAACTGTCTGATGGATGGTTTGTGTTTGGCCTTGATTGGTTCAGCTGCCTAATTTATTTTTAAAATTTTAGTAAATACTCATGCCATAAGTATATTGATGTGTCACTCTGTTCTTATTGTATAGTTACTTTAAGTTTATAAACTTTGTTTTATTATCTTGATTCTTGTGATAGTAGTCGTGAAAGTATTTAATTATTCTTTTTAATTCATAAATTTATATTTTATCTTGTATGTATATAGGTATATACATAAGTGATCTTGTATGACCATGGTTTGTACAAGTTATAATTGTTGTATAAGTATTTCTATTTTACATAATTTTGTAATCTTAAATGGATTTAAGGTACATTATAAAATTTATCAAATTTTTTATATATTTTCCTATTTATTTTTATCAGTAAAGGGTCTGGGTAAATTGTTATTTACCATTTCCCTATTATTTTTATAATTAAAACTTGTATTTAAAATTTGTTTTTATATACTTAAACCTTCAAAAATTCACTGCTAATGATTCTGACTTCCAAAAATTCCAAAAAAAAATTTATAAAACAATATACTAATTTTAAATTTTTGTAAAATTTTCAGAATTTTTAGTGCTCGTTTACTATTTAAAACTGTTTTAATATTGTTAAATATATTAAATATTATAATAAATACTTATCGGTATCTAAAAATTACCAAATGTTTACTGGGTCATTTCTACTAAAATACTATTCAAAGAAAAATATTTATTCACTATTTTGATCAATAATTGATTTGTTTTGTATTTTAAGCTTGTTTTATAATATTAAATAGCAAATAATTATGTTAATCCATTTCTTTTTAGTTTCAATATTTTTCTCAGATTATATATATAGTTTACTGTTGAGATAAATTGTATTTCGAATTTTTAACACTTCGGTCCTATTTTTACCGAATTTATCTAGAATTGTATAGATTTTGTAAAATCTATAACTAATTTTTGGTGTTTATTAAGAAAATATCCCAAATTTTTGTGTATTGTTATCATATTGTCATAACCCATTTTAGTTGTCTATTTGTCCAGAATGGTTGTGTACACAATATTTTCTATTTTATGGCCTTTTTATGCGTATAAATTTTGGTTTTTATTTAATTATTTATCATGCAATCCTTCTATTGTCACAACCACTATATTTTTACATTATTTCCAAGTGTATTATAGCAATATAACCTGTTAAAAATCGTGGCACTCGTAAATATCATTTCGAAGTTGTATTTTCCCATTTTTATATACATGCATGCATAAGTATTAAGTTTTTAAGAGATGTGATCCATACCCTTTGCATTATGAACTTTTGAACAACGTTCCAAGATGATCTTAGGGCTGTTAAAAATATCAAATGTGTAGAATGGATTTAGAGTTCATTAAAAGTACAAAAATGGAAGTTACGGTTTTCCAAACTCATGAATTTACACATGCAAGGCTTTCATGTGTATGAATGATTCTATGTACTCCTCCCCCAAGGATTTTGAAGGGTTTATATTTGATTAAAAATTGTTTCTTTTGAATTTGTTACCATGTGTTTAGGTTATAGTATCAAAATCACAGTTTTTTTTTAGGAAATGTCGAATTTTCACACATGCATGTATATACATGTGTGTTTTAATGATAAGGCAACATAATCTTCTCATTTTTACGGCTAAAAAGGTTAAAAATCATATGCTTAGGGGCTATTATAAGTTGAGATGAAAAGAGGAGTAGATAGAACATGATTTTTGAGCTTTAGTGACTAACTAGCAAACTTTTGTGTCGACCCAACTTCTTGGACTCGTGATAGCTCGTGTGGTCTCCTCCTCATCAAGAGATTCTTAATAGTTAAAGGCTGGAACTTCTTGAATGATAATGGGGAAGATGATAGAGAATACTTGTGAATGTTGGAAAAGAAATGGAATGGGGTGTGTGTGTGTGTAGGTTGCCGAATAAAGAGGAGAAGAGAGAGGGTGTGTCTCGGTCAAAGAAAACGAAAAAGGGAAAGAAAAGAGTGGGTAATGTGTGTTGGAAAGAGAGGGGAGGTGTGGATTGGTGAGTTGAGGGTGGTGGTGTAAAAGAGTTTTGTTTTCTTGTGTTTTGGTTATATGTATGTATGTTTGTATATACCCCGTATAGTTGTGTGTATATATATTGATGTGTGTCATGAATATATGTAAGTAATGTAAAGAATTGTATTTTTATTTGCATTATTGTAGTTTTATATATTTATAAGATGGTTTAAGTGAATATCTTGTATATTAAATAGTATATGTAAATATATGTGTGTGTGTGTATTTACGGGTATGTGTATACCGTATGTTTTAAATGTGTGTATATATGTGTGTGTGTGTGTAGGTTTACGGGTATGCATGCTTGCATGCATGAAATCCCAAATTGTATGTATATGTATAAATATATCCGTTGGTTTATTTTCGTTGTGTTATAAGGATAATAAATTTTAAAATGGTTTATTTATGTTTCACACATTTGGATCTCTATATTTATTTGTTAGGGTAATAATTTTTCCTATAACACATGACTTGTTAAGTAAAAATTTTAATATGGATCACTTACTTTATATTTTATGGCATGAGTATTTATAAACAAATTATTGCTCTTAACTAAATGACATATTTCTCTAAATTGTATGTTTCTAATATTTGTGTCTATCATATCACAATAAATTGTATTATGTTTAAGACTTTAATATAAACCTAATTCGCGTGTTGTCACAGTTAATATAACATCACTGTATTTCGGGTTGTCCGTACATGTTTGATTGTACTGTTAAGACCTGATATGATAATTGTTAATGATTATGGATAATTACTATGGATTATTTGATGATATTATCATTATTGGTATGCATATAGAGAACACATTATTATACGCATAAACCATGGGGAGTTTAGTTGAAATACAACTAAACAGAACCAGAGAGTTTATTGCTGTTGAACTCACATGTTATGGGTTGTGGATTTGGATTGGTAGTGGTATAGGATTCTATAACCAAATATCGGCAAGGATATAATCATGGTCTATCGAAGAGGTGGTGGGGTGGTGGCTGAGGTTGCGACTGACCTCTACATATGCCCTATACATAAGACATCTTCGATTTATCATGATTATATCAGTTTTAAGGCTTTGGTGAGGAGAATCTGGGGTTTTGGATTGGGAAATTATAATATTCAAGATAATAAAATAATGAAAGCATTATTGAAAATAAATACCTGATGGTGAGATTACGATTATAAATTTAAACGCGGATATTAATTCAAAAATGTTAACTTAATAATGTATCTGCGTGGGTGACGATTCACACGAATATAATTATTAGGAATAATATTCTGAAATGATATTCCATAAAACGTAAATCGAATCGAAATACGATACGAACGTTGGATTCGAAAGGGTGACAATCTTTACGAATACGTACGTGAGTAACGTGTTTCGACGAGATAACGAAATAATATCTAACGATATTAAATTAAGAAAAAGAAATTAAAAAATGTTTATTACGAATTACAACCTAAGACGAATTTGAACGAAGCGTTTTATTAAATAAATGGTTTAACGAAATTAAACGAAATCATTTTATGAAACAACTTTATTTAAAATCATTTTATTAAAACGAAACATAATCATTCAAACGTTTTATGTTTTAAAATATATTTTTACGAGAATAACCGAGCATCTTGTAATATTTAACGCGGAATAAACGAGACCGAGTACGCGGGGATCGACCGGGGTATTAAAGGGAGGAGTCACCTCCTTCTTTCTCATTTCACCACTCTTCACCCTCTGTCCCTCTAGAACCAAATTCGTCCCCATCCTCTCTCTCTAACTTCTCTCTATAAAATCTTCTTCAATCCTCAACCATTTTACAAGATTTCGGTTCCAAATCGTTCATCTAACTGAGTAGAACAAGAATCCACGAAATTTTGTGCTTTTGATCGAGTATTTAAGGTAAGAATTGCATTTTTCTTTATGGTTTTGCAAGGATATCAACTTGTTATACTATTGTACTTAGGAGACTATTATTAACGAGTTAGAACACTAAATCGTACATATATACACTAGAATCAATGAGCGCAACAGGCTGCCATGGATGATATGCGATGGAGATGATGATGAACAGCAACCAGATGCAGGTGGCCGAACCTAGGCTATCACGAATCTAGGAGGTTCGCCTAGAGTAGGGTTTGGCCGAACCCTAATAGCAGCCGAACCCAAAGGGTGACCGAGCCTCCTAGCTACGAACTTGAATCATCATCGAACCTCCATCGAACGAACTATGTTCCCAGCCGAAGCTTTCCCTTGGTTGAACCCCATAGGGTGACTAAACCTTGGGACAGCGAACCTCCTTTGCGGCTGCGAACCTGCATTTACCGAACCCTAGACCCAAAAACCTATGTAATAGCCGAACCCCATGCTATCATGAACCTGGGATGCGAACCATTAAGGCCACGAACCTAGGACTCCATGAACCTAGGTGAAGCCGGACCTTTGTTCTAGCAAAACTTTGAATCTAGCCGAACCTATACAAGGGTTAGTCTAGGGCAGCGAACCTAAAGCCGAACCTAGGGTGAAATTTGATCTAGGTTCGCTGGAATAAGTAGCTAACAAACCCAAGTGTTTAACTAAGATTAATATGGGGCCAAAGATCATGGGAAATCAGGTATAGTTATGCATGTATGTAAGATTATGAGGGCCACCACCTTTTCTCTTTCTAAAACATAAGTTGAGAATTAAATATTTTATCCGTTGAAACATTTTTATATAAGTAACTTAAGTGTGAATTGTTTTAAGCATAAGAGTTAATTTTTATAAAAAGAAAGTTGGTGGTCAATCTAATTGGTTATACAAGCATGTATAGATATGAATATGATTAAACACATCACTCTTTATAATACATATTCATGAGGGTATCCATAGTATCTCGAGACTTGTAATTACCCTTTAATAGTATGAAACTAACAAGAGTAAACTATAACGGAATGATGGTCACTTATAAAACTTTGGGTAGTTATTCTAACTTAGATTAAATAAACTAAGTTAACGAGACACTTAACAAATAAAGGTAAAAACACATATGAACACTCAATTGAAATAAAACACGTATACTTATGAACACGAACACGCGATAATTACAGGTTGATTGAATTGCTTTTGGCTTCATACACGTGAGCGCGCATTTTGCAAACACACTGAATCTAAGGACTCAGGTGAGTTCTCATAACCTCCTTTTAAATCATTTTGTTTTAAACTCGGAGGTGGAACATGTATACCAGAATTATATATTATTTTAATAACACATGGATGACACATGTTTTATCATTGTGATATACATATTATTGGATTATCATGATTCCATGAGTCGTTGTAGTTGACTTCAGTCATCCGCAATGATTGCACGTATTGTCACGTGGATTACCACAACTCCATGAGTCGTTGTTGTTGACTTCGGTCATCCGCAATGATTGCATGTATTGTCACTTGGATTATCTTAACTCCATGAGTCGTTGTTGTTGACTTCGGTCATCCGCAATGATTGCATGTATTGTCACGTGGGTTATCACAACTCCATGGGTCGTTGTCGTTGACTTCGGTCATCAGCAATGATTGCATGTATTGTCACTTATACTATTTGGAACTATTTTTGGATGAGATTGGTTGAATATATGTGATTATTTGAAGTATGTGATCGTTGTGTTTATGTATGTGTATTGTGTTGACAGTGTTGGATTATCTCGCATGTGCACATGTGGATTTTCCTAGAAAATTATAAACTTTCATAAACATTTTATGAACATTTTTGAAACTTAAAAACTTATGATTACTCACCAACTACTTTATAGTTGACACTTGATTTTCTACATGTTTCAGGGAACGAGGAGAAGTAGGTAAAGCAGGATAGCTCTACATCTTTTGGGACATCATCACTTAGGGTCTTGGACTTAGCTAAAATAACTAAAATTCTAAAGACTAGAGTTTAGTTAGCTTTGCTAAATCTTTTGTGTAATTGCTGTAACTAAATCATGATGAACATGATTTTTGATGTAATTAATTTGGTTGATTTAATTGTTATGTGATGATTATTTAGATGCCCACGAGCTTATGAACAATCTATACATCCCTCATGGCATCCCGACGTTTCCGCCATCGGTTGGGGTGTTACAGATTGGTATCAGAGCCTGGGTTATAGGGAATTAGGTTACTAGAAATGGTTGACCTAGTCTATAACCGTAGGATACCCTAGTATGAACTATTTCATACACTAGTTATTATATTCAGGATTTCATGCTTATGTGTTTATTACACGTTAACTGAACTTCTGATATATATATGCCTTGAATATATTATTTGCTGATTTATATGTGATTGATTGTGCCCTAATGACTCGATAAGGACATGCTCATGGTGTATTGTAAAGGTGGTGGGACGTTGGCTGAGGCGGTTGCGACTGACCTCTCCATATGCCTTATATATATACCATTTACAGTACATCGGGTGGATGTCAGTATTGAGGAATAAGGGAACTACCCGTTGGGAAATTATGTAACATTCGGAAAAAAAAAATTTTGAAATTTCAAAAGTTGTTGATGAAAACTCGAAATTTCGTTTTTAATACAATCCAGAATAAATAAATATATATATACACTAAATTTTTAAAAATAAGACTATAATAAATAAATATATTTTTAACAAAATGAATATATATTAAATGATTTATATAACTTTTATAATAATATGACATTAGTACAATTTTAACATTTTTATAAAATCTTTGTAAGATTTAGAGGGGCTAAACTTGTCAAAACAGAAAGTTAAAATAAAAAGGAAAAAAAAAACTAGGGGGACTATTTTTGCCAATTACCCAAGGCCATCATTTCCAACATCTTCCCCACCCAAAACCAATATGGATACCCATATACCTCCATTCTCGACCCGGTTCAACCTAAACTAAATTCGTTGATAAAACTCCATAAAGATTCAAAATTTAAATAACAACGAGATTGTAGGATCGATAACAATCATCAACTCGTCGAGTAAAAGTCAAAATCGATCCGAAATCTATGCCTAAACGACCGTAAACGATTGTGAACTCGAAGCTTTATAACACAAAAACCAAATTAAATTCATCCATAGGTGCATCAGAGCTCTACTAAAGGTTCTGTGCAATAGAAATCAACTCACAAACCCCACAGCTCGCGAAATCAAGCCACAAAGTCTCGGTTTTGCACTCTTTCGACCGACTACTCGAAATCACACCAAATCGCAAAAAAGGTTAGCATTCTATACCTCTTTATACTCGTTTTACAGTAGGGATTAAAAGCCCTATGTTTTCGAAATAGATCTCTTTGTGGTTAGAACGAATTTTGACCAAAAGAAACTCGGGTTTTCGGTTCTAGTTAAAAGAAATTGGGGATCGAAACGCCGGTTATGTTAAGTTTAATTCAGATGGGATCCTCACGCAAGAAAGTCTGTAGATCAGCCGGTTATTGTGAGATGAGTTTAGGATCCGGATATCCCTGGTCGCGGGTTAGAACCCGGCCTGGGCTGTTTTAGCCATTTTTTTTATCTTTTATTTAATATCTAAACTTTGTTTTAACTAAAAATTTTTATAAATTTAAAGCTTATTATTTGATAAATAACATTCAGTTTTAAAATATATATATATATATAAATAAATAAATAATACAAAGTGTTGTTTCTAAAAAGAATTATTGTTAAAAAAAATTATTTAAATCTATAAAAATTAATTTTAAATATTTTATTCTTATAATAACATTAATTAGTGTTTTATAATTAGTTTTATTGAACATTTAAATATTTACTCATGAAATTATTTTAAAATAATATATATCAACTTTCAAACATTACATTAATTATCACAATTATTTATTAACTTTAAGTTATATAACCTCTTTCGAAATTATGTATTTATTAAAAGTAATATTTTGTAATAACTATATATGTGATAAACTACTATATTGAGTGTAAATTATTTGAACTTTAAGAAATCCTTTCAACCTATTAAGAAAATTATTATTGTTACTAATATTATACTATTATTTTAACTCATTTATTTTTAGTCAAAATTTATATTAAACACATGATTTAAACTATATAATGGTTATCAAAATTTAAACATAAACTTTAAAGGATTTAAAGGGAATTATATCTACAAAATCTTTTTGAAAAAAAACAATTTGTTAACATATTAAATACAAATACACTAACCTAGTTGTGTTATAAATTCTATATAAGACATAGTTACATTACGTTACGTGTAATTAAACAATCTAGGTTGATTTGGATTGTGTATTGCTTGGATTTTGACATCATATAATTTCAATATATCTCACTTATCAAGGTGAGTCTTCATAGCCCCTCTTTTTACCTGTTTTAAAGTTTTAGGGGTGAAACACGTCAACTTATGAACTTTTCTTTAAACTTTATTCCATGTGAACTTTCCTTTATGACATAAACTGTAGTGAACTTAGCTTGAGCTTGCATTGATCATAACTATAGTAAACTATAATAGATCTATTAGATTGACCATCCCACCCAGGTTGGGTTTGCCTTTGTGGTGAATCTGTGGTGATAGGTTGCTACTTCGGCATTGTTAGGAATGCTAGCTTGGTCATAACTTAACTTTTGATCTGCGTGTGGTTTACTTACATGTTTTATTTCATATTAGCTTATTATCACATGTGACAACTTATATTTTTCAAACTATTTTTGGTGTGTGTGCTTAAAACCTGTGAAGCTCACCAACTTTTTAGTTGACCTTTGTTTTAAACATGTTTCAGGTGGAACTGCCAACTAAGCTAATTTTGATGATCACATTAGAGCTTGGACCTAGTTAGTTAGTTAGATTGCGATAGGTAATATTTTGTAATGACATTGAATGTTAGTAATTACAATATAGTACCTTGTGCTTTTGAACAATCTACACTTCGTGTACGCTCCGATGATTCCGCCATTGGTCGGGGTGTTACAAATTATTTGCTTATTAGGTTAACTGTTTAGGAATTCATGTGTTTAGGAAATTAATTGTTTGATCTTTGATCACCAGACAAGGACACACTCGTGGTATACTACAAAGGTGGTGGGATGTTAGCTACTGAACCCTACATATGCCCTATACATATACCATTTGTAGTATATTGGGGTTCTGTTAGTGTCAGGAACTAGGAACTTACTAGGAATTGTTGGATATGGTTGATGAGAGTTGTTGATGATGGAATATTGGTTTAATTGTGTTGGATTGACATATTGGGTGATCTTATTTGAGGGACATAAATATATGCTCATTTATGATCATACTCATTGGACACGTGGGGTGAATAGGATAAATGAATAATATGAACACTTAGTGATGGACTGAATACTTGAGTATTGAGATGGACACTTAGTGACAACATGAACGCATAGTGATGATACTAACACTTAGTGATGGTATGAACACTTGATGAGAATGAATTATAGGGAAGATATGAACACTTAGTGACAATAAGAGCACTCAGTGATGATATGAACCCTCATTAATGATATGGATATTGAGAATTAGTATGGACTTTGAGTGAACTTAGACACTAGGAGAACTTTAATGTCAGGTGAACTTAGACATTAGGTGAACTTAGAAATAGGCGAACCTATATGTCAGGTGAACTTAGACCTTAGGCGAACCTAGTTGTCCAAGGGAACTTGAGAACACGTCATACAAAATTATCCTACCTAGGATAAGGGTTGTGAAGTGAGATAATTGGGAGATACATAGTACACCCTAAATTCTAACGTACGATTGCCTTCGAAATGTTTCTGTATCCTCACACGAGGGAACATTTGTTTTACATGTTAGATGGAATTAAATAAACATTTTACTCACAAGTTAAAATACTTTCAATAAGTTTTGATAATGCTTCAAATAATACTAATGCGGTTCAAAGCCGATATGCAACGGTGCTTTTCTTCATACTAGATGAGTTGCGCACATCATTAACTTGGTTGTAAGTGATGCTCTTGCGGTTCTTGAAATGAATAAGTTAAAAGATAACTTTTAAAAATGTTAAAGGATGTTTTTTTGACAAGCCGTAGAAGATATACGGATTATCTAAAAGTTTTTGAGGATACGAACTCTATCTTTTTAGGTCAGTATTGGGGCGTACCAATAAGATGGAATTCGACTTGGCATATGTTTGACAACCTCGTACGACAAAGGGAAACCTTGGAAGTATTTCATGGAAATTTAGCCCAACAACGTAAGGCTAAGTCTTTTTCAAGCCTATGTTGGGTCGCCATATAGGAATTCACCTGTTTATTTGGAACTTTTAAAAATGCAACAACTATTTTATCGGGTGTTTATTATTCCACGTCTTGTTTGGTTCTTCAACAATTATTTATAATGACAAGAAAAATTAACGATTTTGCATCGGAAGGTGAGATATATAGGGGAATGTTACTTCCAATGAAACTAAAACTATTGAAATACTTTCAAGAAATTCCGGCCGTTTTTACTTGTGCGACGGCATTAAACACATGTTTCAATGGTGCCGACGTTGAAACATTAATTGATGAAAGTGTTGTTGCTTTGGGTTTGGATGACCCAAAATTTGCTATAAACACTAAAAATAACTTTAACATCTTTTTTCAAAATATCTTTGATCATTATCTACAAAAGTATGGTGAAACATCTAACATACAACAAACAATGTATGTGGTTTCTAGTTCGAGTAGAAGCCAAGATGTTAACTTTGATTTGTTTTAACACTTTAAGACAAAATGTAACTAAACGGGCTCGAGGTACTAGCGCAAGTAGAGAACTTGGAAGGTACCTAGGGACAGATTAGATTTCTGGTATTAATTCGGAAGAATTCGAAAACTTTGATATTTTGGCCCGGTGGAAACAACAGGAATCCCAATTTCCAATTCTATCTGTCATGGCCCATGATTTACTAAGCATCCAAGCTTCTATGGTAGCTTCGTAGTCTGCTTGTTCTCTTAGTGGCAGGGTTTTATCGATACGGAGGACGAGGCTTACTCTAGCATCATTGGAAATGTGCATTTGCTTGAAAGACCATTTGGACGCAATGGAACGTGTACAAGACCACACAACACTTGAAGGCGAGCTTCAGGTAGAAGAAACAATACACGGGGTGGAAGTTGAGGAAGGAATAACTTTACCACTTTCCGATGAAGAACAAGCAATGGATGAATGGATGCGGGACAATAGCCCAGAACTACAATCTGAAGCAAGTTCCGAAGCACATTCCGAAGACTAGTTTCGATTTAGATTTTATATTTATTTTTTTACTTATAATCTTGTGTAATAAATGTTACAAATTTTTAAATTAGTTTTGTTTTTAATTTATCTTAATGAAATATTGTTATTTTAAATTCTTACTTAATAAAGTTCATTTAATTTTATTTAAATTAAGTTTGTTAACTAGTATTAATAAAAACAAATCAAACATTTAACTAATAATTAATTAAACTCTAATAAAATCTTAAATAAATCAAACATAAACCCTAAACTAATCAAACCTTAAACTGTTGTTTAATAAAAACACTAATCAAACCTTAAACTAATCAAACGTTTAACTAATAATTAATTAAACCCTGATAAAACCTTAAATAAATCAAACCTAAACCTTAAATAATCAAACCTTAAACTATTATTTAATAAAAACCCTAATAAAACCTTAAACTAATCAAACATTCAACTAACAATTAATTAAACCCTAATAAAACCTTAAATAAATCAAACTTAAACCTTAAACTAATCAAACCTTAAACTATTATTTAATAAAAACCCTAATAAAACCTTGAACTAATCAAACCTTCAACTAATAATTAATTAAACCCTAATAAAACCTTAAATAAGTCAAACCTAAACATTAAACTAATCAAACCTTAAACTATTATTTAATAAAAACCCTAATAAAACCTTAAACTAATCAAACCTTCAACTAATAATTAATTAAACCCTAATAAACCTTAAATAAATCAAACCTAAACATTAAACTAATCAAACCTTAAACTATTATTTAATAAAAACCCTAATAAAACCTTAAACTAATCAAATCTTTGATTAATAATTAACTAAACCCTAATAAAACCTTAAATAAAATTATTAGTTTAAGGTTTGATTAGTTTAAGATTTGATTAGTTTATGGTTTGATTAGGGTTTATTAATTATTAGTTTAAGGTTTGATTACTTTAATGTTTTATTAGGGATTTAGGATATTATTAATTATTAGTTTAAGGTTTTATTAGGGTTTTATTAATTAATATTTAAGGTTTGATTAGTTTAACTTTAAGGTTCAAAATGTATAAAAGAAAAACGGTTCAAAACGAATAAAAGAAAAACGAAAAAAAGTATAAAAACCAATTTTTAAACCAGTTTGGCCGGTTAACCGGTCCGGTTATTACCCGTTTTGGTTCCATCAGTTTCAAAATATAGGTTTAAATAACCGGTTATTAGCCAAACCGTTTTTGGGAAAAACTGGTAAACCATCTCCACCGGTTAACCGATTCGGGTTATCTAAAAACCAGTTTTGACCGGTTAACCGATTTGTGCACGTCTACTTGTGTGCCTGGGAGGCCGCCCCGACTGAGAGTCAGAACAGAGCAAAATTGACCAAACACATTTGTCATTGTCTTGTGTGATAGACATGGTAGGAGGCATGCAATCAGCTTCGGTTTCGACCCCACATATAATATAACTGTAATGACTAGCTATCAATTGGTATTGCATTGTAATGATATGTAGCCCAGCATCACTTACTTTAAAAATTTGATGTTTATTGCTTTCGTAAAACATGTACTCTCACCAACCTTTGTGTTGACCCTTCACTCGCATGTTTTTTTAGGTAACTAAGGCACGCACACAAGAAATTAGGATGCTAGGCTGGAGTCTCATGCATCTGCTTAGTGTCTTAGGCCACTTGAAAACATTTACTATTTATTCTGTTATGTAATGATAAATACTTAAATCGCTTCCGCAACCGTTATTTGTATTATTTTGCAAACTATTTAACAACGCTCCCACAACTTATGAATTCAAAACTGTTTTGATAACTCATACATTAACTTCCGTAACTCTAATTTTACAAAATTGTTGTATCCAAGTTTTTGGATGTACGTATGCAACCTGACACGTAGGTCTCGCAACTGTAACCAGAGACTGTGATCATGTGCCAATCACAGTCGCGCCCTCGGTGGTCAAAACTTGGGATGCGACAAAAAGGCCCCCTAGCGAATTTAAATATTAAAGTGGAGGGTGTTCAAAAAACCAAAAAGATAGTTTAATACCGAAAACCGAAATGTATTCGTAACTGAAAAAATCGAACTGAATTTTGAATTCGGTTTTCGTTTTGGTTCTAGCTGTATCCAAATTCTGAATTCGGTTTTTGGTTCGGTACCTAACCATATCCGAATTTCGGTTTTTAATTCCAATTTTTAATAAATTTGGTTTGTTTGGTTAACCAATTAAACCGAATTCAAATTTAAATTTATTGTCCAATTAATAATATATAAGATTGAATTCGGTTTACTCAGTTGAATTCAGTTTATTCATATCGTTTTATTCGGTTTTTAACCGGTTTATTCGATTTTAATCGGTTTATTCGATTGAATTCGGTTTATTTGGATTGGTTTATTCGACTTTTAAGCATTTTATTTGGCTTTCAATTTGTTTATTTGGTTTTAACCGAAATTAGAATCGAACCACTTCTCTAATTCGGTTCACTTTTTTAATAGGAAAAAAATTGAAAACTGATTAAACCAGACGGAATAAACTGTTAACCGAACCAATTGACATATTTATTTTAAAGGGCATGAAAGTAACTTCCTATATTTTAAAAAAAATGATTTTTTGCACCCATTAAATAATGTGTTTATAAATGTTGTTTTTTTACTTCTCTTCGTTGTATTAATTCTCATTTGAATGAATATATGTATATATATATATATAAAAATTTTGTGCCCCTCAAAAAAAAAGGTTCGGGACAGGGGTCGGGTTAATTTGCCCCCCCCCCCCCCGGGCCGCCCATGATAAAAAGTCTAAACAATTGTTTTCGAAATTAAAAAATGTCTCTAGACCTATCCTATGTCTTCTTCCAAACTTCCTTAACATGTCGCACTTGTAAAATAAAGTTTGTCAACTATTTGCATAGTTAGCGAATTTACACACTAAGTCACACTAAGTTTGAATAATACGTATAAAAATGATGCAAACAATAGCCTAACTAGAATATGTCTCATAAGCAAAGCATGAATACAAGTTTGAATAATAGAAAGAATAAATGAAAAACCATAGCTTGTGTCTAAACAAGTATCCTTACAACATAATAATTCAAGTATAAAAATACAATAATTAGCATTTACAATTCAACAAGTTTTCTGGGTGTAATTTTCACATTTTTCGCACAATGACAACAGTCATTGCGAAGATGGTGTCTAACACATCTTAGGCTACTAAGTAGTAGCTTGCTTGACAGGCAACACACATAAAATTAACACATTGCATAAGCATAGCATTTAACACATAAAACTAACTAGGTCTAAGGCTTGCATTATAGTTTGAATTAATGCTTGAATTAAATAAGTTTGAATAAGTACATGTGTAACTTTCCTGAAAACAAGAATGTAAAAAAGGAGTGTGAAGAAAATTTACTCGCGGATACCTGAAATTTCTAGTAAGACTTGACTGAATAGATATGGATACCTGAAATTTCTAGTAAGACTTGTTTGATATTATGTTAACTCATTATAAGAGTGATTAATTCTTATCTATTGTTTAAGAATGATAGGAAAACGTGGATGGAATCAAAATATTCTCCACTAACATTGATCATGAATTTGTTTTGTTAAAGTACATCCATTATCGTAAAAGAGAGTTGTCCGTCCAAGTAGTTTGAAAGTAAAATCAAGTAATTTGAAAATGATCAGGAAACAAGGTTGATTATTTCATCATGTGGTTGTTTTTTGTTTTACCTGAATATTTATTATGATATGTGTTTACTAAATATATGATACTAGTTTAGCTCCCGTGTATTACACGGATTAAATAAAAATATATAACGAATAATTATCAATGAAAATTATAAAAAATATATGATGATTTTTAATATAAAATATGATTACAATTTCGTAATATTTAATATTTTAAGTATTATAATAATATTATTATTTCTTTAAACAACTTTTTTTGTAGTTTGTTTTCCTTAAACATTGTGTTCAAATAATTGTTATTAAAAATTTTATAATTTATGATAATTTTTTAAAAAAAAAGTGTGTTTTTAATATTAATATATTTTCATGTATTAAAAAACTTTTTTATAAAAATGCATAAAATTGATATTTAATATTTAATATTATTATTTAATGTTAGATGTATTTAAAAAGAGAGAGAAGCATGAAATGAATTTTGAGATGCTTTAGAGTCATGTCATGTGACACAAAAAAAAAACTTTATTTATTAGTATAGGTAGATTTAGCGAGAAGGTGAACAATACACTCTCCTACTTTATTTAGATTGTTATGGTTGTAGGTTCTGAATACAACTTTTCTCTTGGATTTTAGGTTTCTAATAAACATTTTTTCAGGTTTTAAATTTTAGTTTACTTATCGGTTCTTTCATAGTTCGTGACTAGAGTATTATGCCATAGCATTGACAATGCTTATATATAAGGTATTTGTGAGGTGAACCCACTCACCAACCCACCACATTATTAATACTTGATAGCTTTCCTAACTAGATCCCAATTCCGATATATTAAAAGTATTGTTTCACTTAATTAAAATTCGTAATTATTTTGATGTATCGAGTTGACATAGTAGCATAAAGATGAGTGGTTAAATAAGTTTACATTGCATATGTTTTATGTTTTGTGGTTTGTGATAATTAGAAAATGCTTCAAAGTATGCTGTAAATAAACTTGAGATTGTTGAATTGTGGATTTTCAAATAAATCAAGATGATTGAATACTTATTTCGATGTTTATGATTAACTGATGTATTAGAGTTGTAGACAATTGTATTAATGTTACAGATTAATGTTTCAAGTTCATAGACTATTATTTGGAAGGCATTGGAAGAGTTTATAATCCTAAGTTAATCTTTGATCTAGGATCTTGAAATTTAAAAAGTTCCAACAAAAAGTGATTGAATAATGTATTTGTTTTAAGAATTGTCTTGCAACCAATTTGCTTAACTTAAAGGATTTTGAATTACCGATAGTTTAGTTACTAATACCTATAATTTGAATTGGTGTAAGAATACACACCAAGTCTTGGTATATAAGTAACATTTGATTTGACAAACAACTTGTCTGAACAATAACCTCCTTGGTCAAGCTTTTAGTTATACTTTCAATGTACTGTTGGTGCTTATATATAAGGTATATTGTAGCCAGCCCACCACACCAATAGTACTTTGAAAGCATACCAATCACTTACGAATACTATCATAACTCTAAGTAAACATACGTTTGAATAGAAGTTGGAGAATCAATTTGATGTTTAACCACGAATATTTTTTAATTCTAACTCAAAATTTGTATGAATTTAAGTTTTCTATTCAAAGTTTGTTACATTTGTGTTTATTATTCCTGGTCACAGGATTCACATGTACCGCAAATTCTCGTTCTGTGTGCACTTACAACTGTAATTTTCCTAGCATGATTATCCTACTTTTAGAACATGATACACAACTTATAGATTGAAGAATTTATTTCTATAAAACCGTAAACTTTGACAACATTGGCATTTGGAAGATACGAGAATAGTCTTCGTATTCATATGATGTTTGGTCTAACAAGTTTTAGCCTAACTCGTTATTACAAGTCCATCACATAATACTCAAACTTACTACTCCAAAATTGCATTCTTGCAATGGAATCTCGTGGTTGTAGATACTAATGTATAAAAATTGTAAGCTATCAAGAATGTTTGTGATATTATGAAACTTAGATTAATATGATAAATAAATATCAATAATCATAAGTATAATATCATAACATATTGAGATATTGTGTGAATGTAAAATTGTATTGAATAAGACATTTTAAACTATAGATTAAAATGACATATATCTATATGAGAAATCATAAGCATAGTTTATTGTTTTGGTATAAAGATGTGTAGAAATGAGATGTTTGCCATGATTAGCAACGTAGAAGTTTATAAACGTTTGATTATGAATAAACGTATGATATAGAATATCCATGTATGTGATATTGTATGATCTTAAATAGATGTGATAATAGTTTGTGTTAAAAGTTAACCGGGCCCAAACTCGACACGTGTATACGTGTCTAGAAATCTAGGTGACATAAGAGTTATATTTTACAAGCATAATGAAAGATGTTATAACTAATAAGTATCAAAGACCGCTTTTTTTGTTAGGAGATTTACTACTTATGCACTAATCCATCCTAATTGAATATTGATATCTTTTTTATTGAGACTAATGATATTTGTAATAAATAAAGTGATTAAATTATGAAGAAATGAATAATATATAATCATTTATATATAATTTTCTTACATGTATATTAAGAAATTTAATGTCACATAAAATATTTTACGTGTATATTGAGGAATATTGCGCCATGTCAAATAATTGACATTTTAACTATGAATCTTATGTCGTGTCAAATAATTTATACATACATCAAAGAATAATGAGTTGTGTCAAATAAATTGCTTGTATACCGGAGAAAATTGAGTTGAGTCAAATAATTTGTATGTAAAACGAGATAATTATACAAGTCATCTAGTATTGAACTATACGTCTTGTATGGATTTAAAATAATATGGGTCGTATAGCTATATGTGGGACAGTATAATTGCTTATTGGCCTCACATGTCAATAACACAACTTTTGACAATTTGACTAAATATATGCTGTTCATGTGACCAAATTATCATCATCATAGAAAATAACAAGATGGTTTTGGCATTAAGAGACGTTGTGCTATTACAACAAGTTTTTGTCTAACATCATCATGTCACCTCACTCTTATTAACCTCAAGATGCCCGTTTATTTATATACAATAAATTTGAAAGATGATGTTTCACACTTCTCTTAGATCTTAAACTCTTGTCACTTCTAAGTTTGAGTCCAAACGCTACTAATTTTTTTTCCCTTTTCTGATTAATTTTTCTTTTAGTTTCTTCTCTTTTTCTTTCAGGTTTATTCTCGATATGCTTATGTGGAAAAAAAATACCAATTTCGTCTTTCTATGTTTAAAATATATTCTTTATATTATATGTATAATCATGTTAGTTTTTTTCTTTTTCTTTGGATTTTATTTCTAGGTCGTCTTTATTTTGAACATTTTGAGTTTCTAAAGTTTAAAGTTTATACATTGTAGTATATATATTTTGATTTTACTCATATATTTGTTGGTTACTTTAAAAAATAATCATAGATTATATAAACTATCAATAATAACTGATACAATAAAGAATGACATTTACACCAACTGAATAACATATGTATCCTTATGTAATTTTTTTATCTCTATTTCAGTCTCTATAACCAAGTCGTCATGAATACATATGTTTTTTTATATATTTAACCAATCTAATACCATCAACACAACACGGGTCATGAATTTCGTAAAACACATTATATCCGTGTTCTTTTATCTACGTTCTAACCACAACATGTAAATTTCCATCGTATTTCTATTAAATTTGTAATGAGTGATATCAAATTTGTAATGAATGTAATCAAAACAAAATAGTTGCCATTCATACCATACCTGCAGCGATCGAATGAATGAAATTATGAAGATATGAATAATCCGAAATAAGCTAACAAGATTTGAAATATTTCCGTCTAATATATTCCCATTATACTCCTACTAAACCCTAAGATGCCCCCATCTCTAACAAAAGGACACGTGGCATCAACCCTCTTCCTCCCCTTTACATACACAAATCCTCCCTTATTTTTCCCTCTCTCTCTAATCTAATCTCTTCATCGTTCAATCTTTCGTTCTGAATCCGATCTCTGATTCACTTAAAACAAGTTAATCGCCATTATCAACTGCTTCTGCATCTGGGTTCTGAATCTTTATTTCCAAAAAAAAAAAAATCGCGATTGATTCTATTGAAACCTGCAATGAAACAGATTGTAAGAACCGCCGGCGGCGGTGGGTGGAGGATTCCGACGGAAGATGATGTTGAAGTTGCTGAAATTTTACTCGATTTACCGAAATTGTGCGTGAAGTTGGAGTTGATTGGTGGGTATAGTTTCAATTGGGGTCGGAAGAAGAAACGATCTGTGTTGGATTCGAAATCGGAATCGTCTCCGTCACCGAAGAAGCAATTGGAGAGCATGACGGCCGGTGAAGCTGATAAAAGCCCTTCAACTCCGCTTTGTTTCTTCACCGGCGGCAGTGGAAGCGACGGTGGTGCTAATCGTAAACCACCTTCTTCTGTGAAGAAAACTTTGAAGAGAAAGGTACAAAATCCTGCGACTGTGCTGAGATTTCATAAATTTTGACTAATGGGTCTGTTTTATATTATGATTTTTACATCTGGGTTTGTTATAAATTATTCAAGCTTTTAACATTTGAAGTGTTCTTGATTTTTATGATTATTATATCCTTGTATACTTGTGTTCTTGCTCTGTTATCATCAATTATCATTAATTTTCGCTTTTTTGTTGATTTTTCTTTACTATTTTATGCTTAATTTTCCCGGGATTTGCTTTATTTTGATGTTTTAATGACTTCCCTTTGGTAATTTTACAGGGAACAGATGATCTGATGGAGACATACGATAGAATGCAACAAGAAAGAGAGATTCTCAAGAAGGTATGCATTGATTTTGACTTTTTTTTTCTTGAAATCAATTTTGACCATGAAATTTATTAATCTATATGTTTGAGCAGAAAATTAAAGCTATGGAAACCCTTCATCAAGAACTTACTTCTCAAAATGTTGAACTAAAAGCAAGAGGCCAAAAGGTAATGTATGATTATAAGTTCTAGTTTTTTGATCAGATTTATATACTAACTTTTTTTGAATTAATTTCAGATAAATTATTCAAAAAACATAAAAGATTACCATAAATGGAATAGTTCTATGAAACCAATTGACCAACAACATTGTCATCATCAAATCACCATGTTTGCCCCTGCAATTACACCACAACAACCACAGCATTGTCATCAACAGTTGGTGGTAGATCCCAACAATGGCAAACTGGTGTGCTCAAGTAACAGTAGTGGTGGTGGTAGATTTGGATTATTCAATCAGATTGATCCACGTGTCAAGATTCATGGGGAGACTTATGATTTCGTGGCTTCTTCTCAACTGTTGGATCAAAGTAAATACTTGGTGATGGATAATGATCTAAGGATTAGGGCTGCAGCAGCTGCAAGGAAGAGGAGGATAT
The DNA here is from genome assembly GCA_009363875.1 of Mikania micrantha. Taxonomy (NCBI): domain Eukaryota; kingdom Viridiplantae; phylum Streptophyta; class Magnoliopsida; order Asterales; family Asteraceae; genus Mikania; species Mikania micrantha. The sequence goes on along the minus strand of CM018698.1, from coordinate 44,067,577 downwards.
TGAGGATGAAAGAGAACAAGAAATCTTCGTTAGCCATGAAAGTATCAAGAGCTTGTAGATGATGGTGGGTTTGACTTTTGTTGGTCAACCTTGATAAGGGTGGTTTGGTAATTTCATCAAAAAGATGTCTAAACTACTTGGATTTTTGGCTATATTTAGCTACTTGGATTTTTTGGTTGTTCATTGGGAAATTGGTTGGAGGATTTTTTTGGAATACAATTTAGTTTTTTTTTTTTTTTTCTTTCTTTAGATTTCTAAGAGAATTTGGGCTTATTTTATTAAAAAAGGAAACATATTTTTGTTGATTAAAAGTTATAATTATATACTTGATTACTTTATTGTGATAGTAGAAAGTTAATAGTTTCTATCTAAGGGGTGAAATTGGTCTCTTTGGGACCAAAAACACAGTTTCTATACCTAAACAAGTGACAAGATGTAAAAGGCACGTTGGGTTCGTTTTGTTTTCAAGGTAACAAAACATGAAACATATTCATTTTATTCTTTTTAAATGATGTATTTTTGGTTCCACGTGATTTGACCACCATAAAGTTATTTTTAAATGAAAATGATTTAGGGTGTTGTTTGGGTTGGGTTTGAACCATTCAGATGTGTTAGTTCAGTTTTAGACTCATTCAGATGCTACCAAACAGTTTTTTATACCACAATAACATGATTTAACATGAATTTAAATGGGTTAATGTTTAGAGTAAAAAGGGTTTGAGTCATATGTTAATGACACGATCAAAATATTTTAAATAGACATCTTGTTTTTTTCTTTTAACACATTTTACTTGTTTTAAATAACTTAATAAGTCACCAACATATGCGTGATCTATTTACCAAAACAACATAAGTTTATAGTTCTAAACTTCTATAATCATTAAATATGTTGTAATTGAATATATATTGTAATTTGTAGCAACTTTTATGTTTATCATATAATTTGTGTATTGTTATTTTTAGCTATGTTTGGTAAATTGTGCTAAAGCATGTAGTTTAAGTTGTATCATTGAGCTTGTCATAATTTAATTGTGTCAAATATGTCATGTCCTGTGTGTTGTGATTAGTTATATTTAAATGTGTTAAACATGACATGTCATATTGTCATGTAATCAGCTTACTAAACATATATGTTAGTGTTTTGGAAAATGGCATGTCCAATTACACAGATCGTACTCGGGGTTACGATTTTTAGAAAATGTGTATATTGTTAAACATTACATGTTTTGTTAGCACTATTGAAAACAAATATTTCTCGTCAGAAAATATTATCAACGTTCAAATATGAACACAAGTTTATATCATGACATAGTACTTTGATTGTCCCAAGTAGGGTTGTAAATGAACAAGTCCTTATTCATGCTTGTTCGTTTAATATTTAATTTGTCACGAAGGTTCACGAACACTAACCAAATAGAAGTATTTATTTATATTCGTTCATTAAGGAATTTAACTTGTTAACAAATGATTCACGAACATATATCTATATTTATACTACTATATAATACATATTAGAAGGACAAAATAATAATTTGCTTAAATCTCTTAAAATTAAGAGTTTTACAACTCTTATAACATATGTTACAACTTTTTAATTATAATCTAAATTTTTGTTAGTGTTTTCACTTTATCCCACATTAGTAGCTTTTAAGAATTTAAGTGAGATAGAATAATTATAAAAGAAAACCCTTCAAAACAAATTAATCACTTCTTGACATTTTTGATGCATTTGGCATTTTATGTTATTAGTTAAAGTCACTTTTAGTTAATTACTAAATTAAAAAAATTGCTTTTGTTATGGTTATGACTCAAGAACGAACCATGCAAACCTTTAAAACATCCAACTTAAGTGTTTTGTTTTCCGCTGCAACGCGCGGGTACTAGACTGGTTGTTTAAAAATGAAAATTAACATTCTAAATCTTACATAAATATAAAGTTAAATATTTTAAATAAAACTAAAAAAAATATAATAAATTTAAAACAAAATAAAAGTTAATATAAAATAAATGCAATTGAAATTACCCTATCTAAGTTTAAGATTACAATGTTTTTAACAAATTGCGAATTTCAAATGACTAAATTTTTAGTTTAGCAGATTGCGAATTTCTTAAAATTTAAGAAAATATAAAACAATTTAACGAGTAAAAAATTAATCATAATAAATAAATGTAAACAAACATATTACAAGACGTTTAAGAATACATACGAACAAACATAACATTTGTTCATGTTTTTTCATTTAACTAAACAAAAAACCAATGAGGCATTGCCTCAATAGTACCTCGGGATTCCTTCAAATGGGATGTCTTGGATTCAAATCCCTCCTGTAGCGAAAAAGGGGTCTTAGGGGGGTTAGGGAGTTTTGCCAGTGGGGTTTCCTCCTGGGGTGGTTGTGGTGGCTCATGAGAGGTCCAGGTAACTAGACTCGGTGACATGGCCTGGAAACAGTGGGTTCACACGATTGAGACCTTCGTCGTTCAAAAAAAATATTGTTCATATTCGTTAATTTATTAAACAAACAAACATAAATAACTTATTGCCGAATGATTCATGAACTATTCATTTAATGTTCGGTTCGTTTACAACTTTTATCCCAAAAAACTTATGGCTCATGTGTGTGTCTCCAAAAACTCCCAAGACTATCCTGAAGCGTATTGTAAGTTTCTAGTTGTAGCCCTTTTATGTCATGTTTATTACGTTACAAAAAGAGATAGAAAGTAGGGTAGTGATAGGTAGTTCCGACATCTTTAATTGGTTCACACCATTTTTTCTTTTCTTTGCAATCATCTCTACATGCCGAATCTTACATGCATCCTATAAATTCTCTACACAAAAAACAACACTTTTAGAAAATCTTGAATATCTACGTTGATTAAAAGAGGATTGGTGGTGCGTGCATAGTGAACCAGACTCCACTTGATCTAGTTGGTCGTAGCGAATTGAACCAGTCTGATTAGTAACCTAGTCATGTCACCGGTCAGTAACGTATATAATTTTTTTTATAATTAAATATGAAACTAGTAGGGTTTTTTTTCATTCTAGTTTGACTAGGTTTCAAAACATTTTTTAAATATTATATGATTAATATTTTTTTTATTCAAACATAAACATATGATCCAAACACATGTTATATCCAAAACAACAATCAACAATAACTTAACACTCCAACATGTATAAAAACATGTGATTTACCAAAAAAAATATGGGGCGCTAGATCATTGTCTAATTTTTAGTTAAAGTAGCCGCAGGGCTGGCCTTGGGGGAGGGCGAGGTGGGCGACCACCCCGGACCCGACGTTTTTAGAGACCCGAAATTGAAAAGAAAAATTATATATTATAATAAAAAAATTATAAATCCTAGGGCCCAACAAGTTTTGATAGAATGAAAAATAGTTTAATTGCGAATTGATTACCTCTAAAAAAGTCTCATATATTTAAAAATATATTAGGTTTTTATTAACTTTCTTTCAAATTGGTTATACTTTCCACACTTCCAATTCTCAGACGTGCTCCAGCAGCTGAACCATCGTCCAACTCAACCTCTCCAGCCCTATAGTCCCACATTCCAAAGTCAACCAAGTAGATCCCCTTCGGCCTCCATGCTTCAATTGCACAACCACGATCCACCAAACACAACCTCGATTGTAGTCTTCAACGAGCCATTCATTGAATACGGAGAACAATCGTATATTAATGCGGATGAACTTTTATTTGGAGTTGAAGTTGTTTGAGACATTTTTGTGTAATAAAAATTATCACCCTTTTTGATGCTATAAAAAAGTTGAACCAATTTGGGTTTTTTCTAATGTATTAATTGCATATAGAGTTTTGTTGACTATGCCGGTAATTGTGGCATTGACAGAAATAAGCTTTTCTAAGTTGAAGTTGTTGAAGTCTTATTTACGATCGTCAATGTCACAAGACCGACTTAGTGGATTGGCAATGATTTCTATTGAAAAAACCATCTTAGACAATATGGATACCGAATAGATGAACTAACCTTTTGCTTCAAAAAATGCTTGGAGGGCCTCACGGTTTGCTTAGGTATTGAAATATGTTATTATGTTACAATACTTTGGTTTTGTTAACTTTTTAGAAGGGGCCCATTTTTTTCTCGCCCCGGGTCCCAGATTTTTTTTTATTCTCTGGGCCGGCCCTAGGTAGCCGACTCGGTGGTCAATTAACATTGTATCTGGTTTGATTAAAATCCCCTTACATGTGTTGTTAGCTATTGTCTCCTGTTTAATACATCTTAAAAAATCTTAAAATTTTGTAGCGTATAATCGATTTAATACTATCTCTTCCTCTCTCGCGGGTCATCGTAATCTGGTGTGGATTTCATTGTATCATGTTCGGTTAACATATCGTTACACATTTTGGATTATATTTTCTGCTATTTAAAGGAAGAAGCTGCAAAAGACCAAATGGCGACACCAAGGAGGCTGCCTTCATATGAGTTCGGTATTAAAACTCAACATGGTGCTCTGATAAGTAATGGGAGGGACTCATGACCAGCTATTTCATACAAGTACGGTACAATCGTTTCTCTGTTTTCTTTATATATTTTTCTTTATTGATGTTATTTGTTCATATAAAAAAATGGTGAACACCAACATTAGACGTCCTCACCAACTGGTCCCACGGCCAACATGAGGGAGGTAAATCGCATGACCCAAAGAAAATTGAATGGTGCAGGGCTTTGAAACATAGACCTTTATTATAGATTATCACTGTTGGATTCAATTCCTATGATTATGAACATGAACATATACGAAAATCAGTAAAGAACATAGATTAAATGAAATATGTGAGTCCAGTGAACGTGTTGTCGATTCCTGACGTCGCTCCTAAGATGATTCTGACAGGGTTCCCGTTTAGGGTGTACGATTAGGATGGATTAGGAGAGGCTCGGTTGGAGGTTCAAGAATTCAAGAGGTGAGGAATTTGAGATTATGATGTTCATTAGTCAATAATGAGCCTTTTATCTCTTATTTATATGTACACCAAAGGGGAAACCCTAGTTAGGATATTAAGAGTAATTACGTCCATCAAGTAATCACCTATCTAAATGGGTATTTAAATAATTGATCAATTAGATAATAATCATGAGGGTCATATTGTAAATATTTAATTATTTATTTCTAACATTCTCCCACTTGGCTAAATGATTATTTATTATGAGCATAAATAAGTATGCAGATTGATAATACTCATTTTAGTTCTAAATTGTAATCATAGCAGAGAAATACAGTCATTGAATCAGTTATTCAATTAAAAACCCCCATTAATCATATTACAATACAAATTTAAAACTTAAGTTAGGATCAATTAACAAATAAGCCCTTTAACGAATGATTTGTGTCATTAGTGTCTATATGTCATTAGGCATGCATAAACATGTATTTAGAGACAAACAAATAAAATAAGTGAGGAAATTTCATTAATAATAAGTAAGTACATTATGCAATAAGGTCTTTACATAAGCCCATCTTCGAAACATGTTCTTCGAATACCTTAGGATGGAGACCTTTAGTCATTGGATCCGCAAGCATAAATTTAGTACTTATATACTCAGTACAAAGATTATTTTCATCAACTCGCTCGCGAATGAACAAGTACTTTGTATCAAGATATAAACCAGCACCGGTCGAACTGTTGTTGTTCGAGAAGTTAACGGTTACTGAGTTATCACAGTAAAGCTTCAATGGTCTAGAGATAGAGTTAACGATTTTGAGTCCAGCGATAAGGTTTCTCAACAACATTCCATGACAGGTTGCATTGTACATTGCATCATATTCAGCCATCATAGTTGAGGTTGTTGTCAACTGTTGCTTATGACTCTTCCATGAGATCGGTATGCCTGCTAACATAAAGATGTACCCCGAAGTGGATCTCTTGTCATCTTTGCATTTAGCAAAGTCAGAATCAGAGTAACCAACCACTTCTAAATTATGTAACACCCCAATTTTCTAATACAAGTTATTTGAATTCTATGTACGTGTAACGGATAAGTAACTTGTAGGAAAATAGACGAAAAATAACCAAGAAAGGGCGTAGAAATCGTGTACTCGAAATGAGGGAGATTTCGAGTACACCATATTCCGTGTACACAAGTTTTCGAGTACTAGCACCCAGCCTATAAATAGGAAGGCCTTGGGAAATGTGACAGCCTTTGACTTGAAGCTCACTCCCTCTCGTGTACTCGAAGCAGAGTTCGAGAAATCACCAAGATCGGGTTTTTAATCAACCAAACGAAGGAGGAAAAACACGGGACTCTACCAGGAGAATCAGCTACCTTCAAGTAAGTGATTCATATATAGAAAGTTGGATTTTTATACAAAAGTTAGGATGGACATACAAAAGGGAACTTATGCATAAAGTTCGGAACTTTGAGGTTCCAGTGTGTTGGTAACAACCTAAGGAACCTAGAACTAGCTCCCCATGATCTTAGATGAATTTTTGAGATGGATTATGGTAAAAAAGATGAGTATTCGAAATAGACCTAGGTGAATGCTCGAAATCACCATTTCGAGTATACCACTTCGAGTATACGATTTCGAGTAGGGAATTCGTGTACACTAGTATTTCGAGTACAAGAATTTCTATTACAAGGATTTCAAGTACTAGCCATTTCGTGAACTAGGGAATTTCGTGTACATGGGCATTTCGCGAACTACAAGTATTTCGAATATGATACTGATTCGAAAGACTTGTAGTTATGAGGGGGAACTGGTTCACTATGAGGACTTAGGATATAATCTAAGTCTAAGAATGGTATGTGATGATATGATGTATTGATGTAGGTTCTTAAGGCCTAGCTAAGGAGTTCGGCTAAGGAAACAGGAAACTACTATCAGGTGAGTTCTAGACACCCTATTTTATGTTTAATGTTTTGGGCTGGCATACATGCTTATTGTTATGTCTATGATGTTATGTGCTTATGATGATGATGAATGAATGATGATATGGCCTGACTATGTGTGCATGTTTATGTGTTAGCATGAATTATGCATGAAAGTATGCTAAGTATGATGAATGCATGTTAGTATGTTATGATGATAAACTGAATGATAACATGCTATGACGATGATTACAAATGTTATGATATAATGAAATCCTAGGCAGGCTATGATGAAAGTATGATGCTATGACGGATATATGCTAGCATAATGTGTTTATGATGCCATGATGAATGGTATGATGATGTGCTGCTAGCATGACATGTGTATGATGCCAGGATGTTATGATGATATGATACTAGCATAGCCTGTTATGAGAAATCCTATGTTATTAGGAAAATGTTACGATGTTATGCTGAATGATGATATGGTGCTAATGTATCATGTTACGATGGTTGCTCCCATATTCGTATGGGGTAAGTATGTTTGCTCCAGTAATTGTTACTGGGTAAGTATGGTTGCTCCCGTACTCGTTACGGGGTAAATATGATGTTGCTCCCATATTCGTATGGGGTAAGTATGGTTGCTCCCATATTCGTATGGGGAAAGTATGGTTGCTCCCGTACTCGTTACGGGGTAAGTATGGCGTTGCTCCCGTATTCGTATGGGGTAAGAATGGTTGCTCCAGTACTTGCTACTGGGTAAGTATGGATCTGTAGAACGCTTCGGCGGGGCAGATCAACGGTTATGGAGCCTTGTGCCGGCATAAGCCCATTGTTACAGTGGTTGTATGATGATGATGATTATGGTGTTTATGTGACAACGTTTTGGGTTATGTGAACGAAATGATGTTCTTATGTTAATCATGTTCTAACTTAACAAAATGTTTACGATGTTTTATGAAAACTAGAACTCACCAGCGTAAGCTGACTTGATTTAGCATGTATGTCAGGTTAAAGCTATGACAAGTGAAGGCATGGAGCTCGGGCATCAACTCAGACGATCCGTTGGTTTTGGCAATTCGATATGTTTTTGATACAGACACTTTCTTGATTCCTGTTTATCAAACTATGTTTACATTTCCGCTACATGATTATGAAAGTTTTTAGTTTAAGAGCTATGTGTTATGACAAAAACCAACCTCTGTGAGGCGCCCGGTTTCGGGGCCTCACAAATTATCACTTCTTCTATAAGTCAGCTTGAAGTCTTTTGTCCCTTGAAGATATCAAAGTACTTTCTTAGCTGCTTTCCAGTGATCAAGTCAGGATTAGTTTGATAACGGCCAAGCATTCCAGCAATGTAAGCGATATCAGGACGAGTACATACTTGAGCATACATAAGGCTCCCGACTACTAATGCATAAGGTATCATTCTCATTTGCGCCTTTTCAGCCTCAGTCTTCGGATACTGAAAGGAACCAAAAATATCTTCTTTAACTACTGGAGCTACAGAGGGAGAGCAGTTGTGCATGTTGTAGCGTGTGAGGACCCTTTCAATGTAAGCCTTCTGAAATAAACCCAAAAGTCCATTGACCCTATCTCGGTGTATTGCGATGCCAATAACGTAAGAGACCTCTCCGAGACCTTCATGTCGAAGTTATACGAAAGTAATCGATGTAACACCCCGGCCGACGGCAGAATATGTCGGGGCGTGAGTTTGATTGTTCATAACTCATGGTGCTACCTTGTAAGTTTCAATATTTAAACATCTCATTAAATCATACATAACATTCATCATAACCTTCAATTAAAACATAACATTCGATTTGACATTACATAACAAAACCCAAAATAAATAACATTGTTAATAATTATTATCTAGGTCCAGTATCCTAAATGTGTCTTCATCCAAGCAATCTAACATGTTACACATTTAAATAAGATTTGATCAGCTATTTGCATAGTTGGTGAGATCTCATACAATTTGATATATATATATATATATATATATATATATATGTAAAGAAAGAAATAAGATGCAACAATAGTCTAATAAGAATTGATCTAAATATATATGCATTCAACAATGTTTGATAATAAGATTTTGGCAATTTCACATTTTCAACTTAATGACACAAAGTCACTAAAGAAAGACTATTAGTAATACTAAATGTTTTTGGCAATTTCACCCTGAATATAAACAATGGCATAAGTCATGTTAATCAAAGGCTACTAATACTAATGTATTGTGTATGTTTATCCCAATAGTAATAACACATACATATCCAAACAAGTAGGCAACACACAACATTCAAATCTAATTCTAACTTAAACTATAGAATTGCCTCGTTGTATTTGTTTATAGCTTTAGAATAACATGTTTGATCAGACATGTGCAACATCCCAAAAAATTACAAAAATGTAAAAAGGAAGTTTAAGAAAAACTCACATGTTTTGTGTAACGTTTATGAAATTTGAAATAAAACCTTTAATTATGACGTCTTTGGGAATATTTTTGTTATTTTTATTATTTACACATTTAACATATATGTACACATATGTAAACAAAAAAAAAACAAGTTATTAAAGCTTTTAATAAATATTATAAGATTTATAAATTTTTACAATTAAATAAAATAAATAAATAAGTTTTTTTTTATTTTATGATTTGTAATATAACACTAAAATAAAGATTTTATAGAAATATAATCCATTTATATTGATTATAGAGTTGAATAAAATTTTAACAATTTACAACAAGGATTTATTAAAGTTTAGGGTAAAAAGTGACAACAATTAAAACTGAAATTTAAGAGGAAAAAGGGGAGGGGCTGAAGGTGTCAATGACCCAAAGTGGTCACCTTCCTTACCCAACCTTCACAAACCAACGACCCAAACCCATTTCCGACCCATTTTCGACCCAATCGTGACCCGGATTCAAATCCCAGCAAAATCCGTGTGTTACAGCTAATCAAGATTATTTTTAGCAACCATTCGAACGCGTTATGTGATTGATATCATCAATTAATGTCATTTAACACCTTAAACGCGTGAAATCGTTTCCAAACTAAACACCACGACCGTAATTCAAATTCGATGGAATCGTGTATAAAAACTCAAATTGATCCATCCAGTACCTCCCTTTAATCATTTCGAAACATTCTGTAATCGCAAAACGCTCTCACAACCGCGAGACAGTTTGATTCAAGATCCAAGAAGCTTCGTCCGATCGTGTTTCTTCCTCTCAGCCGAAAACTAGTCAATCGCGAACCCAGGTAGGTGTTTCAAACACCCTTCTACTCGTTTTTGATCCATGAATGAAAGCCCCATGGTTATAAACACCATCGGGTTCCATAACTCGCGAATTGGATCGACAAAGGAACTAGGGTTCGGTTTGGGAAGAATCTGAAATATGAACTAGGTCCGGTTCATTTTAAATATAATTGAAAACCATATCATTCGCAGACTTTGGTCTAGATAAACCGGTTAAAGCTTTGGTGGTGGGTTTGAGAGGGCTCCGGTTCGAGACCCGGCTGAAGCCGGTTTTTGATTAAAAACCCTATTTTTTTTTATATCTTTTAATCCATAAACTATTTTTAAAATCCGTTTTCACCAGAAATTTTAATAAATAAAAATCTGTATTATTTTTCAGAAAAAGAAATTTTTTTCAGAAAAATATTTTTTTTTATATATATACATTTTTTTTCTAACTATTTTAATAAAAGCATATATTTTTATAACATTTCTTTTATATTTTCTTTTTATTCTTATACTTCCAAACTTACATACATGTCTATGTATACATGTATGTATACTTTAAATATTTAAATACACAATATTTTTAACAACTTGTATTATACACATAATAATTAAATTTTAACAAACAATATACCTATTAACCAAAGCATTTTGTTATCTGTTTATAAATCCAAATTATTTTATTAAAACCCTTATTTATAAAACTCACACATTTTATTTAAACTTGTTTCAATCTTTGTTTTTCAAATATATTTTATAAACTTGAATTTATCTTAATCTTAAAAACCATTTAAAAGATTTACATTTTAAAAGGATTCAACTTTAAAAATAAAAAAAATTTAAATTTAAATTTAAATGTAAACTTTTGCAAAACCAAATAAGATTTAATTATCATTTTGAACAAGACAAATTGTTAAACATCAAATTATATTATCAAGACCAAGCTTTATGAATTATTAGGTCTTAGGTATTCCTTAGAAGCCATAGTTATTTGAACTTATATGAATGAACTATATAGGTTGATATTGAACTTATTGGACATACTTGAACTACTATTTGAGCATCTATTTCAAAGCTATCAAACTTATCTAAAAGGTGAGTATTCATAGCCTCTATTTTACTTGTTTTATGTTTTAGAGGTGGAACATGTTATGAACTTAACTTATCTTTAAACCATGTGAACTTAGCTATTGGCCTTAGTTGTAGTGAACTTGTTTGTTGAACTTGCATTGATCATAACTTAACTATTTGGAAGCAATAATGGTGCCATTGGATTGACCACCCACCCATTTTGGGTTTTCCCCTTTAAAGGAAAACTTGTGGTGATTGTTACCTATTGGTCAAACTTAACTATCTGATCTGCCTTAGTTTCACTTACAAGCTTTGTGCATTTGGCTTATGTTACACATGTGTTGAACTTATCTATTATTAAAAACTATTTTACCTATATGATCAAACCTATGAAACTCACCAACTCTTTGAGTTGACACTTGATTTTTAACATGTTTCAGGTGGAAATGGAAATTAGCATACATTTGGACTTGGATTTAGTTTTATTTAATTTGAACTATGTATTTGGATTTGATTTTGAATTTTTAGTTTGAATGATGTAATTGTTAGTTTGAATTTATTTGACTTTGTATTGAATGATTGATTTAATTGCATTGAATGTTTAGTTATGATTATTTACATCTTTATACCCTAAGCTATGAACAATCTACACTTCGTGTCACCCCGATGTTTCCGCCATCGGTCGGGGTGTTACATTTTGCTTAGTTAATCCAAGAGTATTTGAATAGAGGTTGTGCATGTAGGAATCATACGTCATCCTGTTGTTTGTATGAATATAAAAAAATAACTTAATGTTTTTTTTAAACCTCACACGTAGATTTTTGAATGTTTAAGTTTAATTGTTTGATAACAATCTTAAAATAATATAAATTAGTTTAAGAATTATTTCAATATAATACTGGTAAAAATTTATATTTTAGAATTTCTAGCTTTATAATAATTTATATCAAATAAAATATTATTATCCGTTCTCAAAATATATTCTTGAAGAAGTAAATTTGACTTTTTATATTAATATAACTTTGAATATTAATTTGAAAACATTCATTTAAATAACTTAATAATATATATATATATATATATATATATAGAAAGTTTCAAACTTCAAAAATAATTTATATAAATAAAATAATTTATTTATAAATAAATTTTCTGATCTTTACGTGAATACTTCAAACATTGGTAATATAAAATGTTTTAGAATATACTTTTGAAATGTTATATGAATTTACTTTATTTATAAACTAATTAAATCAATTAGATAATTAAATAAATAAAATCATTTACCAAAAAAATGTTTTTTATATATTTATAATTATTCTTGATTTAATGTATATATATTTTTTGTTATATTTGAGCATTAAGTTTCTGTTTATTTATCTTTTTTTAAGCTCATATACCATATGGGTAATAGCCTAGTTTTAAATAAAGTTGCTCAAAAAAATTAGTATCAAAACCAACAATCCAAACCAGAGCAAGTTCGGTTCAAACCAAAACCCTTTTTCGAACGAAAAAACCCATTGGTTCAAGACTTGTATACCTAAATCTTTTTGAAACCAGTTTAACCCCAACCATTTTAGTAAAAGCAATTGAAAACTTGGCTAAAACCGAAGCTAAACTGTGAACTTCTCGGTTTTCTCTAGAGGTAACAATCTTCACTCAAATCAAAAGGTGACCCAAATCAAAAGAAATCGGTTACTTTGGGAGAACATTTATTGTATAATGGGTTGAAATGAGTCATATTATAACATGGAATAGATTGAGATGAGTAGCACTATAACATAATACATGTTAAGATGAAAAAGATAAAAACTATATGAATGCAATGGATTCAACCATTTAAGAATGATTAATAACATATTTGATGATAAAATCACTAAAAATTATCATAATGTACAATTTGTTTAGATCCAACACATTTTAACTTAAAAAAACATTGATCTACACTTGTCCTAACCCAAATCCATCCTGAACCATTAGACAACCCGACCCAACCCGTCTATTTTATCAGGCTTAGGGGGCCGTTTAGTTGGGTCTGAATCATTAAATGCTGAATGATTAATATGTCTGAATGGTTAAGAGGGTCTGAATGATAACTGTTTGGTTGCGCATCTGAACAAAAATAAAAAATAAAAAAAATATTTTTTTTGTTAAAAACCATATTCCTGATCGAGGTTCCCGTCATCACCAATACAGCCCTCCATCCACCGCCGCAGCCATGTCCGTCCACCGTCGCAGCCCTGACCTCCACCGCCCTGACCTCCCATCCCCGACCACCACCGTCGCATCCCTGACCTCCACCGCCGCATCTCCGACCTCCACCGCCGCATCTCCGACCTCCACCGCCGCATCACTCTTTTTTAAGAAAACCCTAAGCCTCGTCCATCGTATTCACCGCTCCTTCATGGTTGGTAGTTCTTGCGAGTGGCGGAGAAAGGCGTCGTCATCATCGTCGTCCTTGCGAGCGGCGGATAAGTAGTCATCATCTTCAGAAAACCCTAAGGTCGTCGTCATCGTCGTCCTTGCGAGCGACGGAGAAAGGCGACGACGGGATGGTGGTGGTTCCGACGAGATGTATTTGGTTCACAGTTGTTAGGTCGCCGACATGGAGACCTTCGGTGGTTGATGAATGACGAGGGGTTTCCTTCCGATCGAGATGTTTCTTCCATTCAGATGGTTTCCTTTCCATTCAGACGGTTTCCTTTCCATTCAGACTTGTTCTGAATCAGAATCATTCAGACCTCCATTTAGACCTTCTGCCCCATTCGGATGTGTTTTTTTTCTCCAAACAAACAGTCTTAATCTGAACAATTCAGATTCAGACCATTCAGATACTATCAAACGGCCATTAGTTTTCTCACTAAATACTGGTTTTTTTTATCTGAAAAAGGCCACGTGGATTCATGGGCCGTATGCTGGGTTGGGCTTTTGGAAACTGAATCCCAGATTCCCAGGGTTTCAAGTTTCAACCTACACACATTCTCGTTTCTCCTTTATAAGCCGCCGCTTATCTTCGTCATTACAACGAAGCTCAAAGTAGAATCTAGGGTTTACTGATCTCAGGTATGTTATTGTTACCATCTGATCTAAAAGCTAATTTCACAAAAATTAAAGCCAAATGACGATTCCGGATTATATTCTCACGACGGTCGTCTGACAATCATATCTTTTCGTAGGGTATGATCCATTTGATGTATTGATCCAATTGTTCTGATGGTTTGCAATCACCGCCTGTATTTATTTATTTTTTTTTGTAATTTTGCATTAGATCGAGTTGTTGCGAACATGATGATGAATGTTTTATGCGGTCTGATATAATTCATGAATGAACATCAAACCTCCTACTCATTCTGAATGTTCGTCTTCGAATTTCGGTTTCATTATCATTTTTTTCATTTTTCTTTTGTTTGCAGTAATGATTGATGAGTAATTATCGTTTTAATATAGATTTACAAATGCTCGATGATGTAAAATCATGATAATTGAGGAGGTATTTTGATTTAGCCTTTGTCATTGGTCGTTTAATCGCCATGAACTGCAAATTTTTCTTTCACTATGACACACGACAACACAAAAATGATTTTTTTTCGTGGTTAGATCAGATGGCTTTTGATGAATGGCTGTAATCAGATGTAAATCCTTGTATGATTCAATAAGCTATGAGATCTGAGGGCAAGTTTTGATATATTTTTGTATGATTTTAAAGCACATTCGAAGGCTTGACAATCTCAATATGATCAATGCTTGTTGAGCTCAAAATCTGTGCTAAAGTTTATGTTGTCTTATTTGATGATGTTTGTTCACCAGCTTTTGGTTAGCTTGGTGATTTCCGAATTTGACGAAAAGTTATCCGTATCAATGCGTTATTAATTTATTATCACATTCTCTAACTTACGATAGTTTTGGGTTTTTTAGTATTCAACAAATTGCTTCGTAACTTTATAAATTGGGGGCAGAATTATAATAGGCCACCCTAAGATCGCAAAAAAAAAAAAAACAAAAACCATAATATCAAAGTGGTAAATTTTAAAAATTTGGATGAAATTGTCAAATCTAGCCAAAGTATAGGGAGGAAAGGACAATTTATACTTTTTTAATTGTTTAATAAATTGATGTATATAATATGTAGAGTAAACTGCTGAAATGATATTTGTGTTTTGTTAGTATTTGATTTTAGTCTTTAAGTTTTGTAAATTATCTAAATGGTTCTAAATTTTAGACATTTGTAAAACATATGGTTTCTAACCTTTACATAATTGATCAAGTTAACATTACATAATAACTATATGTGTTACAAATGTCTAAAATTTGGAACCATATGGGTAATTTATATAACCTGAAGACTAAGAGTGAAATACTAGTAAATCATGTGAAACATCTTGGTAATTTACTCTAAAATGTATTATTGATTGTAAACCTGGTTCAGTAAAGAGGTGTTGGGGAACTGACCAATTGACACATAACTTTTAACTTTTTTTTGGCTATTCAGAAGATATGCATCTGAAAGTGTGATTTTATTTTTAAAGTTTAGTTTCTAGGCATGTGCTGCCTTGGCCATTGTGCGGTAATGTTATTGTTATATTGTAAAAACATGATGTTAGATTGAATGTAGTGAAATTTAATCTTTAAAGTGATTCAACTTTCAGGTGGTGTTTGTTTTTTTAGAGGTAAAACGTCTGCGGTCTGCGGACCACGTCTGCAAACCTCTTTTGCAGAAGAGGTAGACCAAACCTCTGTAAGATGAGCTTTTGAGGGTGTTTGTTTTCCAAAAACATCTTCAAACCAAAAACCTCTTCACCGATCGATCGAAGCCACACCTAGCTCCTGCTCATCTCCGATCGCGAACCCCACCTAGCGCCGCTCATCTCTGATCGCCCTTTCCACCTAGCGCCGCTCATCTTCGATCGCCCCCTCCACCTACCGCCGCTCATCTCCGATCGAACACATCACCGTCGACCAGCGAAATCGAAATCGAAATCGAACACATCACCGTCGACCGTCGTCTGGGGTTTTGCACATCTCCGGCACCTGGGGTTTCGCGTCTGGTGTCTGCCGATCGTAAAGAAGAGAAAGCGGCGGGAGGAGCGATCGGTTGGGAACCCTAGAGGTTAGAAGAGGTTTGAAAGGGGCGAACCCTAGATGCGACGGTGGGGGGGCGCGACTTTGAAGGGTGACGGCGGTGGGGAGGCTCGGCGGTGGGGGAAGCGGCTGTGGAGGAGGCCATCTGTGAAGGTGGCGATGGGGAGGCCGACTGTTCGGTTATGTTCATTTATTTACTCGTTTATTTGTGTTCGTTAATGTTCGTTAACTATGTAATGTTAGTTTTTGTTCATTTAACTGACTAATTTACGAGTGATTTGTAATTACATTTAAGAGACTTATCGTTTATGCTCGTTTATACTTGTTCAATTGTGTTCGTTTATGTTTGTTCAATAGTGTTCATGTTTGTTTATGATTGTTCAATGGTGTTAAAAAATGTCCATTTATGTTAGTTCGTTTATTTTAGTTCGTTTGTGTTCGTTTATGTTCATGAACATTTCGTTTAATTTATTAATGAACGAACACGAACACAAAATTTATGTTCGTTAAGGTGTTCGTGTTCGTTCGG
The DNA here is from genome assembly GCA_009363875.1 of Mikania micrantha. NCBI lineage: Eukaryota > Viridiplantae > Streptophyta > Magnoliopsida > Asterales > Asteraceae > Mikania > Mikania micrantha. Next base: position 44,050,802 of record CM018698.1, on the reverse strand, counting down.
TTTGTTTACAGGCCTATTAAAACTGCAACCAGTCAAAAGCGCCATACCTTTTTAAAAGAGCCTAATGAGGAGATGATTGTAATCTGTGAGCTAAAAGATGGAAAGAAGATTCCTTTTTTTAGGTTTTGTATAGCTTCTCAAGCACCTGGCTTTCTTTTTGGTTTTTGAAATGGAGTAGCTTCACCTCTACTTGCAATGGTACATGTAACATTTGAAATGGAGAGTAGCTTCACCTCTACTTGCAATGGTACATGTAACATTTGAAATGGAGAGTAGCTTTCTTTTTGTGAATAAGTGATTGTCTAATAATGACTATTGATCAAGTTGGGAGGGTACAAGTCACATTAGAGGTGAATGATCAGAGGTGTCCTCTAATCATTACGATGAGTTGGTCTCTTTTTTAGTAAACTTAGCTATGAATATTCTCTTTCTATGGGCCTATCGAGATGCTTCCTTGCAGAACATGTCTGTAACTCAATAGAGTGAGTAGTTAAAGAACGGATAGGAGCTTTACCACGATGGATCTCTCATTGAGAAAACGCTATCAAAGTCGGTGTCCAATAGCTTCGTTTAGGAGCGAACAACCAAAAATATGCTAGACGTGCCCAATTGGGTGAAAATTTTGAATTAGGTAATGGCGGGTTGGGAAAGCCAGGGAAGATGCTATCAGAGTAGGAAAGTTAGCCAAGTTATCCTGGCTAGTTTAGATAAAGCACCCTCGGTTGAGAAGGTTGCTGAAAAGCGGTATATAAGGCGTACCCAGTAAAACTTACAAATAAAACATATATATTAAGTTAATTGGAATTATTTTTTGACTTTGTTGATCAAAACATTCATTGATTTGGAACTGTTTCATGTTCCAGAAAAAAGGAGATGGGGTTTTTTGCTCCTTTAGCTATGTCTAGGGTTGTGGAATGGTCTCCATTACCAGAAGCAAAATGATTCATGAACCAATGTACCTCATATTAGCTCTGCTATGCGGTTTTTGTCAAAAAAAAAAAAAAAAAAAATTTACTTTGTCATTGTTTTTTTCATCTTTTATTGTAATGCATGTTATATTTGAAAAGTTAATTTGTTTGATAATCACTTGTGCAAACATACACTCAAACCTTGAAGTTCGCTTGCCTTTGAACACTACCAAATCCTTTTTTTTAATCGTGAGAAATTGGGAATCTACTTACGTGGTAAACCATCAGGTCCCTTCAATATCCGACTAACTAGGGGGAAAGGTAAAGCGTGAACGTAAACAACCAAGTCGGTAGCCTCCAATGAAAATTGGTATTAGTGAGGATTGAATATTACAAGTTTCAAAGGAAACTCAAGACTAGGCAACCATGAGATGCATTCATTTAAAAACATGATTGAGTCATTGGGTTTTCGAAATAGTGTAACAAGAAGTGTTTCAAATCATTGCAATTTGACTCAATCATGTTCTAAAAAATCGTGTTATTTCGAATTGTTTGTTGACACGGGCAAAGTCAGGGAAAACTTCTGAAACTTTTTCAATATTGAATCTTGGACATATAATAGTTTCAAATCTAATCTCTTTAGAAAGAAAATCTTTTGTCTCATGGTAGCTTGCTCCAATCCTATTGGGTTAGTCATACACTTCACATGTTTCTAGTGATTCACAATTTCACACAGCATCATTAAATAAAACAATCTCTTTTATTTTCTTTGCATGTACTCATCATAAATTTTGTTGATACTCATGAATCTTTATAAAATCAATACCTTAATAACTAACAAACCTAGATGCCTTTTAAATTTAAGGGCTTAATGCCTTCTTCTTGTTTTTTTTTTCCTTTATTCCTTCTATAAACATGCAGACAATCTTATGTCAAGTATATTGTCATATCATGATGCTCGTAATATAGTTATTTACATCAATACCCTTGTCGTGGAGGTTGAAAATTACCTAAATGCTTCAACTATACGTATCCATTTTACATGAAATATTTATGTTGCATGTGTCTGTTAACTTACGGTATTCTTTTATAAGACCAAGCTAAACATATTAATGTGTAATAAAAAATAGTTTTATGAACCCATAGCCAACAAATTTAATAAAGTGTTGTTTTTTCTTGGTTTTCATATGCTCAATTAGCATGTAAATTAAAGTGTTGACAATAATTTAATTTATTTTTGACCATAGCGATTGATGATCAGAATATTAATTGCTATGCTTCACTTCAATTTAATTCCCAAGCCTGAAATCACCATCAACAAAACACATCTCTGTAAGTTGAAATGTAAATAGCACAAACAAAACTTAAAGGCATATACTATAAATAAATATTTAGCCAATGTGGGACTAGCCCACTTGGTAGAGGCTTGCCTCTTAGAATGAGAGGTCATGGGTTCAATCCCATGCAAAGGTGTAATATTGGTGTAATTTAGGTGGAGAGAAATGTTAGCCGTTTAAAAAAATATATACTATAAATATTTCAAATATTGTATTTAAGCATTTAAATGTTATTAAATTATTATTTAAAAACTAATCTTGGATTAGACCCGTTAATTTGGTTTAAATAAGTGATATAATTTAAAATCTTGCAAAAAATATCTTACCAAAAAAGAAAGCTTTAAATCTTGAAGGAAAAAGAAATTACTCTAATATGGTGTCCTTTCATGTGTAAAAAGGTAAAAAAAACTAAAAAAAAAAGGACAAAATAATAATAATAATAATAATAATAATAATAAATTTACATGGAAACATGTCCAAAAATAATATTAAGTTTGCAACTAGAGGTGCACAAACCAGAGGTTTTTTTTTTTTTGAACCGGTTTAGGTTCTAACAGGTTCAACAAAGTCAAGAACTGGTTTCTGTTAGGTTCGTTTTATCAGCTTTCGGCCGGTTCTGGTTCTGGAACCGCCTATGTCCGCCTGTTCGGATATGACCGGTTCCGGTTTGGGGTAGTTGGTTGGTGTTTTTGCCCACCTCTATTTGCAACAACGGTTATGCAAAGTTTTTAAAAATGAGTATTGTTAAACGATGATGAATTGTAAGTAAAATAACTTAAAAAATCATTGATGTACCTTTGTTAGTTATAAAAAAATGTGTTCCTAACCTGAATTTTGCCATCAGAAGACCCTGCAAATAGCATTTCCCCTTCAGCATCTGATGCCAAAGATGTAATTTTGATATTCCCTGAACTCATCTTCATGGAAACAACTCTGGTTAATCTTTCTTTTAACCACACCTCAATTATCCCATTTTTTGTTGCCCCAAATATGAAATCATTACTCACAGCCAAACAATGGATATCAAACATGCTAGACAACGATCCAACTAACACTCGGCTCGTTATAGAGAATACCTACCACATTCAAATTCATTGCAAGTATATAAAATTTTCACTTTTGGTCAATTAAAAAAAAAAAAGATCAAAAGATAATAGTGTGTGATAAAAAGCAAGTCTGACAAAACAGGTGGGTCGGTCAGGTTCAGGTTAAACAGGTCGCTTTATAAAGTATTAACTTGGTTCGGGTTAAACCAAATTTAAAACTATGTTTTTTTTTTGTAAGAAAAAAACTACCTTTCCTGCTGTTCCATCTACTGATGTGCCACCGGTGTATAGAAGACCATCATGGATACATATGGAATTTATCGACTGTTTTCCCAACAATTTTCGTGCCCCCGAGTAGAACGTTGTTGTTGATGCTTTTTGCAAATCGGTTTCCTGAAAGGTCTCATAGTATTACAATAAAACATGAACTGCATTTGGCAGTAATATTGGAATCAAGAGTTTTGTATGCATTGGTGTAACACTGACCTGTATACTAATACCACTGCATCCACAATACAGTTTATCTCCAATCATGTCAATACATTTAACAGACTGTTTGAAATTAATATGCTTGGTAACACCTGACCACCCAATAACCTAGAGAGTATAAAAATTCAATCACTGGTTTCATATCTCAGTTTTGCATATTGTATGTGAATATAGACGACGGCAAATTTATAATTTATTTTAGTTATAAAGATTTAACCTTAACTCCAGCAGCTTGGGAGAAAAAATAAGCAGAATTTGTGTCTGCTGTAAGCCCATAGACTGATTCTTTAACATCATGAACTTGAATACAATGAATTCCTTCGGGTTTGAACATCCATGCCTAATGATGAAGCAAATAAATACACTTAGAATGAAGTTACATTAATCTTTAAACATAATGTTTTTAGAAAGATGACATACCCGTATGGTTTTATCCAACGAACCACTATAAAGTTTATCATGTGCAGGTGGAATATATAGGCATGTGACCGCCTTCGAATGTTCACGGACCTCCTGAATTAACCGCAAAACTCTCTTACTAGCATCCCAAACCTACATACAAAATTAATGGGATGTATTTATAATCATGATGCAAATGATAGATAACATTTGATTTTGTTTAGTCCATACCTTAATTGTTCCATCAGAATGGCTGCTTATCACCCGATTTTTTACATAAATTAAAGATAAAACCTCTCCATTGATTGATGAATCCACCTCGAATCCTTCTGAAGCTGACCACATTTCTGCCTGGGATTGATAAGATCAGAAATATATTAAGGGTGTTAATGGGGCGTGTTTGAGGGTTGTTTGGTCAAACATAACATGAACACGATCTGTTTAACCGTTTGCTATATATATTTTCATACAAACACTCCAAAATTACAAATTTACAGCTAACGATTCGAATATATATTAGTCAATCATGTTTAAACTATAAAGTTGATGTTTGTTTCTCTGTAGGCTTTCAAATCTTGGCATAAAATATCAATCAGTTTATATTATGACATTAAGATACATCCTTTTAAAAAAGTTGCATTAAATGAAATGAACAAATCAACCAGGAAACTGGCTAAGTCGACCTGAACCGGTTTAGTTGAACTGACCCAAAACTTGTTTAGACTGAACCCCAAACTCACACCCCTAAAATTTATAACAAAAGAACATGTAATATAAGATTATCATTGTTCCAAACTCACTGCATTGACGGATGGTAAATTCATCAAAGCTTTCATGATATCACCGACAATCACAGAGCTTTTCTTGAGTTTTCTCAAGGTTCTGTACATGGCTTTAGCAGAACCACCAATGTCGTCAAGTGCACCTTAACAATAACATGGGTGTAAGATAGATCACTTTTATAAGTACTAGAAGTAACATTTTTTTTACCTGGATCACTAATGAAGCTTCTCAAAGCAACTGTTGCTAAAATTTTTTCCTCAATGTTCTTAGATGATTGGAGTATGTGCATATATTGGTTTATCAATGATTTACGTGCAGAATCTCTTACGCCTGTGTCTGGCAGATTATAAAGCATGTATACCAGCCATGTCGTGATTACAAGACACTTTTTTGCTATATTTATTGATTTACTCTTGAGACATTGTTCTAAAGTGTTAAAAATACCGCCTTTTTCATGGTTGCAAAGTACAAAAGCTACCCTTTTTTCCCAAGAATATGCAGCTTTCTCCTCCTCATGATCCTAAAATCAAGCAAAAGTTAAGAACTTTAATAGAAAACAATGATGGAAATGTATAAAATAATAAAAACACAAACCATATTCAGTTTTTCATTTTCCATAAAAGCTTCATAAGGTTTATTAAACCCAGCCAGATTAAGTAACCAGGCTTCAGTATAAGATTTCCCTGAAAGAGATGATAATGCATCAAGAGCCATAAGTTGTAAATTTGGAAAATCTTTTTTCTGGAGTGTTTCAATTAGTGTATCGATTGCTTCCTCTCGGTAAATACTCATTTTCAGAGGCTCAACCTACAAAATAATATATAAATAAAAAGTCAAACTTCTTAGCAAAACACACAAATTTCAAATAATAAACACCAGATGTATCTAACCAAAATATCAAGCTGAAGAAGAAGTGAAGCAACAACAGGTTGCTGCTCCATTGGTGCATTTTGTAGATAGACAAGAAGAGTGTGCATTGTGCTAAATGATCCTTCATCTTTTATTATTTGTAAAATCTGATTGCTTAATGTTCTCCTGCATCATAGATCAAGAAATTGAATTTGTACGGATAATATCACAATAATAAATAAATAAATAATTTAATTGGAGGATTGTATACCTGTTGAATTGAACCAACTCTGAGAGAAAATCAATGCACATGCCTCTTAAATTCTCATTTCCATCATGAAATAATTCAAGAATCAGGCACAAATCAATACTGCTGGCTATCAAATTCCTGCAACTTTTATCTGTTTGGATACAACACAGTAAAATACACAGAACAGACTGCCTTATATCCAACTTATTTAAACATGTGACTAAATCAGGTATTGCATCAGCAGATATAATGCTCAAAGCAATAAAAGACCTGCTATTCTCATCTCCTTCATTTAAAACCTGGTCCAACAACTCTATTGCAGCATCCTTTGGATTCATCACCATCTCATAATCCTTTGAATCTTGAAACTTACTAGAAATGATTTGAATCAAACATGGTAACAAGTTGTGTGAATTTATCTGTGAGAAAGTCGGTTTTAGTAAGTATATCAAAACCACAGCCTCGAAAAGACCGTTTGTCAGCAAAGCAGCCAGGGTCTCAAAATCAGGATCCATATTTGTTAATTTATCTCTAAAATCATCATCAGCAACTAGTAACTCAGAAAGTATATAGACCGTTGTTGCAAGAGCTTCCCTGCTTAAAGAAGAAGATAACACATCCATGAATCCATTCACTGCTGCTGAAGTTGATAAACATGCGTGAACCCCTGCATCAGCATTTGACTCTTTCCACATTTTGGCAATTGTTAAAACAGCTGCTTCACATTCTTGTAAATCTTCTGAAGTACTCAAACACGAAACAAATGGATTTAATCCACTTATAATGGCTTCAACTGCAGCTTGAGATATCACACTTGTTGGTGATGTTGCAACTGTAGTTTGCATGAATCTTCTTGGTTGACTAAGATTTGATGTCTTTGAGGTTCCATAGGAACTTGTTGGTGTTCCTGGATATGATAACTCATTAGGAAGATCTGGATGTTGTTCTTTCCAAGAAGTTATGAGTCTTTTTAAAACATAGTTTGTTTTTGGAAGGATGTTGGAAAAAAGAGGTTGTCTTGTGATGGGACATGTTGTGTTCCCTCTTTTCATCCATTCTTCAATGGCTTTTCTTTCATAAGTTTGACCAGTTTCTAAGGTTACTGGATCACTAAATATTTGGGTAGTGATGGGGCAGACAAAATCCTTTGGTGGTCTTGATTGTGTTGATCTCTCAGACTGTTGGGGAGAACCAAAGTTTGGGCTCCCCGTCTCACTTTCTCTAGAAGAACTGAAACATTCAAAGTTGCTTATTTCCAGAAAGAGGAAAATGTTATAAATTTTTGTAGCTATTTCATGACAAAAAAAATGTACCTTAGTGCACCGTTATTTACATTTGCATAACTAGTATTTCGTTCGTCACCATGAGCAAACTTCTTCTTCCTCACACTTTTTGGCCACTCCTAGGCACAAATCCAAGTTGAAAATGAGTTGATTTGGGTTGTAATTAATTGATGACGAATCAAATAGGTGAAATCTGAAAACTTAGTTGTGAGGGAAGTGAGTTAAATAGGTCGAGTAAAAAGTTTATTTGAATCTGAAAGCTTACATTGGTTTGAAATATTAGTGGGAAATGTTTGTAATTAATCGTCTCATTTACCGTTTTATCATATCAATGAACTTTAGTTTTTTAAGTAAGATCACATTGTTTCATGTTATTTATTTCCTTATTCTTTACTACAAATTAATGCAAATGTTTTTACCTATACCATTGGTGACCAAACTGTTATTAACCCAGCCCATTTTGGTCCACATGAACAAAACTCCAGCATCCACCACTAATTGGGTCAACCCATCCAACCTATTTGACCCGCACACACCCAACTCATTATGTCACCTTTTGTATTTGTAAACCATCTCATAAAACTTACTTTTGTTTCATTATCCGAGCCAGCTGAACCGATGCTGAAATCATGATGCACCTCTGGTGAAATGGCAATTTTAAAATCTATATCACGTGTGGACTGTAACCGCAAGATGGATCTTGCCTCTTTCTTACCACTCCCTTCTTGTTTTGGAGATGCAACTTTTGGAGAATCTTTAATTTCCTCTGGGATTCCCTCCTAAACACAACCATTAAAGTAATTTATATATATCACTCCTTATCATCACTTATTCTGTGTATTAATATGCAATTGAAAATTGTATATTCTTACTATATTAACCCATGCTGTAGAATCCTCAAGGTTCTTAAAGGTTGTGTGAGTGGCATTCAAACTGTTTAGTACCATATTATGCAATTGAATATATGTTATTTCCACAAATATGTTGTTTAACAAGATAAGATAAAAAATCTATTATTTTATAAAAATAAACCAACCTGGATGGTTCACTTGCATTCTGTTTATCTTTTAGAACCGGAGAGAACCCTGCATTTTTTGGTAAAATGGGACCGAATTTCACATAATCAGGAATCTTCCGGCTCACCTCATGTAAAGGAGTCATAGGTGGTTCTGCGATTGGTAACATTGGAATAGCCTTCTTGCTAGTAGCAGAGCCATAATTCATGCAATCTTTGAAGTAATTAGCATATAATCTTGTGTTATCATCCAATGATTTCCCATAAAGTTTTTCCAAGTTTTGCAACTTTTCTGCTTGATCTGGCCTCATAGAAAACACCAAAGACTCATTGAAGTAAAGATCAAAATCAACAGTGAATGACAAATCGGTTGAATCTGGTATCAAATCCATCATGATCCTATGTCTTTCCTCTGAGTACCAACCAACAATGGAGCTCATATGAGGAAGGAACAATGTTTTCCAGAGTTGAGGAGCAAAATCAATCCGTGAAAAGAACGGATCAACAGAAAACATCTCAAGAACATGAAGAACAGCATTTTTAACATTGTTTCTTAATTTCCACAAATAGGAAAGATTAAGGTGAGCCCATGCTGACAGATAGAAATTAGGGACCCCTGCAGTTTTATCGCTGGTATCCAACATTGCACTCACTTGCAACATCTTTTCTGCATAATCAAGTCTTGCCATTTTAGTTTCAATATTGGAAGTACTAATGGCTTCCTCAAGCGCGTCCATGCCCCAATCCAAATTTGCCAAAACCGCTTGATCAGAGTACCTGACTTCTGTTTCTTTGCTACTGCTTTCATCTTCTGCAGCTAATCTTTCACCACATTGTTCCTTTTGTATGTCCCTTTTTCTTTGATCAAGCAACTGATCTTGAATGAAACTTCCAACAATGGTGATTAAAGATTTAACTATATCATCTGGTTCCATTTGAAAAGTGGAGTTTGCATCCATGATCATATATTCATCACATGAACAGACCAACAAATTTTAATAGTATGTCATTATCTGTCTATAGTTATATGCCTGCAACATTGTACAAATTCAAATACTGTTCATCTACACCAGAAAGCAAAAATTCAATGTGCAATTTACATCTTATACAAAGTCTCCTTGAAATAATAAGGATTAGGATTCTTCATGCTCAATGCGAACCCTAATCTTTAATATCCATATATTCTTACTTGGTAAACTACACTTCATGATTATATTGTATGATTATGCATGTAAGTTTTCACATTCCCCCAATCTTACACCGAAACTAAACGCTTTTTAAACTTAAACTAAAACAAACAAACATATATAATAAAATCTCACCTAGAATAATCCGGGTAGGCAAATAAGTGATGTTATTCTGATAACTCAGGAGCTGATGCGAAATTACCATAGTTAGAGGGGTCCTGCTAGATATGCTTTTAGGATTGACATACAGAAAGCATACGACACCATTGAATGGCCTTTTCTTAAGTCCTGCATGAACCATTATGGATTCCCGACCGCCATGGATAAGTGAATTATGGCATGTATTACTTCTGCCTCGTTTTCAGTGTCTATTAATGAGGACCAGAAGGGTTTTTTCAGGGCTAAACGAGGGCTGCGTTAGGGTGACCCTATATCACCTTATCTTTTCACTTTAGTCATGGAGGTCCTCTTCTTGATGATTTCCAAGAATGTCAAGGATAGAGATGACTTTAAGTACCACTGGCGTTGGGAGGAAGTCGACATCACACACCTTTGCTTTGCAGATGACTTAATCCTCTTTGCTTTGCTTTGTTTCTTATCTCACCCCTGGCATCCCAAATAAAAAATAAGATCAATGGTTTAATCCACTTTAAGGTTGGGAGTTGCCTGTAAAGTATCTAGGAGTCCCCCTGATATCTACTAGGTTATTCCATGGAGATTGTAAGCAGCTGGTGGATCATGTGCAACGGAGAATTATGGACTGGAAGGTTAAATGCCAATCTTTTGCGGGCAGACTCCTGTGTTAAACTCTGTTCAAGTGTACAGGTCATCCATTTTCTTCTTACCGGTTGCAGTGACCAAAAACATTGAAAACTCTTTAGAGGTTTTTTTTTTGTAGGGGTGTCAATCGTGTCGGGTTGGTGGGTTAGCGGGTTAACAGGTTACAGGTTGGCGGGTTGAATTTTGCAACCCGAACCTAACCCATATGTTTATTCGTGTCAAAGTTTTCAACCCTAACCCGGATTGACATAAATTCGGGTCAACCTGAACCTGACCCGTTTAACCTGTTTATATAAATAAATCAAACTAAGTTAAATATTGTAAGTTGTTTGTTGTTTGAAAGTACATCAATAATAAAGTGATTAGTATTTGTGTAGGAGCAACAAATAGTTAGTATAGTATTTTAACAAAAAATTAATATTATTATAACTAAAAATATAACTATGTAATCATAATTATAAAGTATGAAATTTAAAATAAAATGGTTTGTATAGTTAACTGAAAAAAATTAAAATCTTTTTTTTTAGATAAAAAATTTATAAATTTTGTTACTTAATCAATTAAAGTATGGTAAATAATAAAAAAAACAACTAAATATATGTTATAGGAAAGAAAAAAAAATAAAAATAATAATTTTGAAACCTTAAACGGGTTAACGGGTCAACCCGTTTATAAATGAGTCAACCCGTTTATAAATGAGTCAACCCGAACCCGATCTGTTTTATAAACAGGTCAACCCAAACACGACCCATTTTTTAAACGGGTTATACTTGCCAACCCAAAACTTGATTATTTTCGTGTCGTGTTCGGGTCGTGTCAGGAATTGTCACCCTTAGTTTTTTGTGGTGTAAAAGGGACCTAAGGAGAGGTAAAGCTAAGGTCAAATGGAAAGATTGTTGCCTCCCCATGCGTCATGGGGGAGTGGGCCTTAAATCCTTGCAGACTTGGAATAATGCCCTTTTGTCAAAGCATACGTGGAACATTGTCACCTTTAAAAAGCCTCTATGGGTGAAATGGTGCATGGGTACCACCTTAGGGGCAAGAGTTTTTCGGAATTTGACATTCGAAAAGACTCCTGCTGGAGCTGGAGAAAGACCCTTCAGCAAAGGGATATTTGCCACCCTTATGGTCCTTTGGATTCAATTTAACACGTAGAATTAGAAATGAATGGAATCTTAACAATGCCACACTGGTTGCGGATATTGCGTCCCACAATGACTGGGCATGGCCAGATGACTGGCTCAATATATTCCTTAGTTAATGGAACCTCAACCCCCGAGACTGATTGAGAATGCTCATGACATGAATACATGGAGAACAAATGAAGGGAAGCATATACCCTTCACTGTTGGAGCAGTTTGGAAGGATATCCAGGATCTTGGAAATTAAGTCCCTTGCTATAACTTGGTTTGGTGCTCCCAAAATATTCCAAGGCATGCATTCATTCTTTGGCTGGCTGTTAGAAACAAGTTGAGTACTCAACAGGTGGTTAGTACTTGGACCCAAAATAATGATGAAAAATGCCCTTTCTACAATGTGGTCCAGGATAGCATCAACCATCTCTTTTTTGAATGTAGCATTCTGGCTGCTATTTGGGGCAAGATCAGTGGAAAAACAAAATGGGGTCAAGTGCATGGTCCTTGAAAAACACATAATAGAGAAGGTATGTAAAACTATACATAATAACTCGGCTTGGATCATTGTAAACCGGCTGGTGCTAGCTGCTACTGTGTATTATGTGTGGCAGGAAAGGAATATGAGAAGAGGAATAGACCCATGGAAGAACTCTGCTCCTTGATTTTGGTAACGGTTAGATTGCGACTTATGAGTCTCTGTTTTCGGAAGTCAAGGGCTATGTTACAGGTGGCACAGGAATGGGATATAGAGGGCCTTCATGATGGGGATATGGGGAACAAGAAGAATCTGTACTAATGGAATATCCTAGCTCTAGATATACTAAGTTTGCCTAGTGGTCTATATGGATAGGGGCTTTTTTGATTGCTCGTGGAATTAATATGAGATTGAAAGTCATTAGAGAGACTCAAGTTTTATATGTATGATATGGGCTTTGGGCTGGGAGGACTTGGGTAAATGGCCTTTAATAAGTGGGGGATATGGAAAAAGGGTTAGAAGGTATATATTTTGGGATGTCTAGGCTGTAAGGCTGATGGGATGGGTTGGGGTCTTTCCTGGGATGATATGTATATTATTATGGGAGGGACGGTTCGGTTGACTTATTGTGGTCAAACAGGTTGGCTTTATGGAGAACATTGCAGCTGGCTAACTAATTATGGTCATGCTGCCAATAGGTTTGGGGATGCTTACAGAGAGTGTTTTGCTTTGTGTAAAACTCAGAGGACCAGCTGTATTTGGGTCCAAAACAACGGTCAACATGTGGATGGGGGTCCTTTGATGCGGAAGGTAGAAATGGAAGCACTCTTGCCTGCATGATTTGGCGGAAAATGTTATGGGTTCGGGATGGCATGGGTCGAAGGTGTATGACATCTGGGAATGGCACTTCTTCTTGGGACTGGAACATCTTTGCTAAGGGTGAAAGGAAAAAGCTGGTTCAATGGCTGCTTCATAATCTGCGGATGCACAAGGGATAACTGGACTGGGCCAGTTCGTATGCCGTCAGAAAGCGCTAGTGCTCTTAGGATTTTAAAATCAGGGGCCACTCCTACTGCTATGCTGACTTTAATTTTGGTCAACCTCTGGCTGCTTATTGGGTCAAGGATAACTTCCAAGTTAATTTATTTGGGGGTCGACCCATGGCTTATTGCTGGGTCAACAGCTATTTTCTTCTTGATTTCTTGGTGGGTCAATCTAGTCATGGCTGCTACTTTCTTAACTTCATGGTGGGTCATGCTATGCACTCCTGGTTGGTTACAGGTGGTATTACCTTAGTTTGCAGAAGGTCGTTCTCTGGGATGCCCTCGTGTCCTTACGTTCTCTTGATTTTTTGGGGTGAAATTGTTTATTGGATTGGGGATCCAATACAATTGGTTTTGTTGGAAAATTTGGTGAAATTTTCGGATCAGGTGGCTGTGGATTAGCTGCCTTTGGATCAGGTTAAACAGGCTGCATCTTTTCTGGTGTGTTGTCTACGTGTGTAGCTGCAGGAACATCGGAGATGCTGACATGAGCTGGGATTCTTGGGAGGCTCAGGCTGGCTTGTTTGGTACATTGATGTTATAGGGGATATTGGTGCTATTCAGCTCAGGATGGACCTAGCAGCCTGTGAGTCTTGGACCTGCTTTTGGTTGGTGTGGTCCGGGTGGCCTAGGGCTGTCAAATTATTGAATCTTGCTGCTGTTATAGATGGCCCTGCTGGCACTTTAATTGGCATATGTCGAAGGGGGATTGGCAAAATTTATAGATTTGGTTGCTGCTCCTCATGGCCCTTTAGTGAGCCTGGTGGGTGTTATATGATGATGCCATGGCACATGTCTGTGTGTAGGTTAGAACCAACTTGGCTCCTTTTTGCCCTTCGAAGTTGAGCCATGTCCTCTCCAGGGTGTTTGTTTTATATGGAGATTAATATTGCATTGCTCTATTGAGTTTTGGTTGCTTTATGTGCTATTAGTGATTTTGGGACTTTGGTTATATTTGCTTCGAACATGGCATGCCATCATGCTAATGATGCTCTTTGGGATGGCACTCTTTGGACTTTGTATATGGTTAGTGGATGGAAGCTCAAGATTTTATGCTCTCCTACTGATTTGGATTGGTACTCTTTGCTAAGGATGTGTTATGTTCCCCTCAATCATGCGTAATTAACTTATCTTACTACCCATTCTCTGAACATTTGGCATCATTGGGCAAAGTGTATTTTAGTGGTATGTAATATGTGTTATTGTATAGTTTGTGATTGTGTTTTGTGGGTTTGTATTTTGTTAAACCTTACTAGTTCTCCCCCGTTTTTGTATGGTTGGGGCGATGACAAAAAGTTTATTCCTTCCATTTCCTGGGTTCCTAAAGTTATATCTAGGAACAATGTCTGTAAAAGAGCGAATGCCTTCTGAGGTCTGTAATTTTTCGTGGTTTATATATTTTTCCAGGCAAATACCCTTTTATAAAACAAAAAAAAAAAAAAAGATACAATATGTAGACCTAACCCTAAAAACTAGGGGTGTGCATAGTGCGGTTATGTCTATTTCCAAAACCAAAACCACTATTTTGGTAAATACTAAATCCATATCCATAACCATAACCAATTGATCGGTTAACCACCTGTTATGGTTCGGTTTCGGTTAAATTCGGTTAATAATGAACTTGTTGAAAAACCAAAAAAGACTTGTAAATAAGCTTGTGAATTATAGATATATTGATGATAAAAATCTAAGTAAAACTTGTATAACTTTAAAATGACTGAGAATGAGTAAAGAGAGAAAAAACTTTATGAACACTAACTACTTTTCTAATACATTTAGTATCACATGTAACCCATAATATTTTCATTAAATAAAAAGTTATAGCTCACCTTTTATACTTAACTTGCATTATAACTTCTTAAAAAAAAAAACACATATACACGCCTAGAAATATTAAAAAAACACAATAGATATGCAATAATTGGTTCGGTTCGGTTAAAGTCGGTTAATGGCTTAGCGTAACCATAACCGTCTGTTAAAGTCGGTTTAGGTTAAAATCGGTTATGGTTTGGGGCGGTTATCGGTTAATTTTCGGTTATGTTTTTACCATGCACACCCACTAAAAACCTAACTACGCCCATAGGCTCACCGCTCATGCCAATAAACCTTAGTCTGTAATAAACTCCGCTAAAAGTTGCACCTTGAGCGCATAAACATAACTAATTTTGCATATAAACATACTGATAGTGTGAAAGTGTGTGTGTGTGAAGAGGAGAGATAGCACTAACAGTGATGAAGCGACAATGCCTGCAATCAGAATCCAGCAACTTCAAATATCAATTTCTTCAACAACTGGCATGAAAAATTAAAATTAAACAGACAAATAGGATTGATTTTGCATAAATTGAAGCATTATAAAGAACAAATTACAGAGATTTGATGTATACTCGTTGCTGATGAACAATCAGACAAAATTGAGATTGAAGCCGGCATCGAGAGCTGCAGGCCGGCAATTGATTGTAAAATAAAATATAAAGTGTTGCCAGATTTCGTGGTCAACTCTCACCTGATTTCCAATGGAGGTTTTCATTGATCAATTATAACGGTCGATGTCTAAAGAATTTTTAAATTGTATATTTTTGTCTTTATTCAATAAAAAAATGTTAAATAAACAAGATGCTTTTAATTTAATTACTAGAAAACGAAGTTTTTTATTCTTCAATCTATTTGTTGGGTTAGACGTTAGTTGTGAATTAAAAACTTTGTTGTTTGAGATTTGAGAACATGGAGTTTAGAGTCTCTTTTTACAATTTTTGAGTAAAACATAAACATAGTTTTGATGAAAAACAGAATCGAACCGTTAAAAATAAAAATCAAATCAAATCGAACCGTTAACGATGATTTGGTTACGGTTTGGTTTTAACGGTTGGTTTTACGCTTTTTGACCGTTAAAAATAAAAACCAAACCTGATTTACGATTTGAGATAAAATGTTAGACTTGTAAACTACTTACTTTGTGAGCCAAATTTTTTTTAAATGACGTCTAAATCATCAAACTTATCTATCTATCAAATATGTGTTTGCAGCTAACGTGGTTACTTGTGATTTTTCTTCAACAATTTTTATTTGTTAATTTTTTGTTCAAAATT
The DNA here is from genome assembly GCA_009363875.1 of Mikania micrantha. Lineage (NCBI taxonomy): Eukaryota > Viridiplantae > Streptophyta > Magnoliopsida > Asterales > Asteraceae > Mikania > Mikania micrantha. The sequence goes on along the minus strand of CM018698.1, from coordinate 44,034,733 downwards.
CATTACTTTTTAAAAACTTTGTAAAATAACTTTTTGACCCACTCAAGTTTCTAAAATTTTGGATTTATCTCTTTCGTTCCTTTATTATTCACGCTCTGCTTTTAGAGTTGACGTTTTCAACCCTTAACTTTCTAAAAATTAAATGTTATTTTGACATCATCGAGTTTCTGAAATTTTAATTTACTCTTTTCATTTATTAGCTAAAAAATAATTTCTTATATGCTTAGTTTTATATAAGACTTCGTATAAATAATAAATTCGAGTTGGTTCATATTTTGATGTTAAGTTACTTTTTGAAACAAGTCATATATAGTGTGTTTTCATACTTATTTTATGTATGTTTACAATCGGTCTACATTTTGAGGTAAATTTTATTAGAAAAGAAGTTGGGTCAAATACAATGTGTTTTCATTTGACATAATAATTTTGAAGTACTATGCATTTTGATATCACCGCAACGAATGACGGTCAACATTATTGATTTGTTTAATTAGTTTTTTAATTAAATAAAATACCACTCTAACTCCGAAATAAATTAAAAACGTTTCATAAATTTTCACTTGGTCGAGTGTTCTAACAAAATGAGCTACTAGCCTAGTATGTTATAGCAGGCTTGGCCATTTGAGGTGGTTTACGGTAACCGATGGCCGCTTACTAAAATGTCTCTTTTTCCTTTTTAAATCTAAAGTATATGAATTAAAAAGAAACCATATATATGTATATGTACATAATTGTACGGATATGTTTAAACATTATTATGTTTTTAAAGTGATTCGACCGTTCAATCAGACCTAATGAAACAGAAAAACATCAGGCTCAATGTTCCATCAGGTCTAATTCTAAAAAGATTGTGCATCATTATGCCTAGAGATGGGCAAAAAAACCGGTTCTTGAACCGGACCCGAGGGTTCAACCCGGAACCGGAACCGGCCCGTACAAAAACCGGTTCCTACCTGTTTGAAACCACCGGTCCCTACCCGGTTCCACATTTTGAATTTTCAATCGATTCCAACCCGAACCGGTTCCTACCGTTTGGATCCAAAAATTCGAGTTCTAGCCGTTAATAGAGCCGTTAATAGAGCCGTTTGGACCCATTTCTAGCCCTTTTTTGATGTTTTTTGGTTCAAAACTTAGTATAAATTGTTATGGCTTGGTTTAGTTTGATTCCACACTTGAAAACGAACATTCTAAGTCAAAAACGCTCTTGTTTTGCATACCCGACTGCTTTACTCTCTTTGTTTCGCGATACATTTTTATTACACTCGTATTTTATACAAGTATAATCTTATTAACACAATGGCTCAGTCTACATCTTCTGTCAGTCAAGGTTCTAACGTCGAAGTTACCGTTGTTCGTGTTCTTACGCATAGTAGGAACATGGAAATATGGTGTAACTGGGATTTAGTTGAGATAAGTGATGGGTCTCAAAAGGCTCGTTGCAATGATTGTGGTATGCTTCTTGCAAAAGAATTAAACTCGAGTTTGAAGAAACATATTACCAAACCATTTTGCAAGGTGTTGAAGAATGATCCGGAAAGTCGACAAACACAAATCGGTAATGATGGTGGAATTTTTCACTATGACGTAGATGAGGTTCATGATAGAATGGCGAAGTTCGTGATTCAAGAGGCGTTGCCGTTTGGACATTTCGACAACCCTCGTTTAACAAACATGATTCGAGATACACTCCAACCTCGTTATAATCATGTAAGTCGAAGGATGCTAAGGTGTCATTGTTTAAAAATGTGGAACAACGCAAAAAGAGATTTGATCTTATTTTTTAAAAAACTAAACACTGGTGTAAACTTAACTACAGACGTTTGGTCTGCACCACATGGTTTACCAGAATCGTACATTTGCGTCACCATCCATTGGGTAGATCCCAGTTCGTGGCAAGTGATGAAACGTACGATTGCTTTTGAACTTTTCCCGTATCCACATACGTCTGAATATTTGTTTAAACTATTAGATTTCGTAATAACACAATTTAATTTGGAAAAGAAACTATTTTCAATGGCATTTGATAATGCTTCAAACAACACTGCTGTAATGGAAAAATTAAAATTAAAATACACACCATTTTGCAACGGTATATTTTTCCACAGTCGATGTGTAGCATATATTATTAACTTAGCGGTGCAAGACGGTCTTTCTTCACCAAATCTTGAGCGTTTCAAAACTAGTTTTAGAAATATAATACATGATGTTTTTAAAAAAAGTAGAAGAACATTTACTGAATACAAACAATTTTGTAGAGATACGGACATACCTTGTTATGGTCCTAATTGGGATGTACCTACTCGGTGGAACTCAACTTTTAAAATGTTTGAAAGTACTTTAAAACAAAGAGCAACTTTACAAACATTTCATACGAGTCTTTATGAAGGTGATTTCGCCAAACAATTTTCTCCATTGTGTTGGGAGAATATTCAAGATTTAACTGATTTTCTTGAAGCTTTTAAAACCGCCACTACAAAATTATCAGAGGTTTATTATCCTACTAGTTTTTTGGTGTTACCAAAATTGTATTTGATGACGTCAAATTTAAGAAATTTTGAAATGAAAAACCAAATGTTTGAAGAAATGGAAAAACCAATGAAAGTCAAATTAAAGAAATATCTTAAAGATTTACCACCCGTGTTTACTTGTGCCTCTGCTTTAAACCCAATTTTGAATGTTACGGGGGTTGAATGTTTGATAGACGAAATAAATGATAATTTGGATATCCATGAAGAAGATCCTATAATTAAATATGGTCCTAATATAAACATGCGTACGAGCACGAGCGCATTAAGCTCGAGTAGTAAACCTCGTGATCCGCTTATTAGTTTATTTAATACCGTTCGTAATGAAATTGCAAAACGACAAAGGGGTAACACCCCTTCAAGTGAGCCCGGGGGGTGTAGTGGAACAGATTTTGTGTCCACTTTTCAATCTGAGGATTATCACAATTTAGACCTTTTGTCATGGTGGAAAGGAAAGGAATCTGATTATCCGATTCTAGCCACTATGACACGTGATTTACTAACCGTCCAAGCTTTTACGGTAGCTTCGGAATATGTGTTTTCTCTTAGTGGCAGGGTATTATCTTTACGAATAACAAGACTTACTCCGGAATCAGTAGATATGTGTATTTGCTTAAAGGATCACTTGGATGCGATTGATCGAATTCAAAACATAACAAACCTCGAAGATGAAATCGAACTTGAAACAAGGGTACACGAAGAGGAGGTGGAGGAAGGATTATCTCCGGACATATCTGATGAAGAACTTGCACAAGAAGCTCTTACTCGTAAACGTACGCAAACACAAACGCAAACGGAAACGCAAACGCAATAAAACGCATGTTCTTAAGTTATTGTATTTATCTTCTTAAGTATTTTTTATTATATATGTATGTCTTTTTTTTTTAAATAATTAAAAGAGAAATAAATGTATTTAAGTTATTTTTATTTTTATGTTATGTACGTAATTTATCGTAAAATTATTAAAACAATAATGAATTTTTTTAATATTATTATTTTTTATTTATGTTCTTAAATCAAGTATTTTTTTTATTATTTATGTATGTCTTTTTTTTAAATAATTGAAATAAAAATAAATGTATTTAAGTTATTTTTATTTTTATGTTATGTAATTTATTGTAAAATTATTAGAAATAATAATGCTTTTTTTAATATTATTTTCTTTTTATTTATGTTCTTAAGTATTTTTTTTATTTATGTATGGATATTTTTTTTTAAAATTTAAAAAAAAAAATTAAAGAGGAACCGGTTGGAACCGGTAGGTGTACCCGGTTCCGGACCCGACCGGACCCTACCCGGTTCCACTGGTTTTAGATCTGAAATGGTGTAACCAGTTCCGGTTCCCCCTAAAAACCGGTTCCACCGAACCAGTCTTGTACTTGAACCTGGTTTGCCCACCTCTAAAATTTACGCTATGGCCTGTTTAGTACAAATTGAGCTCAATGTTCAGTCTGGTCCAATAAAAACATAGCGCATAATTATACTAGGGCCCGTTCTTATCAGCCCATTAAGGTTTTATCCATGCGTCTAATAATAAGATGGACTTAAACCCCTGAATCCCTCATAGTCATAAGAGATAAACATTCGGTACCAAACCGAACTATTACCATGTCAAACCGATATATTTTGTACGGTATTCGATACCCATTATTTCATAAATTTGGCGTCGGTACCAGTACGGTACCAATTTTATTTTAAATTGATTATTTTTTAACAAATAATAGTAACCAACTGATATCGTACTGAACAGGTACGGTACCAATTTTTTCCAACGTTTGGCACCGGTACTTTCTAGGAAGGCATTAGTAGGGTGTAAATGAATCAAGGTAGCTTGTGAAATACTCAGGATCGGATCGGTAAAAAACTCGAACGAGCCTGAGCTCGAGCCCAAAATTTGTGACTCGTTTAGTTATCGAGACAGAGCTCGAGCTTTACATATCAAGCTCAAGCCGGCTCGCGAGCCTTAACGAGCTTTTTGTTTGTATAAGTTTTATTTATTATATTAAGTGTTTATTTATAAAATTAATTATTTTATATATAAAATTATAATAAATATATTTAAATCAAATATTTTATGTTAAATTTGGAAAATATAATTATAAATATAATTAAGTTGGTAATTAAAGTAAATAAATTAAATAATTAAAATCTAAACGAGCCGGAGATCAGCTCGGCTCGTTTACACCCCTAGCCATCAGTACTTTGACTAATTAAACTACGAAGAATTACATCTAGCGCTCAAGGAAGCCATCAGTGCTTCCCATATCAAAATCCAAAACATAGGCATACTTGACGAACAATATGAGAATTTTAGTCTTACACACCAGGGGTGTCATTCAGGTTAATTCTTCGGGTTTCGGGTTGCTTGGGTCAGGCGATTGGGGTTTTCTGAATATGAAATTGGAACCGAGAACCGAACCAAAACTAAAGTTTAATTGGTTCTCGCATTTAATCGGGTTGGGTTAAACGGTTCTCGGGTTGTGCTTGAATAACTAATTTCCTATTTTTCAAACAATAAAATCCATACATATGTTTAACAAGCAAAAAACCACAACCTAAACAAATTATTAACAGTATCAAGTGTTCAACAAAGCACAACCAAAATATGTTTAACAAACTCAAATGTTTAACCAAAGCAAACCAAAATATGTTTAACAATCTTGAATGTTTATAAGATGCAGTGGGCTTGAATTGATGATCATGAATCTTGTACTAATATTCAATGATGCGGCAGCCATTGATTTTGATATCTCGTTCATGAAGCATCAGCTAGAAAGAATGAATCGTCGTCTAGCAACAGTCATGCCGTCTAGAATGACCATCAGACCATGTATGTACCGCAAGATACAAGGGGTAGGGTATGTCCACAGAATTAAAAACCTTAGATCAGGTTATTCGGGTATACCCGAATTCTTCCCTTGGATACCCAAAGATCGAGCCATATATAGTTGTCGGGTATGGTTTATCACTTTCTCGGGTAGGGTTTTTTCTGGTTGGTTCTTCGAGTTCGAGTAAAAACACACCCTTATTACAGGCATATAACAGTTTAACCTGATAATAAAATCAAGTTTGAATACACACGTTAAAATTAGGAAAAATAAAAATATCAAATCAAATGTGCAAATTCAATCAATTATGTAATTAAATTTTATTAGTCTCATTAAAATTTTTGGTATGAATATATTAATATAGAAATAGAATTTAATTTGTATAGAAAGACCAAGTCACGTTTCACACCAAAGAGGCAAAGAATATAAACATGGATGATTATCGTATGGGGCCCATTTTTACCGATTCAAAGGCATCCGGCATATTTGACTCCCAGTTTTTGAAGATAAGTTTCGTTTCATGCTGGCCAACTTTTAACTAGGGATTAAACAAGTCAAACTTTCCCTTAAAAAAAGATAAAGAATACTGTATATGAGTTTTAAATGTTCAGAAAATTGATTGTTTTAATCAATCAATTGACTAACATTTTTGATACGTTACAGTTCGATTAATGCAAACATAAAACATGAAAACAATTTTTTAACACTTTTCTTGTAATTTAAGCATAACCGTTTTGCATTATTTTAACACTTGCTTTGTAATTTAAACATGACAATTTTATGTTTTATGTAACAAAAAAGATAATTGATGTAGCCTAATCTCATAATTTTTATTATTTTAAAAAATTTGTAAAATTATACAACGTACTTTTTTGTTAAATATGTATAATTGTGTCTTATCAGTTACTCGTTTTGTCAGCTCTAGTTTAAAGTTAGTAACTTGTTAAAAAACATTTCGATGTTGATTAATCAAATAGTGTTCGGATAATAGATAGTTCATTATATGTTATTAGTCAAAGCAATATAATCATTTTATATTTAAAAAATAATAATAATAAAGCATATCTAAAAATACTAGAACTTCAAGAATTAATAGTTCACATAAACAAATTTAAACTAAAATCGATAATCATTGCAAACATAGATTTTATTTATATAATTTTATATTTATTATTATATTTTTTTTACATTAGTCATAAGAAATTTAAAAAAATAAAAGGTTTAATCTTTAGCGGCTCATAACATGCGAAGTCAAACCAAACGAACCAGATGAATCCGATTTACCGACGTTTATTTTAAGGGTGGTGTTAAACTTACACCTCAAAAACATGTCTGCACACCCCACAAACGCCCCGTAGTGGCCACTACGGGGCGTATTGGTACGATTTGTACGGTCTTGGTCAAACAACAGGGATAATGATTTGACTTAAACGCCTGGTAGTGATCACTACAGGGCGTATTGGTACGATGTTCTGCAAAAAATAACGACATGTCAGTTGATATGACTCAAACGCCACGTAGTGGTCACTACGAGCATATTCCCTGTAGCGAACACTACGTGGCGTTTAATGTTTAAAACGTGACAAATCTTTTGTAACTTACGAATTCGTCGTCAATATATACACACATATTGCGTTACAATATGAGACGCTCCCTCGAATCACTTGACATATAGTTGAACGAGTTTCTCTTGTTTCGTTTATTAGAATATTTAGTTTCTACACATATATTTTTGATTTAAAAGATGTCTTGGTGGGACGGAGACTTTTTCTTCGGTCAACATTCCAACGTTTCACGAGTTGCTGAAACTTATCAGGTATAAAACTGTATTTAGTTGTTTTTATTGTTAATCAAATGACAAATTAATCATAATGTTTTTAAATATGGGACTGGTGTGCATTCGTCTGAGGCCACAACTAGACCAATATTGTCAGATCTTAACGAAGAGGTTGCGGGTCAAACTTCGTACTGGCAATTTGATTTGAACGAGGAACCTTGCGTTGACGACGACGTTAACAGGAAATGTTACGCTAGTGAACAATCACACCCACCCCAAGTTGCGGTTAAAGAGGAAGAAGCTGACGTTGTATACCAAAATATGGACTGGAATACCAATGAGGTAATATGTTTTTCACTTGTTCTTAGTTAGATGGACATTAGTTTAATGACAGCATTGTTTTCGGATATTCATTTCTGTGGAGGAGTTGATGGCATGGGTGAAAAGTAGAGCCCTTGATAATGGATACGTCGTAGTTACCGGACTATCTAAGAAAAAGAAGGGGACCGATGAGGTCAACAAAATCTGGCTTGTGTGTGATCGTGGTGGTGAACACAATAGTACAGCCATCTTAAGGCGTACCTGTAGCAAAAAAATCGGCTGTCCTTTTAAATTAATAGGGATATACGACAGTAATTCTTATGGTTGGAAGCTTCAGGTCAAAAATGACAAACACAACCATGAACCTGCTCAAAATCTTGAGAGGCACCCGTTTGTTAGAAGATTGTCTGAGCAGGAATAAAACATGGTACATCATCTAACTGAGCAACACATGGAGCCATGCAACATACTTTCCAGCATAAAGAAGCGAAATCCCGACAACGTCTCCATCCGTAGAGACATATACAATGTGCAGCAAAAATTTAAAAATAAACAAAAAGTCGGATCAACCCTAATGCAAGTCTTAGAGAACATGCTGCATACTAAGAATTACGTATAGTATACTCGCGAAAACTCCGAAAACAAATGTCGTGGAGGAGATTTATTTTGTCATAAAAAATCATACGCCAGGTGGCGTGCGTTCCCACATGTTCTTATGATCGACGCGACTTACAAGACTAACATGTACAGACTTCCTTTTGTACAGATAGTTGGTGTTACCTCAACACACCATACGTTTTGTATTGCACACGCGTTCGTGAGTAAAGAAAAAGAGGAAAACTATCATTGGGTTATAGAACAGGTAAAAGAGATGCTAGATAAGTGTATGGAGCCCCGCGTGATAATAACCGACAGAGACCTTACTCTGATGAATGCATGTCGTAAGGTATTTCCGCACGCTTCCAGGTATTTATGCAGGTGACACATAAGCGAAAATATCGCAAAACACTGCAAGGCAAGTTTTTCAGACGGTGATTGGAAAAAGTTTAAGGTTCGTTGGGGGAATTTGCGTGACTCTTCATCGCCAGAAATTTACGACTATAACTACAACCGTCTGTACGAACAACTAGTCGCAGATAACCGTCAAAGTAAGTGTCATTAAATATCATTATCATTATTTTTGTTTAAATTACGTTGTCGTATGTCATAGTTGTTTTTTATTTCAGGAGTTCTGAATTATGTGACACAGACTTGGTTAAACCCCTACAAAGACATGTTTGTTACAGCCTGGACTAACAGAACGCCCAACTTTGGTCAACGTACAACTAACAGAGTCGAGAGTCAACATTCAAACTTAAAAAGATATCTGAGAACAACTAATAACTCACTCTCGATACTGGTAGGTTTTGTTGATCAAATGGTAGAATCATAGGAGATAAATATGAAACATGGGTTTGAAAACTGTTTAATAAAGACAATGGGTCATCATAAAATACCCATGTTTAATAACCTACGTGGTAAGGTTTCACATAAAGCTCTTGATTTATTACATGATGAAATGAATAAGATCAAGGTTATGCGTCAAGGTAATATTTCATGCAGCCACCAGTTGTGGACAAGTTGTGACTTGCCATGTGCTTGTCGGATCTCAAAATACGAAAATACAGCTACCAAAATACTATAACCGATTCCTCTTTGTTTGTTTTTAACATTTTTTTTGTTGTAAACTGATTATTTTCCTTTCATTTGTATACATACACGATTATCCCGCTTTCTGATATAGATATCTTCTAGACGAAGCTTGATACTTGGAACCTGACACTTCTAGAAGAGGAAGAAATCGACGTCGAAGGACAAATGGGTCTGGTGACACAGGAAATAAATTCAAAACCTGCGTCAGTGAAAAAGAGTCTGGTTAAAAAATACGTTCGCAAGTGTTTCCGTTTAAAAGTGAAAAGAAAACACTAGTGGTTCAGAAGGATACACGCGAACGTCCAACATTGAAGACTCTACACCAAAGGGACGATGAATCTAGACATAGCGCAGTTGCCGACTCACAATAGAGTAGTTTTCAACTTCCAAGGTATAATTCATTCACACCAGCAATGTCAAACCAGCAAAGACCCGCAATACAACGTAGTCGTTCAACGTCTTCTAGAGGAAAAAAGGACGTGAGACAAGTCAACTTGACTCGGTAGCTGCTTCGCCGGTGAAACCAGAAGGAATGAACAATCTTAGACGATTTGGTGATTACATTCCTTCATTGTTTCATTGCTATTTAAGCAACATACAAGATGTTTTGTCAGACGGTAATTGTGGTTTCAGGTATGTAGCCGTTGGGTTAGGGTTCGATGAAAATCAATGGGGTTTCGTTCGCCAACAACTATTACAGGAGGTGGACACCCATAGCGAAGCATACAAATATGTATTTAACTCGATGGACCCAACTTTATATGACGCAGTACGTCATAGCATAAACTGGTTTAATGTCAAACCTGCACCACAACTATTATTATTCTTAATTATTCTTAATTATTATTATTATTGTTATTCTGATTATGATGATGATTATTATTATTATTATTATTCTGATTATTATTATTATTATTATTATTATTATTCTGATTATTATTATTGTAGTTGTTGTTGTAATCGAGACATACATTATTATCGTAATTTGTTTTCTTGTTTCTGTTGTGCAGACATGTCTTCTTCCGACGAGATGAAGGTTGAGGTTGGCGATCTTGAGGTAGACCAGTTCGACGAGCTTTTGGACCACCCATGGTTGCAGTTCCCTCAGGACACGGTCTCGCGTAACAGGCGCGATCGAATTCTGAGGAAGGAGATGGGCCATCAGAAGGCCATCGACTACATTTTGCTGACGCAGCTTGGCGAGCAGCTGAGGATGGTGGCCATCATTGGTGAGGACACGCCATGGTCTCGGCTGTTTGACATGACGTATGCTCCTCAGTACTGACTCCTCACGGTGGAGTTTCTTTCTACATTTATCTATCAGCCTCAGGCTCCTGATTTCCAGCCACAGCTCGGTCAGCCGCAGCCAGCGGAGGTATCTTTCAGACTGTGCGGAGATTCATACGACTTGAGTTTGAGAGAGTTTGCGATGTTGACGGGCTGTACACCAAGGCAGAGACTCACATGCCGATCTACACGACGGCTATTTATATAGCTGACGACGCCGTCGTCAGTGCTTGGTGGCCTCGGATCGGAGACGAGCCGTTTGTATTTGTTATGTATAAACAGACACTTGTATTCATGTTTATGTTTTGTATACATTTGGTTGTTTTGGTTGGTGATGCGTGTATATAATTGGTTGTTTTGGTTGGTGATGCGTGTTTTATTATTTAAATATATTTTGGTTGGTGATTCATTATTTATCATGTTATTCTGTAACATCAATATGTTTAGACAAATAACATTATCTATATATCAATTAATAAATATATTTAAATTATTATTAAAAATAATTAAAAACATTTTTAAATTTCAAAACTTAGCTTAACATATATAATTTAAAAAGATTTGACTCTTAAAAAAAGTTTTAAACAAGTTTTAAAAACAATTAAAAATAAATGTACCGAGATATCGTAAAATATAAAAACAAGTTTTAAACAAAACTATTAGATTTTTACAAACAAAAAAACATGCACTTAAAAAAATAACCAACAGAGAGACCGTAAAATATAAAAAACGAGTTTTAAACAAAAATATAAGATTTTTACAACCCATTTTACTTGGGTTAAAAATTAACGTAACGAGAGATACGTCGCAAAATATAAAAAATAAGTTTTAAACAAAACTATTGTATTTTTTAACAAAACTAGTATATTTTTACACCCCATAAAACATATTCGAACACACTAAAACAGCCAAATTTAATTTTTTAACCCTATACGCCCCGTAGTGGTCACTACGTGGCGTATAGGGCTGACACTGACAGAGAATGTCTGACTCGTTTAAGATTGTCAGGTTGGTGATCTAAACGCCTCGTAGTGACCAGTACGGGACATATGGGTGGCGGCGGGGTGTTGAAATATGTTTTTAGGGTGTGTAGATAACCCCACCCTTATTTTAATTACACTTTTAGTGTCTTTCAACCCTCATATCAATCGATGTCGTAAGAAGCAAAAGTCAACTAAATTAATTAGATGTTTTTTTTAAGTAAATAAAACCTAAAAACCTCATAAATGAGTCGAAACCTGCTAGCAATTACCCGAGGAGCGTCAAAGAGGGTGTCTAGATTTGACTTTTCATTTTTGCATATTATTAAATAAATATGACATGCTAAATTATTTGTACTTTACTATACAATTGACCTTGAAAATTTATTTTTGTTTTAATTATTAGTTTCCTCTCTTATCGTTTCAAAAAGAAAAAAAAAAAACTAACATATATAATAGGTTTTGTAAATTTCCTTTCACTCTTTTTAAATAATCAAACTCTGTCACTACTTTTAAACCTACTATTATTTATACCCTTGTACCGTATGTAACCTAATAAGGGTTTGTGCAACTCTCTATCTTTGATTAAACCTAATTTCCAAATCTGTATATAAACAGGTTCAATATAGTGATGCTCAAGTATTATCAAATTGATAGATTTATTCAATCTATTCTATATTTTTTAATAAATAAATGTTTTAGTGAAAATGTGTAATTTTTTAAGTCATATAAAAATTAGTTTTCTCGCATTTCTCATATGATAAATATTTGTAAGTCGTCTTTTTTAAGATACTGATTTTTTTCCATCTCTATTCTATCTTTCAGTTTTATTAAATTTGGTATGTAATATTATTACATCATCAGTTATGCTATTTAAAATAAATAATTTTAAATTTTATATATCTTGTGTGATACACGTGTATAGTTAATATAGTGTCACGATTCATTTGGTTATATAAAAATAATATTTTGTTTATTGATTTTTTTTTATCAAAATTATCCTCAATCTATGAAGTTTTTGCTCAAATAATGTCTAGATACGTTGTATATAAGATTAAAAATGAGGACAAGTTTTTGAAAGAAAACGAGGGACATAAAACAAACCATTCACTATATGCTAGGATTAAAACTGAAAATCTTAATTTGAAATAAAAGAAGAGAGATGATTATAACTAGAGCTGACAATTTTTGACACGAACTTGTTAACAGGACACATAGCTTACAAGTTTCAAATATATCAAATTATGTTAATTTTGCTCCTTCCATGTGAATCCCATCTTCCTCTTCTCTTTCCTTAATTGTGAGAGTCTTTACTTTGATGCTGTAATTTGTCTTTTTTGTATGTGACTGAATCATCTTAATATTTTCTCTTTTAATACATGTAAGAGCATGTCCCCCTTATATTTCCCATAAGACTTCATTTCTTATCCTGACGAGTTTTGTGTTACCACACATCTATCTTAGCATCATCATCTTTGTGATTTCGAGTTTTCGCTATTCAATCTTTTTTAATTACCCAATAATCAGTTTCATACAACATAACCGGTCGACAACAACTCTATAAAAAAGAGAGATAATTAAACATTTAAAAAATGCGTAACCCGTCTCAATTAAAAACTTTGAGTCACTTTGAATAATATTTGTTAATTCTAAAACCCGTCAAATAAACATCGCACTCTTGATAATTATTGTCAATAAATTTATAGTTATTTAAGCATGACAAAATCATGAATGGAGTCTAGGAATATCATACTTCCAAGACTAACGTGTCATGTTGACATAAGAGCTTGATTGACTTCAATATTGGCTTTTGTTAAATGCAAAATAAAAATTATATTTTTCCACAATCATTAAATGACTAGTGCCTTTTGAATTACTAGATAAGTTAATCTTAGAATATATTAATATGGTATGGTAAAGTTATTATCTTAGAACATATTACGATTAAAGTTTGTAAAAAAATTATCAGATAACAAGACATGATTAGATTAGTTTAACAAAGTTTAACAAAAAGTACATTATATAATTTATATATTTTTAAATAACAAATATAAAGAGGTTAAGCCTCATAATTTCTCTTTTTTTACAACATAAAACACATTATTGTCACGCTTAAATCAATAAGCCAAGTGTTAAACAAGTCGTTTTCATGTTTTATATTTGTCACACCCTCAAATTCCCACTTGCGGTGTCAGACAGCTGGGTGTGACGTGGCCAGAATCACAGCTCTCAGTCATATAGAACGACTTTATATGCTTTTGAAAAGTACGTTTGAAATAAAAATTTTAACCAAACTGATTAATTAAACATGCTGCGGAATATCATAAATAGTCTAACGCATTGAAAATAAGTGTCTAAGCGGCGGAAATTATAAGTTGTTCAAATGCAGCGGAGTGTAAATACGATATACTCTACATTGTTTGACATAATAAAATGATAAATGTTTATTTCAAAATGACACAATAAGAATGCATGCATGTCCTGTGCTCGTCCCCTTAGGTGCATTCCTTATCTGTGTGTAAGCAATCTAGTTACCTAAGAATACATGTTAAGAAAAAGTGTCAATACATAGGTTGGTGAGTTAATAGGTTTTGATATCAATACATAAGTATAAAATGTTTGTCACGTGTTATGTTGTTTATTATATGTTTGTTCCGAGTCCTATGCTTCAAGTGTCAGTTGCGTCTCTACCAAACTATACTTGTTTGCTCTAGCCTTCGCCATGCCTACCGTAATGACATGGACGATGGGTTGAGATTACACCCGTCCTGGCACCTAGTCAGAGTTGGCGCCACGTGGGGTTCGTCACACCCAATAGTACTATCTAAACTCACCTCGTTGTGAATACATTAACGATAAGACTGTGCGAGGACTTTGTTACGGCACACCACTTAATGTTTGTCCAATAAACCAGCATACACAATATGTTCGCACAAGTATAAAAGTTTGACTCAACAACATGTATTCTTCCCCTAGTTTGAAAACTTGTAAAAGAGTTTGAAAGAGAGGCCGTCAACTCACCTGAGCGATAGTAAACGCGTAAGCTCCTGGTCTTCGGATGAATCGGTCACCGGTTACCTATATCACATTTCTTACGTAAGTCTGTGTTCATGATCGTGTTTGTGTCCGTGTTCATGTTCTTGTTCGTGCTCAACAACCCACGGTTGTTATGTTTGTCCATGTTCGACCATGCTTGTTCGTTTTGACCGTTTTTGAGTTACAATTGTTACAACATGTTTTTTATCAATGATTTTACAGTAAGGATTGACCCATCGCTAGGCAGGTTGTGGGTTTAACATAACCCGAATCTGAAAAATTTACACCAACCTTAACCCAACAATCAGGTTAGACTCATTAACCCGAACCTGATTCAAATTTTTATGAGTTGACTCGAACATGACCCGTTTAACCTGAAATATATATATATATATATATTTACTTTTCATATTCTAATATAAATCATAAATTATACTCAAAATAAATTATATAATCAAAAAATAGTAAAAAAAATACATTAAGTTGTATAAATACATTAGTTTCTCAAAATAAAATAAAAGCATTATTTAATAAAAAAAAATGTTATTTTTCAATCTTGTTTTATAATATATGTTTTTTTCTAAATAAACGTGTCAACCTGACAACCTGATGGGTTAGCCTAAACTCTAACCCAAAAAATTCGTGTTAGAATCCTGTCGTGTTCTCGGATCGTGTTGAAAATTCACGCCCCTATCCATCGCCATCATAACACATTGATTTGTTTTTTTTTTTATATTTTTTGTTTTCCTAATTTAGTGTATACTGTTGTGTTTGTATTTCTGTCTAAAACATATTAAAACGGGTTTGTTTTCTACTATGCTTTTGTATTTTTAAGCCAATGATATCGTGAGAATGTGTTTAGGGCTGTAAATTAACCGAACGTTTAACGAAGAGTTTGTGAACCGTTCAACGGGAAATTTGTTTATTTCTGTTCGTTTAACATATATATATATATATTATAATATTGGCATTCTTTTGTAGAAATTTTAACAATATTTATTTTATAATCTTATATTTAATATAAAATAATGTATTTTTTTGAAACGAAACTTATTTTTAATATTTCTAATAACTTTTAACAAAATAAAAAAATGATAACGAAAATTTAGGTTAGATTGAGTTATAACTGAGCGTGAAAAAACAAGTTTAATTGGATTGTTTAAATACCGGAAGGAGAAAATATTTTTTAACAAAAGATTGGGTTGAATAAATAATTTAATGAATTATATTCATCAGCAAAAATTTTTTTTAAATAATCATATATCTTATCTTATGTTTATTTTCTTCAAACACGCACCAATTTTCAATTTCATTTATAATCCACTTGTGGTCAAGAAATTTTATTACATATATATCCATTCAATACATAAATATTATAATTTTGTATATATTCAATTACAATATCAATAAAAAACATGCAATATACCAGTTTAAGATAGATTCAATGTATATTTTTTATATAATATGTAAAAACCAGAACAATACCGGTGAAAAATAAATTTATACCTTAAGTAGTGTAGTAGTTAAAGTGGATGATATATAACTTAATTGATCTCAAGTTCAATTTTTACTTGTAGCAATTTTCCTTCAAGTCATCGATCCCGTTGCTTGCAGCTGTGATTTACCTATTTCTCTCGATTAATTGGGTATTGAGAGGTCATGAGTTTACTATTTAAGCAGGTTCCTACGAACATAGAAAAAAAGTAAATTTAAAAAATAAAATAAATATAACATTGTAAAAACATGTACTAAAATCTATTAAATGTAAAAAAAAAAAAGAAAAAAGTACTGAAACAGAAACTAACGTGTATATAAACACCCGTACAAAAGAAGCATCATCATCTTTTATATTTAAGCAGGCCCCTCGTCAACAAGACCAAAGATATTTACTTTATTTTTTTAGAGAGAGAAACTGCGAAGAACAATTCTAGAGAGAGAGATTGTGTACTCAAGAATAGTCAAACCTTTCAATCTTATTCATCTTTTTGTTTGTTTCAATCAAAATCCAAATCTCAAAGTTTCAATTCAACACAATTTCTGCAAATTGATAAGTTCACAATAATCACATCTACCTCCTGTTCATCATATGTTAAGGTTAGGTTATACATCATGTTGTTAAACAATCAAACGGATCAGTGATCAGAATTTGAAGAATTTGGTTCAAGTATATAAAATGGGAGGCGTTTGTACCGGCGGGACGATGAAACGGAGCACGGTGGCGGAGTGTGACGGAGACAAGGGCGGTTTAGGGTTTTCAGGGAAGTTGAAATCGATGAAGAGTTTCGGTCTGCAGACGAAGAAGGATGATTATGATGATGATGTTCATGATGATTCAGGTTTATCTTCTTATGCACGAGATGATAGTAGTGTTTATCGTTGGAAGATGTCGTCTTATGATTCCGGTGAACTTTTTTCCTCCATTTCAAGGGAATTGAAACCTTCTACACCTGCTAGGGTTAGCAAGGTACAAAAGCACAACTATGTGATCAGAATCTGCTCACAATTGAACAATATATGTGAAATTGCAGTTATTGTTATCTTTCAATTCTGATGTATTTGGGGAAATTGGCATCCAATTTTGTTAATTCATCATCTTTTAACTCTAGTTTACAAAATATTAGATTTTGTACATGAGTTTTGAAGAAACTGGTGTTTTTTTTTTTTACTATTATTATACTGAAGTTGTTTTACATTTTAAATTCTGGTAGGCACCTCATGTGAGCACATTTCTTGGAAAAGCTGGTAGTGTAGGTCTTGAAGTGCTAGACACATTGGGCAGCAGCATGACAAATTTGAATACTAACAGTGGATTTGTATCTAACATGGCTTCAAGAGGGGATAAAGTAACTATTTTGGCATTTGAAGTAGCTAATACCATTGTTAAAGGGTCCAATTTGATGCAATCTCTTTCTGAAGAAAGCATCCAGATCCTTAAGAAAGAAATTTTGCATTCAGAAGGCGTCCAACTTTTAGTTTCAACAGATACAAAAGAGTTGTTACGCATTGCAGCTTCTGATAAGAGGTTTTTTTTCCTCCTTTATTTGTTCAAATTAAGCATTTTGATACTATTTTATTTTATCATAATATGGCTGTTTTTAGGGAGGAACTTGAGGTTTTCTCCAAAGAGGTTGTTCGGTTTGGACATATGTGCAAAGATCCTCAATGGCATAATCTGGATCGTTTCTTTGTTAGGTAAATTTGTTTGTGAATATCATGTTATATTTATTGCATTGGAACAAGATTTTGATTGTTGATGGATCAGATTGGACTTGGATCTTGTAACAAACAAACAGCTTAGAGAGGAGGCAGAAATCACTATGCAAGAACTCCTCAATCTTGCTCAGTATACATCTGTAAGTTACTATCAGAGTATCAGTTTGTTTTATTTATAAGTAGATCAAGCATCAACGTTGTGTATCATACTGTCACAAATGTTAACTCAAAAGATGATATTTCTTTGTTTTGCTGCAGGAATTATATCATGAGTATCATGCTTTAGACAGATTTGAACAAGATTACCGACGTAAGCTTGAGGAAGTAGAAGCCTTACATCTTCCTCGAAAAGGTGATGAGATACCTTGATTTAAAAAGATTTTGTCATTCTTGGTCGTTGTTATAAAGTTTTGGCATGTGATATGTATTAGGCCAGCTTCCTGCTGGTTTTATAATTATAAAATTATTCACTGTTCAATATATATATATATATATATATATATATATATATATAGGGGAAAGATCAAATAAAAAGTTTATTTTGCCTAAGAAGGCTAAAAAGGATTTTTAAAACCTCAAAAACTGACCTAAACGAAGTCCGATTGAACTCATTTCGATGGCGTTGGAATCGTCTTATCGAACCCTACAATATTAGCTATTAAGTTTTAGCTTTAATAACTACTTTTAAAGTTTAGATTTTAGGGCTTGGTTTTTGACTTTTTATGTTTTATCTTTAGGTTTATGGTTTGTTTTTAAAGTTTTGGTTTTAGTATTTGGGTTTATTGTTTACAATTTAATGTTTGTGTTTTAGGGTTCAACAAGCCCGTTTCAATGATGCAAAAATGAACTCAATCGGAGTTTGTTTGGGACGGTTTTCGTGTTTTTGAAAATCCTTCTTAGCCTTCTTAGGCAAAATAGACTTTTTAGGGGAACCTTCCCCTATATATATATATAGGGTAAGGAGCAATAAGAAGCCACCTTAATTGAGGTAACCCATTAACCCTGGCAAAAAACGCTCAAATCGCAAATTTTTTTTAATGGTCTTTTTATACAAAAATAGGGGGCTCCTTTTTTAAGCGTTCGCTAATTCAAAAGCGTCTAAAAGTTAAACGAAGTGTAAGTTTGCGTTACACTGCGAAGATATATTTAAGTGTCGCAGTGTAATGCAAACTTACATTTCGTTTAACTTTTAAACGCTTGTGAATTAGCGAACGCTTAAAAAAGGAGCCCCCTATTTTTGTATAAAAAAGACCATGACATTTTTTTTTGCGATTTGAGCGTTTTTTGCCAGGGTTAATGGGTTACCTCAATTAAGGTGGGTTCTTATTTGAGCCCAATCCTATATATATATATTATTTCTGAGTAATTTGAGTATCTTATTTTTGTTGCCTGTTTAAATTTTCTGATTGCTGGAATGAGGTTTATTATTTTGTTAACATGTGATCCTTGTTTCCATTGTAGGAGAGAGTCTCACAATCTTACATAGTGATGTAAAGCATCAAAGAAAAGTTGTCAGAAACTTAAAAAAGAAATCTCTTTGGTCTAAAAGTTTGGAAGAGGTATTCTGTCAACCTATCTACATTTTCTGTTTTCGTTTTCTTGTGCAAAGAAGTTAATTATTTTATAGTTGTTCCTACGAAATTGTACTTTTAATGTACTAATAATGAGGAACCTATTTCTAATTTTGCCTTATGTCCTTGTTCTAGGTTGTGGAGAAGCTTGTAGATGTTGTCACCTTCATCCATCAAGCGATTGTTGAGGCCTTTGAAGAGAATGGTATTAAACTTGTTTATGAAATATTATACCTACTACATTCCAACAATTTATAAATGTTTAATTAAAGGATGATGATATTTAGGACTATTAGCATGCATAGAAAAAAAAAGCTATGGATCATTTGGTTTTGGTTCTAACTCTTTGGTAACTTAATATTTGACCTGTAATAAATTAAAGTAGTTACTTTCTCAATGGATTCCATTTACATACGAGATTAATTAAATCTATTAGCTATTCTTTTGTCCTGGATTAGTTAAAGTAAATTGTACCCTATATGTTAGTCCCTATTTACCATATTTAAATTATCTAACTTCTCAAGTTGATGCATAGATGTCTTCATGACCAACTTGCTTATGTATCTTGTGAACATTGTTTTAAACATTCCTTTTGTGAAGATTTTGGTAGTTTATTTTATAGTTTAGGAATAATGTAGGTGTGCACACATGGTTAGCCGTTCAAAGGAAAAAAGAAAAGAAAAAGAAAACTAGCTTCTCCTTCATGAAAAGACAATTCCAACATTGCTTCTCCGAAAAGACAATTTTAACATTGCTATGCTGATAGTAACTTTGTTGTTGCAAAATACATTAAATGATTTAGTTAAAACTTTATTCCTTTTAAGCAGTCGATCATTTCTTTATCTTCTATTGCAATAATGTTTTCATCAGCCTAAACAATTAGCATAAGAGTTTTTCCATGTCTCAAGGCTATACAATAGTGTGAATCTTAGATTTAAAAGGCATGACTGGGTGCGAGGGGACCTCAAGCGCATGGGTCATCATTTCTACCTACCTAAAGTGACCTCTGTATGGAAGGCTCTCACTTTTGATCGCTCCAGTTGTTTTTCCTCGAGCGCTAGGGGCACACTTCTTTTTAACAATCGATTATGATATTGATTTAACAATGGAAAGATGAATTCATGAGATGGGAGATGAAATACCTTGATTACAACTGTAGATGAAGATAGCAAATTAAAATATATGGAGATGAAGATGAAATACATAGAGAAATATGTTAGAGATGTTGAAGATGAGAGAAATGAAGTGACATCTGGTTGTTTTGTAGGGTTTACAACTTTCTATATTCACCCCTTATAACTTTTATCAAGTTTGGCCTTAGACTTTCTAATTTGTTTTTTTTTTCTTGTTTTTTTGTGTTTGTTCATGGTACATTTAGTTGAGTTAGTTGTACATTGACTGTTTTGTAGAAATTTTGTGCGTTGTTAGGTTGTACATAAACAAACAAACAAATAAACGAATATACAGTAAAGTCCACTAATCAGTAGGGTTTGAAGGGATGAGGCGAAGATAAACCCTACTCATATCCCAATGGAATATAGAGAGATTGTTTCTGTTTAGACCTCCAGTTTAGATATTCTAGAATACTTTTATTTATTTATTATTATGATTTATTATATGTCTATATGTATACTTTACTTTAATTTTTATTTTTACAAATAAGTTATTTATATAATAAATCATATTTATAACTTATTTTTGTCTAAATTTTTGGTATGTGATAATAGAAACCTATAAAAAATATATATTTAAATAAGTTGCACCTTGTGTACAAAAAGTTTCAGGTATGAATAGCCTAGGCTTGGATGTATCCCTACCCTTTCACAAACAAGTGAAACTTTCAAATTTAAGCTTTAGGAGATTGTTTGAGGTTTTAAAATGATCTTTCAATCTACAAACCCTAGATATGAATCCTTTTACAAATTTAATGGTAATAATAAAATATCATAGTTGCATACATTGACGTAGGATTCACGTCGAATCCAAACCACGTAAAATCCTTTTGTTTTCTATTCGTTCTTTTTGTGTGTTAATGTTCTTGTTGCACCACTTGATTTGTAACAAATGGTATCAGAGATTCAGGCTTGTTATACTAGATCGATTTTTGGTGAAAGTAGTCGCTGTCATCAGCTACCTAGTTCGTATAGAACTTGGAAAAGTATGAAGTGTTGGAACAGTAATGAGATGGGGTATGTTAATAGTCAATGCCTAAAGAAACAATGGAACTCTACTGTTGAGGATGTTTGAGGATAATGCATTGATACTTAGTGTTGGAAGCAATATGGACTCTTGGGTTATGGATACAAGATCTTTGTTTCACACCATGCTAGTGGGAAAACAGTGGTGAATATGAAAATTGATTGCTTCAGGAAGGTATGGTTAGCTGATGATCAAAACCTTGTTGTTACAACCATGGGAGATGTTAATTTGATAACTTAATTGGGAATCACATGGAACTTGAAAAATTTTAGGGTGATCCCAGGTGTGAAGTAAAGTTTGATGGTGTTAAATGAAAAGTGGTCAACAAGAATCTGTTTGTTGCTCAAGAGTTCAAACATGGATCTTTATATATGGTATTGTTATCTACGAAGGGAGTGACCATCCCAGTTAAGCATTAGAAAGTCAGGCTCGCTAAATCAAGTTGAGCAATGATGGTTCGTTTTTCATACATGAATCCTGTTTGAGGTACAATTTCAAAATGCTATGGGGGATCGTATGCTAAAGTAGGAGGGTGTTTATGGTTCTTGATCTATTCTTAGATCTGGTGGATCGTGCAAGCCTGCCATGACTTGGTCGGGTATGATTGTTATGTTGGAGCTCAGGGGAGTATTGAGCCCCTTCCCGAAAAAAAAATTATAATAATAATAATAATAATGGCCCATTATCAATTCTAATTTCAGAGGGGCTATGAAAAGATCTGTCTCACTATGGCCTAGTTATCTGGTTCAAGACAGATTCTTGGCCTAGTCATAATTATGCCTCCCACTGAGGAGGTTTAAAAACGGTTTATTTTAAAAGAAACAACGTATCCGTCATCATAAAAACATTCTTTGAAGAGTCAAAGCATGTATACCCTCGTTGGCTTGTATCGTAGTTAATGATGGCCCTTCAATTTATTTATTTATTAATTTTAGATCAGGTTTACTTCTAGTTGGGTTGCGATTGTGAACAAACACAATGCCACTAACAACTTTAAATGGAATACCTGAGACTGCTAGCTAATCTTCTAGGATTGTTTAACCTGGATTTTATGTTTTATCTGTTATCAATTATCTATATTTAAATTATCTAAAATTTTATCCAACAACCCCTTCTATTTTGCTTTATTTGTAGTACCAAGTTCAACATCAAATGAAAAGGCGGCTCATAAAAAGCCCGAGACATTAGGTGCTGCAGGCCTTGCTTTACACTATGCTAACTTAGTCACTCAAATGGATAACATTGTAAGCAAATTAAACTCCCCATTTTTATTTGCTTCTTTTTTCATATGTGCACACACATTATATATATATGTGTGTGTGTGTGTTTGGTGTGTGTGTAAATTTGTATTTGTGTTTAATTTTTTATTCCAGGCATCTCGGCCCATCTCATTACCTCCTAACACAAGAGACAATTTATACAACGGCCTGCCTGCAAAAGTGAAGGCAGATTTACGTTCTCGCTTACAAGCACTTGATTCCAAAGAAACGGTACGTGTTATCTGCTTTTTAGTAATTTTTTACTTCAAATGGGCACAAAATTTCTTATTCTTAAATAGAGTTCCTTGTTCCAGATGACAATGCCTCAAATTAAAGCAGAAATGGAAAAAACACTCCAGTGGCTCGTTCCAGTAGCTACAGATACTACAAAGTATGTTTTTAGCTAGAAGTTATCGATTATTTGTTTCAATTAATTTCGTTCATGTTACTGATGCTTTAATCATTGTTTATTTCAGAGCACATCAAGGTTTTGGATGGGTTGGAGAGTGGGCAAACACAGGGTAATTATCATATTCTTGTTTTAATCTCACAACTAGATGAATAAACAAACCCAACTGACTGCCTGAGGTTCTTGTTTAATTTAAGAGAGCTCTACCTTTATCTCGGCTTGTTTAATATGTTTTAATTATTTAATTATTTATAAAGGCAAATTGGATTTAATAATCCAAACTATGATTTATTGGTCGATCCATACTAAGAGTTACCAAGGACAATCCTAGTAGTAACATAATCATCAAAGATTTACTCTTGATTTAGCTCACAATGATAATAGCAAAATGAAATGGGAAACATACAAGTGAAATCCAGTATAAATCAAGTCAAAATTAATGATAATGATGATTGTTTTATTGGGATTGCCTTTGCAATGATTGTAAAGTTGGGAGTGTGATCAATTAGTTAAACTGCTTATATGGATTATTATGAGTTAATAGATCATAGTTTGGATTATTAAATCCAATTTATCTGTAGTTAAAAAATTACAAAAAATACACACACAGATATATATATATATATATATATATATATATATATTAATAATTATTATGTAATGATATGTTTATATCAATAATTTTAAGTTGCTATATTCTTATGAATAAAAAAAGCTGTTTATGCTCATGGCCCTAGTCAAGTTCAATGTGAAGTTCGGGCTTAAGCTTGTTAAAGCTCGTCTAGATTTGAGCTTTTAGCGAACCAATCTCAAGTAGTAGCTCATAAGCGGCTCTACTCGTCTACGTCCCTTTACTGACAGATTTTATATTACTGGATTTATTTTTTCAGTAGCAACGAGTTTGGGAAAAAGACAGCAGGGAGTAACAATATCATTCGCCTTCAGACCCTCTATCATGCTGACAAACAGAAAATGGACCGATACATTCTTGATTTGATCATATGGCTTCACCGTCTAATAAGTCTAGTCAGATTCCGCGACAAGGTTCCAAAATATGTTCCTGCTCGATCTCCTCCTAGTGACAGTATGTCGGGTTCAAACCCATCTAGATTGAAAGCTAGTGGTAAAATCCAAAGAATTCAAATCACTTTGGAAGATAGAAATCTTCTAGAACAGGTCATGAAACGGAGAATGTTGGTTCCTGGAATCAGCAAAAGCCAAGAATTCAAGAAGAAGCGATCAACGGTTTTTGCATCCAGTCGAAGCATGGGAAGCTCTCCGAAGAGGGAACCGAGGTACGCGAATGCTGATATGTTAGATGTTTTGGATGGTTTAGGTACAACATATTAAGCTGTTGGTACATATTTCCAATGCTGTAGCAAGACAAGGTTCTTAAGGGGTGCAAAATGATTGCGCATAACATTTTGAGCCGTTGGTTGGTACACAACTGAAAAGGGATTGTTTTTACATTATATATTGTGTATATATCATATATGTCTATTGCATGAGTTGAGTGTAGTAGATTGATTACAAGAGATGATGTTAGTTAATGTCGTGGTTGGATTATTTTTCTGGAACTTTTCTTATAATATTTAAAGATTTAGTTAGTTTTCGTATTTAAAGATTCACTATTTATTCTTGATGTATATTCTTTATAATTTTCTAACTTATTCTGAATGGAATATTGAAACAAAAGAGACGGGGAATGTAATGGTAAGTTTTTCATAGAGAGGTTTACTCCACCTAGAAAAGATTTTTACCTAAAAAAAGTAAGAAGCAATAGGGATTTGACATGCGTCATGTTAAAAATATAAAAACAAAAATCTCGTACAAAAAAATCTTGTAGAAAAAAATAATCTAGTATATAAAAATAAAATTCTAGTACAAAAAATAAGATATTATACCTAAATTATCATACCACATGTCAAACTTTTATTAGTTTTTACTCTTTTTAAATAAAAATCTCTTCTTATTTGATTTTTCCTTTATATTTATATATACACATGCATACTTGCAAAAGAAATTATGTGAAAACCCAGTGTAAAATTCGAATTTTTTTCTTTTGTATTTATGTATGCAATATATGTTATTTTAATAAAAAATTTATGTAACATATGTTATTTTAGGTATGCAATATATGTAAAATTCGAATATTTGTCACACATATGTTACAGATTTATGTTTTTAAATTGTGTAACTGTAAACAATATGTAATACGTGTGTAACAAGCGCATATACATTATTTTATTTATAATTTTTTTATTTTCTTATGACTACATCTATCTAATATAATAAATCAAAATTATTTTGTATACGTGTCCTCTTGTGGTGCAATATTTTCCCGCCCAAATTTTTTCTCATTAAGTAAGGTAATATTAATCAATTCTTTATAATTGATTATTTCTTTAAATTTTATCAATGATTTTCTTTTTTTATCATCAATTCAAATTAATAATTATGCGTTTCATTTTAATTTTGAAAGTTTCATTTCTATTTAGTTTTGTAACTACAATGAGAATCAACCTTCTTTTTATTTTTCTAGGAATATTATTTTGTTCTTCAATGTAAGAACGCAAATTTTAAAATTTTCTATTTTATTTAATTTCATATTTATCCCATTCACTTAAAGAGTTGATTGAAATTATTAAATTGTCTCAGATTTTAAAATACTTTTTCTATTTTTACCATTATATTTTTCTATTTTTACCATTAACTTCATTTTATAACTTAACAAACAAAAATTTATCTCACATAATCATGTTACAATTATTGAATCTTAGTTAGTAATTCGTATTATTTAATATATATTTTTTATCAAGCCCGTGTAATACACGGGCGATTAACCTAGTATATTATATAAGTAAATAAAAAAACTAAATGATGGTTTTCACATGTTTTTTCAACTTAAGTTTGTTTTAATATATCTTTCTTCTATGTGTGTTCATCGAATCGAATTTCGAATATTTCGAATCGAATGATTTTGAATTTTGAATTTTTTAATAGCATTCGAATTTGATTAGAATTTGAATTGGTTTGATTTGAATTTAATTAAAATTTTGTTTATACTTGTTATCTTTATATATTCAAAATATCAAATAATCATAACCTTAAACATCCAAATATCAAATAACCAATATCTAAGTTGTAATATTAGAGATATCATTTAAACTAATAAAATGATAAAAATTCAATATATAATGCCAGTATTAACATACGACTTACATAAAGTAAAAAGTAATCAAAATATTAGAAATTAACAACCAAAATGATTAATTTTAAAGCTTCATGATTTACGTTTTTATTGTGAATGTTTAGGTTCAGAGTATTTAAAAGTGTTAAAATTATGGGTATTTTATAACTAAATTGACATTTGAGTATTGGTCTGTTAGTTTTTATAAACTAAGTCACCTAATTAAAAAGCCTAATTTTTTTATATAGTAACTACTTGTGTAAATAAAATAAAAATATATAAATAATTTAAATTCGAATTTCGAATCGAATCAAATTAAAAATATGAATTTCGAATCGAATTTCGACTGGATGTTTTTCGCATTGAAATCAAATCGAATTTCGATTTTTTCGAGTCATATTCGAAAACTGAACACTACACACATACACACCCATTATGTTCAATTAAAAAAATAATATTAGTTAAAATTAAATAACTAATTTTAGCCACATGTTCAAATAACATAAAAGTAAAGTCCTTTAATTTAAAAATAAATTACTTTTATACCCAACAAATCATATAATTATAAATCTCATTTTTAGTTATATATATGATTGTTAGTTTTTATTCTAATGTAGCATAAAATTAATTTTTTTATTTTAATAAAAAAATTACCTTTATACTTATCAAATCATG
The DNA here is from genome assembly GCA_009363875.1 of Mikania micrantha. Taxonomy (NCBI): domain Eukaryota; kingdom Viridiplantae; phylum Streptophyta; class Magnoliopsida; order Asterales; family Asteraceae; genus Mikania; species Mikania micrantha. The sequence goes on along the minus strand of CM018698.1, from coordinate 44,007,771 downwards.
TAATTATAAATATTTTTACAAGTTATATATATAACTTGTTAGTTTTTATTTGAATGTATCCATACTACCTCTATCTATCTTAATAAATCAAGGTTTTAGAGATACTTTCATTTTATATTTTTCTCTCCTATTAAATACATCTCATATTAAATAATAATATTAAATATTAAATATTAAATATTAAATAAACTTTTTATACATTATTAAATTGAAAATATATTAATATTTAAAAAAACTCACTTTTTTAAAAAATCAAACACTTAAAGAAATAAACTTTGTAAAAATTAGTCTTGAAAGAAATTATATAATTTTATTGCTTAAACTATTAAATTATAAGAAATTTTAATAGTATTATATATTAAAAAATCATCTTATATTTTTAAATTTTCCTTGGTAACTGTTTATTATACTTCATCCAACCCAAGTAGGGTACTAACATAGTATGTGTGATTTTTAGTTAAATTATGAAAATGAGAATAAAGAACAAGAATTCATCATGTATTGTCACTTGTGCATATTTACTGAATTTTGTTGATAAAAAATGTACATTTCCACAAGTTATCCTGTGAGGTGGTTAGTAAAATAAATAGTAAAAAATGCTTATTTGTTATTAACTGTAGAAATATGCAAACAAGCAGAAAAAAGGAAATTTTAGTTTACTCATTAGTAATTCCATAGAAGAGATCTCATTCAAATGGAAGATTGATGACTTTGATCGTATAATTTGTAAGCAAGAATTGGAATTCAACACAGGGTGTTTACATATTTCGATTCTGGAGTCTTAAACGCCAATTGTTTTTGGTTAGGTCATGTTTATGTGTTTAGACTTTGGAGTCAAGCGCCAATTGTTTACGGTTAGGTCATTTTATAGACACCCTTGGAAACTTTAAAACTTCATGACAACTAAAAAGATAACTTTATAAAATAGTAACAAATATTTTATTTGAGATGTTTCAATCATATATAACATTTTTATTTTTATTTGGGGCTTAGGTATATCAAGAGGAGCCTTTCATGTATATAGTACCCTCAAGTCTTGTTTGTATCAATAAAACGATTTTGCTATATGATTACATGATGACGCTATAGTTTATATTACCTGATTAATACTGTTGTATTCATATGTAAAATAAAAAATAATCATAATAATATTAATAGAAAAAAATAGATTGCAAAGCAATTTTTCTATTATATTTTGTTGTATATATTTTAGAACATTTTTACTAATTTTCTTAAAAACTTTCATTTGACTAATTTTTTTAAAAAAAAATTAATTAAATAAAAAAAAGAAATTATGAAAAAAAGAGGGATCAGATGGCTTAAAAATGGAGGTGCCCAATTGTCGTAACAGGCTTTGGGCGGACACCACATCTTGCATATTTAAATGCAAGCATTGACCACTCATCACATCCCGTCAAAACTTGCCTGAAGGATCATGAGATTTAACATAAACCCCATGATTCCTTTTAATGGAATACGCTCAGCCTATCCTTTTCTTCAAACTTCGATGTGGGACTGAAGACATAATTTTTTTTTTTTTCTTTTCTTTTTAAACAGCCAAGCAGATAGTATTATTAAAAAAGACTAACAAGCAAGATGCTAGATATAGAGAAATTTAAAAAACAAAGTTACACCATGATCTCCACTCTAAATCTCTACACCCACCTTAATTTTTTATCCAGAAGAATGACAACAATTTGATCTCTTCGAGTACTTCTGTAGATCCTATAAACTGATTATAAAAAATCTTGTTGTTTCTTGACTTCCAGATACACCATAAGATCAAGAGAAAAACGCAATGTAGCAGCATTTTGTGACTTGCTAGGTATAGCAATTGCTTATGCATGCCTAGGTTGTAGCTGGGAAAAAGAGTCAAGGTTAAGTTGACAACTGAATCTGATTTTTCCTATTATTTTTAATATGGTCTGATCACGGGTCGGGTGTTACCAAGGTCGAGAGGGGTTGGGTACTGGGGAGGTGTACGATCGTTCCTGGTTGCGACTATCATATTACAAGAACACATGTTAGTCATCAAGAGTCTCTAGGTTGTGACCTGTAGTTGCCACATGCGAGATGATGTTGGTCGTGATTTAATGTTGCCGATCAAGGGGCTGGTAGGCACCAAGAGTCACCCGAAGCTTATTGTTGTTATTTCTTATTGTCGATAACTTCTAATCATCATCGAACCTTTAGGTTTCAAATTATTAAATAAATATTTTCACAATTTCACACTATTATTCAAATAAAGACCATATCCTTTTAAATCCAAGGTTGATATTGTTAAGAAAAATTATGAATTCTTTAGACTAAGACATAAGATTGAAAAATTAGGGAATATTAAGTTTAACTTCATACTTATACATAGTTTGGAGTTCCAAATATTAAGTTTAACTTATACTTATACATAAATATGGGGCTAGCCCACTTGGTAGAGGCTTTGCTTCTTAGAATGGGAGGTCATGGGTTCTAATCCATGCAATGGTGTAATTAGTTAATTTGGAGTAGATTAGAATGAGATAACCTTTGCCGTTCAAAAAAAAACTTATACATACATAGGGTGAAGTGTGACTTCTTAAATTCATCAACTTGTTCAAGGATAGAATTGGAAAGCTAAGATATGTGAGTTTCTTATACTCTCATTTTACTTTCTTAGTAATTTTTGGGATTTTACACATGTTCTTATCAAACATGTTATTTTTGAGTCGCAAACAAATACAAGAATGTAATATTTTAGTTTAAGTTAAAATTATATTTGAATGTTATGTGTTGCCTACTTGTTTGTGTACTTATTATTATTATTATTATTATTATTATTATTATTATTATTATTATTATTATTATTATTATTATTATTGTTGTTATTAGGATATACATATACATATTCATTAGTGCCAGTAGCCCGTATTTACATGACTAATGTCATTGTTAATAATAAGGGTGGAATTGCCAAATTCATTTACTATTACTAGTAAACTTTCTTTAATGACTTTAGTCATTATATAAGAAAATGTGAAATTGACAAAATCATGTTATACTTGCAGGAAAATCATATCATTAAACAATATAGAATACATATATGTTGAACTCAATTCTTATTAGACTATTATTGCATCTTGTTATATATATATATCAACTTGTATGAGATTCTCACAAACTATGCAAATAGTTGATCAAATCTTATATTACACGTGCAACAAGTTAGATTGCTTGGGCGAAGACTCACTTAAGCTATCTAGGACCTGGATTAAAATGATTAAACAAATATTATTTATTTTAAATTTGGTGATGTAATGTTTGGTTTGAATTTATGTAATGTGAATGATATGAATGTTATCAATTAAAATGGATTACTAAATATTGAAACTTACAAAGTTTTTATTTTTGATTTCATTTAAGAAACCTTCATTGAATATTTCATATTTTCTAATAATTTGGTTTTTGAATTTTTTTTTTTTGTAATTAAATATTTTTTTAATGTCTTGTAAACACTTTATTAATTTACAAAATGCGTAAGAGCACATATAAAATTAATACTAGTATCTATTATGGATAGGGATGGCATTGGGTCGGGTTTGGGACATGTTTGAGTAATCCCAATCCCATATACGTTCATATAAGTTAGTTCCATATCCGGCCCAAAACCCATCGGGCATTGGTATACCCACAGGCTTTATTTGGCTAAATATACCTGTTGAAAATAACTTGGTTAAAAACATGTTGGTATGTGTTAGGTAACTAAAAATGCACTTGTTTTTCACACTTATTCATTTAAATTAAACCTTTTTCCTATGATTAAAAATCAAAAGAATACACCAACAAATAAATCTTAACTAAAATAACAAAATACAATAAATTAAGCACAAAAATAGAAATCAATTATATACTAAAAACCAAATTAAATATCTGAAAAAGAAAATTACGTATATTTATTGGGTAAATGAGTATTTATAATCAGGCAAACGGGCGAGTAAGCGGGACGGGTACACAAGTATATATAATCGGGTAATCGGGTCAGGTAAACGGGCGTATGAACAAATCTATGTGCGTCTCATACCCACAAAGATCTTAAAAATTAATCTCATAACCGGCCCAATATCCATCGGGTTTGGGAATACCCGTCCCATATGTTGCGGGTTTCGGGTAAACCCGTTGGGCGGATTTGTTTGTCATCCTTGAATATAAAATGCATTTATATGATATAGAGGAGGGAAAATTATTGTGAAGATAGTTTAAAATAGTGATATATATATCCTATTTTATTTTTATTTATTAAGTATAGAAGATGTGTTCATGATCTGATTCCGCTCTCATGTTTCTGTTTTATCGTGACAAAATATATGTTATTTCTTGTTATTATTACATTGAGATTATTGTGGGCATGAATTGATGCTAAACATGACTTGATGGAAAATTATGCTTTACTCTCATTAATAATTGCATAAACAAACAAAAAAAGAAAGGAGAATTGGTGACATCAAATTGAAGTCGAAGCTCACTTTAAAACGGTGGTATGATTTGTAATAGACTTATAAGAGTACGATATAAGAAGAATGACATCGATTGGGCATAAAAATCAAACTTGGAGTACAATATAAGACCAAGGACATCGGTTGTGCACTTTTGGTGGGTGAAGGATAATGATGTTTAACTCCGCTCCTTAAAATTCATCATTTAAACTCTAATATATCAAACCTAGCTTTTAATATAATAATTTGAGGGTCGGAATGCATGTTGATGGTGTTATTTAATTGGAGGTTAATAGATTTCGGTTAAAGTGTTAGGTTTGGTATGCAACAGAGGATTTATTAGGATATAAAGGACATACCTGGTACTTGACTTAACTTTTACTTTGCAAAAGCGCCTGTTTGCTTTGCTAGTACGTATCCTTACCATATATAATTGTGTAAGAGGTTGTTTTCAATGACTTGAATACATGGCCTAGAAGCCATAAAACAAAAACCTTACAAGTTGCTCCAAATTTATTGGGATATATACAAAGGCATTCATTTCCAAACACATTTGTGTATGTTATGAATTTCTACCCTTGCATCCACTTCTTTCCATCTTGAGACCTCAAGGTAACGAGCGATTTGATCATAGTGCTGTGCTTATACCTGATGTTGACTTGACTTCTTATTTATCATAGTATTCAATTATATTTTGTTTTTAGAAGAGTAATTTTTCGAAATTGTTCATTTGCTTGTTTGTTTTTTTTTTTATTTTCCTTTGATAGTTTTGTTAAGAAAATAGCATAGATAAATACAAGGATTGTACAACAAAACAAAAAGGACACTTTTACCTCTATTAGGCTGACGGCAACCATTTTTAACATGATTAGTATTGTTCTTTTTGTTGTTGTTATTATTTTATAATATACACATACGTTTTTTTTAAAGATGATTGGTGCTTGTTTGAAAATTTTAACGTAAATTTTCAATTTTTTTTATTCTGAATTTTCTTGTTCGTCAATCGTGTTATCTTAAATATTAATTTTAGCATTCTCATGTTGTAGACAAATCCTATTTGTAAACATGTAGTTTTCGTTTGATAGCCATTTATAGTATCAAGTCCAAGTCTAGTTTTCAAACGTCAGATTATGCATTAAAATGAAAAAAGTGATCCAAAATAAATAAAAATTCAAGCTAAATTAACTGAACTTAAATAGAATCCAAGGTTTTCTTAAAAACCAAAATACAATTCTAAGATTCTTTTCAATTGAATATAATATTTTAGTAAAACGCTAATGCTTATATTAATTATAAAATTTGAATAAAAAAATCTTACTATACTAATAAATAAAGAAATATTTTGTCACTTGTCATTTTCTTATACCACTTTTGCCACATGTCAACTTTTTATCAAATTTCATTTATATTAAATAATTGCATTCTCTTTCATATTAAATAATTATAATATTAATAATAATATTATTATTTATCTTTTACTTTTTTTAAATAAGATAAATTTTATTTTCAAGAAAATCAAAGTTAAATAAAAAAAAGTTTTCTTTAACAATGAATTTTTATAAAAAAATAAAATAAACTATAAACCAGTGTTTTGAGCAATAAGATTTTTTACAAACCATGATGTTTTTTTAAATTTATTTTAAAAATCAAAGAAAAAAAATGATATAGAAAGTTACATTTTTGGTCCTTATATTTGACATTATATTTAAATTGAGTCATTAAAATTAAATAATTACATAAATTATATATTTTACCTTCTTGATTTATAAAAGTTGGTTTTTGATAAAATAAAAACTGAAGGTTTATTACCAATTAGTTTAAAAATAATAATTGTTACAAATCAAAAATATCGCATATCATTTGTAAAGCTATTAAAGTTTTTATTGTTGTTTTATTACTTGAAGTATTTATTAATATGTAAATTAATTATTTTATCTTAAAATATCGTTTTATAATTTTTAAAATTTTTATCACTAACAATTTATATTTTATATTAAATCCGTATATACAAGAGATTTGGTCTATTTATTTTGGAGATGAGGTGTTGTATACATGCATGTCAGGGTCATATGTGAGTATTTAAAAAGGAATTAAACTAGTTGTCAATATAAAATATATTCAACCATTAAAGCATGATCATGTAAGTAAAATGCAATTATCATTGGGCTTATAGCCTAGTGGTACTTCTTGACCACCAGCAATGGGAGGTCTTGGGTTCGAGTCTCGCCTGGAGCAAAAATTGTTCTGGATGAGCTAGGGAGTTTTCTCAGTATGAGTTTCCTCCTAGATGGTGTGGCGGTTTCTCGATTCGGCACTCGCCAACGCCCGGCTTTAAATATTTCCGGGGGTTGGTAGCGGTCTGTGGTCACAGCGCGTGAGTTGTTGGGTCCGAGGACTTGTTTAGCTGTTCAAAAAAAAAAAAAGTAAAATGCAATTTTCTCATTTTTGTTTAAGCATTTATAATTTTTTATACACAGCTTTTTTAATTTTACCATTAAATTAAGTGTTTTTTTAATCTTTTTAACAAGTATGATATTTTTATATAAAAAAAATGATCAAGTGAATGTTCATAAAGATGGTATATTTTTTGGAGAGTTTTATGGTTTTTTTCGTAAAATAAATGAATCCAAAAATAGTTTTTAGTGTGTATTACAGTTTTAACCCTTAAATTTTTTTGTATATGACGTTTTTGGACTATGCAATTTCATGTGACCTTTTGTACCGAGCATTTTTAGGGGTATGCATATATCGTTTAAACATTTTTTCTAGAGTAAATTACCGATATGGTTTTTGTGGTTAGCTAGTATTTTACGTTTAGTTCCTAAGTTTTATGCATAACTCATATAGTCCAAGCTTTAGACATTTCTAACACATATAATCCCTAAGTCATCAAATTACCTTCACATAATTGACCATATGGATAATTTATGAAACTATAGATTAATAATCATCACTTTCTTTTTTTTTATGGTCTTTATTATACATGTACATGACTATCTTCTTTTATGTGTTTGTGCAAAGTCCTTTCCGTTTAATACCTTACATCAATATAAGTTGTCACTACATTAAGTAAATATTTACAGTATAACGTAAATTTACACTTGTTTTAAATCTTAAACGTTTGTTAATTAACATATACACATAAAAGAAGATAGTCTTATACATATATAATAAACGTAATAAAAAAAACTAAAGATTTTGGTTTATCTTGTCGAAGTTAATTGGGTTACCACAATTAGGGGAGATTAACCCATATACCTCGGCCAATATCTATTTATATATTTGTTTTGTATTTTATTATCATTATTACACATGTTCAACATTTTTTTCTTCCATATGTATTTCTGAATGTATATATGTTTATGATTTAAAACAAGTGTAAGTTTTTGTTGCTATTTAGCGACATATTTAATGTAACAAAAATTTGCATTGATGTAAAATCTTAAACACATATGAATTTATGCAAACACATAAAATAAGAAAGTTATACACATCTTGACTCCTAATAAAAGAGTAACTTTAATATCACATGGCACTTAACTAGGATGTCCACCTAACTAAGAGGACACATGTCACTCTAACAATTATGCCATGTAATGCATTTTACACATGTCAGCACCACTTACATCCACATAATTGATTTATCATATAATCAATTTAAAATTTTCCTAAACAAATTATCTGTTACATAATTTTTTGAATTATATGCATTAAGTGCAACTTTATTTACTTTTTAAATTGCAATCATAAACAAAAAAAATTATCTGTTATTTTCATACTCTATGTTTATTTTCTATTATAATAATATATTATAATACATTCAACCTAATAAAATATTTATTAATTAAAAAATGTTAATAAAATGTAACGTATTTGCTATTTTGATGCACACATTTATTCTAATATGAACTAAATACACGCCTTATACTTTTAAATACTTTGCTTATTTTTTATCCTAATTTATTGATTATTGATAATTGATTGTTCATAATATAACTACCTCAAAACTTTCCTAATTAAATTTTAAAAATTTACAACATATTGAAACATTGTACATTTTTCATAATCATACTTCATAATATTCTTCCCTTAATGATTTTTCACCCTTTATGCATTCTTCATACTAGGTATGTCAATACATTTCATTCAATCTTTTAGCTTATTTTATATTAATACAAAAACTTTAATGTTTATGTATTTATATTAAATTGATATAAATTGAAATAAGGTTGTAATACTTAGTGTAATACGTCTATATTATTAATTATATTGTTTTACTGCTATAAACACACATACATTAATTACTGAAATCAACAATATTCTTAAATAAATTGTTTGATATATATCAAACAGTTAAAAAACGGTAACATCAAACAACAAAGTTGTTATAATTATTTTAGTTTTGTTTCTTAATTTTTTTAATTATAATCTAATTAAACATCTTTATATCCTTGATAGGTCAAAATGAAGAAGAAGAAACATTCCGAAAACAGTCAACCTATTTTACCATCATATCCTAATTCTCAAAATTACAGTTTAAATGGTACCATTTAAAAAACCTTAATAACTAATATTTTCATAATTATTGTAATTATAATCTGCTATAAGTAATTTTGTATGACTTATATAGTTTGAAATATAAGAAGTCCTTTGTCAGACGTTTCAAATGGTATAATTCTTTTTACCTCGAATTAATTTGACACCGTCTGATAAAAAGATCCCATTTGAATTTAAAAGAAGACAATTTCACTCTCTTTATGTTTTGCGATAACAATCAACAAAAGTCAAGGGCAATCATTATCAAAAGTAGGGTTGTATTTAAGAGATCTAGTTTTTACATATGATCAATTATATGTTGCAATATCCAGAGTGAAAAGTAGGGATGAACTAAAGCAAACGTTGTATACAATGAAATATTTGAAAACTTATGAACAAATTTTTGTGACTTTTTATTCTAATTTAGTATGTTTTGTGTGATATATAACTTTATATGTTCAAGTTTCTTATAAATGGTTGAATTCTTTATTTTTATGTTTCACTGCATATGATTTATGTTTCTTATAAATGATTGAATTCTTTATTTTTATGTTTCACTGCATATGATTTATATAGTTTGAAATCATACTTTCACATTTTATTTTTATGTATGTTTAATGATTGAATTTATAGTGTTATTCGTCGATTGTAATTATATCATTATATTAAAATCTTTTTTTTTTTAATTTTCATCTTAACTTAAAGTCAGCCCGTGTTACACAGGTTACTCACCTAGTGTAATAATAATAATCAAAGGAAAAAACAATGATATGGATGAATCTTGTTAGAGTTATACATGTTACCGTGATAAATGTGTGTTAACAAAGGATATCAAAAACACACACATACATACACACACTTATCTTTATACCAATAAATAAAAATAAAGTTAGACACATGTCACATTTATAGATAATTTTCATACTATATTTCCCGCCTCTTTCTCTTAATTAATAAAATATTGATATTAAAATAAAAATTTATGTTACATATACTCTTTTCAAATAAAAAAATCATTTCTTTAGCTTAGTAAAAGAATCTTTAATTAAAAATACAATTAAAAAAACCAAGTTATTACAAAATACGAAAGTTTTCTAAAGCAACGGATCTTTAGCCATATTTAAAAATTAATATATCTTTTTAAAATGTAAAAATTATGTAATTTTTTCTAAGGTTTCATAGATGAAAGGCCCTTAGTCTAATAAAAAACATAACCTGTTTGTAACTGCAATGGCTATATGCTTAACATAGCCTTTTTTTTTTTTTTTTCCGGAACTAATCAGGTCAAAAATAATTTCAAAAATAAAATAATAAAAATCTGAAACTTTTAAATAAGATGTTCATAAAAATGATATTTTTAAAAACAATTTTTCTATACGTGTGTCATCAGCCTATATTTTTGTAGAAAATAACATTTTTTAAAAATAGTTTTTTTAATATATTATTTAAATTATTTATTATACATATTTTTAATACTATTTTATCATAAAAATATCATGTTATGCTCGGTAAATCTTCATTATCAACCATTTAATATTTACTTATTCCACTTATATAGTATGTGTGTTACTAGTCTAGATTTGTGTACAAATAACATTTTTTTTCAAATTAGTTTAAAGAAAGCTGTTGAATAAATAATATTATTGTTTTATTTGTTGAGTTACTTACTCATAGATAATTTCATTGTATTTTATCTCTAAACAGTGCTTATAGCTCTTCAATTTTCATTTACAACTATTTAATATTTTGTTTATATCAACCTATGTGCTACATAAGTACTAACCTACGTTTTTGTTTAAAACAATTGACATTTTCTTACGAAGAGCTTTTTTGTGAAAAGAAATTATAAAAACAAACTTTTAAAAAATTAAAGATTAGAATAATAATATTATTACTTTATTAATTAAAGTACAAGTTATACACAATTTCCAATAATATTTTATTATAAAAATTCATTTAATAATTTAAACTTTTTATAAAGAGTATTTAGTATTTGTAAATACAACGCGTGTATTATACGAGATATCAGTTTAGTAAACAATAAATAAAGAGCCGAGCCAACTCTAGTCCAGACTTAGCTCGATTACAAAATGAGCTAAGCTGGTTCGAATAAGTTTTTTTTCAAGCTAAGTCAATGAATTTTTTGAAGAACCGTATGCATGCATGAGGCTTAATTTTTTTTTTTATATACTTATCAACAAATTAAATTACACCATGTTATCATTTTACTTTTTACTCAAACGTACTAATCGTTAAATACCATTTTTCTTTTTTCTTTTTTTCTCATGCTCACTAAACATTACAATTATGGTGTAAACGAATCAAACCGGCTCGTGAAATACTCGGGATCAGATCAGTAAAAAACTCGAACGAGCCGAACATAAATGAAGCTAAGCTCGAGCTCAAAAATATGGCTCGTTTAGTTATCGAGCCCGAGCTCAAGCATTACATATCGAACTCGAGCCAGCTTGCGAGCCTAAACGAACTTTTTATTTATATAACTTTTAGTTATTATATCAAGTTATATTTATAAAATTAATTATTTTTATAGATAAAATTGTGATATGTATAAATAATATATTTTATTTTTAAATTGAAAAGTATAATGATAAATACTATTAAATTAGTAATTAAAATAAATAAATTAAATAATTAAAAAAAACGAGCCGAGCCGAATAAGCTAGAGTTTGAAAATTTTCTAACATATCGAGCTCGAGTCTTAACAAGCTCGGAATCGACTCGACTCGTTTACACCTTTAGTTACAATATAAGATGTCTAAGTGGCTTTCACATTTTGATATGATTTATATGAATATATTATTAAAACATGACTTACTGTTAAAAACCGTAAGTGTAAACAACCAGCATCCTAATTGCGAAAAACGAGTAAGGTGGATTGATAAACAAAGAAAAACATGTGGTAATCTAGCCAAAAGCAAAAATTAACCAAAAGGTTCTAGTCTCGTGATACATTTTACTTTTATTATAATAAATTTTGGGTTTTAGTCTCTTCGATTGCAATTGTTTTTAGATTAGGCCTTACGGTTGTTCAGTTTCGAATCGGACTCGAAAAAATCGAAATTCAATTCGATTTTTATTCGAAAATCACTAAGTTGAAATTCGATTCGAATACTCGTATTCGAATCGAAATTAGAATATAATTATATATATATATATATATATATATAGTTACTACAAAATTATTATTTACATATAATTTTATTAGTTTGAATGTTATTACTAGTATTACAACTTAAATGTTAGTTAGTTGATATTTATATGTTTTTATTATGTATTTGATATTTTGAATGCATAAACATATGTAGCAAGTATAAAACATTTTTTTAATTAAATTTGAATCAAATCAATTCGAATTCGATTCTAAATACGAATACGAATTGAATTCGAATGTTCTTAAAAAATTCAAAATTCAAAATCATTCGATTTAAAATATTCGAGTTATTCGAAATTCGATTTAATGAACACCTTATTTAAAGTAAACAAGGATTTTCTTGATATGAATTTTCTTTTTGTGTCCCGGAGTGATGTTTGATTTAAGAGTTAAAAAAAACATGTGGTCATATTGCAAAAGTAAATAATACTCTTTTTTTTTTTCTTTCTTTTTTTTTTCTTTTTTTTTTTGCAATTCATCACCATTGCCAGTTTGCCACACCCACACAACACTATGCTGACTCACTATGACCCCATCACTGAATGGAACGGATAATCTTGAATCAATTTCCATCAGAATCCGACTCACCATCATCGTTGTCTCGAATCTATATAATCAACTCTTTATCCACACATATTTCTTCATCTGCAACAACAATGGCGTTTTCATCTGCATCTTGCTTCTTCACTTCCCCCAATTTCACCATCAATCAACACCCATCATCATCAACCTCCGTCAGGTACGCCAAACCTCCCATTTCAGCCGATTTCAATGCAGCCAGATCTACACGTTTCCAAACTCATTCATCACTGTACGAAGTGCTCGGGATACAAATCGGAGCCGATACGGTGGAGATCAAGGCGGCATACCGGCGATTGGCTAGAGTTTTGCATCCCGACGTCGGAAACCTTGATTCTTCACCGGATGAGTTTATTAAACTGCAGTCTGCTTACGCTACGTTGTCGGATCCGGGAAAACGAGCTGATTATGATCGTAGTTTGTTTGTGAGAGAGAGCGTGGCCTCCCGGAGTTCTTCGCCGGCGGGATACGGTGGTCGGAGATGGGAAACGGACCAGTGCTGGTAGTTTCAGGTGGACCTGTATGTAAATATGTAGCTAATTGGTAGGTTGACCAAAATTTAAAGCCACATTGTCGAATATAATTGTGGTATATCATTGTTTGGGACGTAGTATTATTATTTTTTTCTTTTGTTTTTTTTTTAAAAATAAAAATAAATAAATATACGTAACAAAATTTCACCAATTACGGTTATAAAAAGAGTGCAACCTAACGTACATCCCAATATATAAAAAGACTTGCTTCTGATAACACATATGGGAGGGGTGTCGTTGTGAAAACCCTTGCATATATCTTATTTTTTTTATATAGAGGTCACATCATTTTCCTTAAATAATCTTAAAGAGTAAATGGAACTCATTAAATAAATACAAAAGCGATACGCTAAGATAATTTGATTACAGTTAAACAAAAATACCGTTCATCAACCTCCGTTTAAAAAAAAAGTTTCATAATAGTGACGGACTCAGAATTTTTTCCAATAATATCACTGTATTTGTATGTTATATTTTTATAGTTTTGGACATAAATTTGTCGGTTACATCATTCGGTCAGGCAATGCTTATTAGATAATTAAAAAGGATACAATAAAAATCATGAATATAAATAAAAAATAATAAAAATTTGATATAACTATTTTTCAACATAACAGATGTAAGAATTATTCATGTGTTCATCTCCCATCTTATTGTGTAATTTCGTCTTCACATGCTTCATTTAAGAAATTTTTCTTTCAACATTAGTCATAACAACTGGTAATAACTTGAGTAAACGTAGACAAATAAATAATCAATGTGTTTTCTTGTTTCTATCATGCTTTTGATATTAAATGTTGTCACTAGTCTAAAAGTCGATGATATCACTTGTAAATACCGATCATAAATGTCCATATACACTGAAAAATCACTGATGTTTCAAAACTACACGGTCTTATTAACATGCGTCTGCTCCTGGTCCATAATATTACTCTGTTTGGTAAGGATGTCCTTGCATACAATTTTTTCACATTAGGGTGACGTTATTTTGTTGTAAGTTTTTGTTATGCTATTGAAATGATCATTAATTTTCACACTTATTTTTATATGCTTTTAAATTGTATTTATTAACAATGTTGTTTGATTAGCAAGATGCCAAGATGTTACCTATGTACATCAACACCCCACTGGTGGGGTGGTGTTCACTAGCTACAAATGTTGACGTGGAATCTTTACCTTTGCCATGATGCAACTACACCCTTATCTATAAAAGTACCTCAACTTTTGTTTTTGAGGTTTTTTTAGGTCATGTGGACACAAGATGGGTCACATAAAACTATGCTCGCCTCATTCGTAACCTCTTGGGTGGTCTTTGGTCTTCAATATTTGATTTAGGTAAAAGCATTGCCAAACTCTATTACCAGTTTTTTGATCAGTTGGATACAAAACATAAAAACACAACAACCGGTATCTGTTACTAGCTAAGTCGTTACTCTTTTTTCTTCTCTTTATTGTTTGAGATCAAAGCACCATAATTTACATATGAAACTTGTAGGAAATAGAAACGAAAACTAATCTACCCTCCTAGACTCTTCTTACATGAACATGAACGTAAATTAATTAAGGCCGTATCAAGTTTTTCGGGGCTGAAGGCAAATACAAATTTTGAGGCTCTTTTCGTAAATAATTTTTTTTGCTTACAATTCTAAAATCATAAAACATGTTAATTTTTCTATTGCATAAGTTTACTCATAATAACAGTTAAGCAATGATAATCATAACTTTCACTTTCGTTACCAAATGCAATCTCAGCATCAAAATCATTAAGATTTGCACTAGCTCGATCGTAAAATTTTAATGATTATACTAGTAATTTTTGTTAGGGGTGTTCAAAAAAATCCGTATTCGAAAATCCGAATCCGAAATATCCGAAAAAATCGGATATCCGAAAGTTCGGATTCGGATACCTGTTTTGAAAATTTTCTGATAGTTCGGATATCCGAAATAGTTTTTTACTTCGGATATTTTTTTGGATATTCGGATATTTTTTTCGGATAATTTTTTGGATATCCGAATATTTTTCGGATATCCTGATAGTTTTCGGATATCTGAATAATTTTCGGATATTTGGATATCCGAAATATATATTTTTTAAATTTTTTATTTTTTTCTGATTTCGGATACCCGAATCCGAAATTTCGGATCGGATATCCGAAGTTCGGATATCCGAAACTTCGGATTCCCGAAAATGAACACCCCTAATTTTTGTACAAGCAAAAGTAAAATTTAGAATTATCATTAGACAAAATATTAGTATGGATTATTATCGATCAATAAGTCATCTTTTGGATTATAAAAATCAAATTTTTTAAAGGAAATATATATAAACAATAAATGATATAAGAAATACTATAAAATATAATACTTGCTTGTTAGTAATAATTTACGACTATGTATCTCTTTGTTAATTAACTTGATTACCATTTTTATCATTAGAAAACTTGCTTAAATCTTTCACTTGTACTATTATAAAATGATTTATTCCAACGCCAAGCAAGTGTGAACAAAAACGAATATATAATTACTTGGGAAGAAAAAAACCCTAAACACTTTCCTTTGAAGAATATGAAAGAGCTTTATATATGTTTCATAATCCAAAACGACAAAACAAATAAAATAGATATTAACCTAATGATTGAGGCCCCAAAGGTTTGAGGGTCCTAGGCCCTTGCCTCTAATCTAAATAAGTGAAGTCGGCCCTGGCGTAAACCATGCAAGACTTGCCCTAAAAATCATTAAAACATGACATAACTTAGATTTGTTCTTTAAACTATTAAAACAAAAAATAAATTGATAAAATCTAAAATTTTGATGCACCCCCTTTAACTCGATCAACCCAAACTCATCATTCCAAACTTATGACCAGTCAAAATTACCCTACAAATTTATCATCGTTCCCAATATAAAAAAATTGAAAAAGAAAATATAAAAATTGTTCTATATTTAAACCTTTCATCATATTCATCTTATATTTTATATGTGTCTTGAATCAGCTTGGTGTTCGGCCAAAATTCGATGTCGAATTGGACCAAATCGCAAAATTCACCTTCAAGGTTTAATCTTTTTTCGAAAGGGGTTGGATTTGGAGCTCCCAATGATGAAATAAAGACTTCATGCCATGCACGTGAGTCATCATGGAGTTACTGTTGGAGTCCACGATTGTATGAAACTGATCGAGTCTTAGGGATGATAAAGTCTACGTTTATTTAGCCGTACTTTTTGTTCTTCTTCAGTAGAAGTTTGTTACTTTCCATTTGAGTCTTTTACTATTTAAGTCTTGTAATGCTTTCCATTATGATATCAAAAACATTTGAGTTTCATACATGTTTTGTTTCTTTCAATTTGGTTTTAAAGCTTTGTTTACGTTCAATTTGAGAGAAGAAGAAGGAGTAAAGAAAAGCTAAAGGTTCCTCAGTTCGATGGCCACTATGAACAATGGAGTGAGGTGATGGTGATCCTCCTACGACCGAAAAAGTTATGGAATTTGATTGATCCTTGTATAGAGGAACCGCCTGTTGGGATAGCCATCATCGAAAGTTAGAGAAAGAAATCGGAAGAATTGCACCTCAAGGATTTGCATGTCAAACACTATCTCTACCAAGAATTGATAGAGTTACGTTTTAGCAAGTTATTGATCACAGTTCATCGCAATCTGTGTTGAATTGAATGAAGCAAAGATTCAAAGGCAATAATCGAGTGAAGAAGATAATGCTTCAAAAGCTACTACCGGATTTTGAAATTCTAGAGAAGAAGAATGAAGAATCCATAAACCAGTACTTTGCTTGGGTTCTAACCATAATCAAATGAGAAGTGATGAAGAAGTGATGCCCGATCTAAAAAAAGTTGAAAAAAAAATACTCAGAACTCTTAGCGATAAGTACTTGTTTGTGGACCTTGTGGTTGTCTCAATTGAAGAATCAAGAGATATAGAGAAGATGACCATAGATGAACTTCAGAGCACTTTTCTAGTTCATGAACAGAATTTCAAACGGTTTGGAAAGGAAGAAGAACAAGCCCTAAAAGTCGATGAATCCACAAGTTTCCGAGGTCATGGCCGAGGATGATCAAGTTTTAGAGGAATAGTGCATATCAGAGGCAGAACTTCAATGAACAAGGAAATAGTGGAATGCTATAACTGCCAATGTCCATAATGTAAGGAAAGCAATTATGTAGAATTTGACGACACCGAAGAGATGTTGTGTGACACCTCGTATTTTCCAGGTCAGCATTTACGTTTATTAAATAATAATTTAAGTTATTATTACATACGTGGCACTAGAATTTGATTAATTTAGTGCGACACGTGGCACAGTGGTCCAAACATGAACAACTGTACGATAATTCGAAAATTATTGAAACACGCACACACGTGTCTTGATTAATGAACGTTGGTGAAAACAATCAAACGAATATGAGACTTAACAACAATTAAGCTCAATGTGAGCTATAAACGAACTAAATTATGACTAAAGTCAAGAAACGATAAACTTTAACGAAAAACGATTTGAAACAACAAAAATGGGCAAGTCCAGAAGTCTTCGCGGTACGCCAAGGGCCCCGGCGAGGACCTGGCGGTACTCGAAGAGAGGCGACATAATTTGAATTTTTCGAAATCCTTCGCGGTACGCCACGACCGATCAACTTCCACTCGGCAGTACGCGGCGTGTTTCGGGAGAGAACCCGATTATTTTATTCTTGGTGGTACGCCAAGATCCCTTAAGAGCCCCTTGGCGGTACACAACACCTCCCAGTTCGAAAAATCTTATAAAGACCATCTCAGTTCATTTTACCGGATTTTACACTTGTTCTCTCGACTCCACTCGATCCATTTGACCTCAAAACCTCTGTCAAGTACCTCCAAACCTCTTGGAAGCTATTTTGAAGACATTTAGAAGATTTGTGAGCTTGAAGGAAGCTAGGAGGGTTTCCTACCATCACCATCACCATCACCATCATTGCAGCTGAGAATCAACAAGAACGACTTCTGGAGCCCCATTACAGCAATCCAGCTCGAATCTCAGTCCTCGGAACTCTTTGAGATAGTTATCAATGGCCATTTTAGTCTAAAAACACTCACACACCCACATGCAAGCCACTATGGCTACGTGAAACACTGAATCAGTCACATGCACGAAGTTTAACTTCAATAAATCTGTGTTTTGAAGATTAGATGATTGATTTGGTGTTGTTAGAACGATCTATGATGATATTGTTGAGATTTGATGGTTATTTGTTAGTGTTACTATAAAAAATAAACTTCTTGCTAACATGCAACATGAATCTATGAAGTTTTAGTTAAATTTGGAATATGAATAAATGATTATTTGTGATATTTGGGTTACTAACAATGACCATTGTGATTATTGTTGTCAAAAATGATGATTTGGGGCATATTACTATTTTTAGTAACTTTAAAGTTACAATATCATGATTGATGATAAACTAGGACCATGCATGTGATTAATATGATGATTTGAAACTAATTTTTTGATGATTGATGTATTTGATTGAGATTAGATTTGTTGAAAATGGTGATTTTGTCACATGTTTCTATAAATAGAAACTTTTATGGTGAACAATATACTTGCATGTTGATTTTGGGTTATGTTAAGATTTAATAATGATGCTTATGGTCTTGGAAACACATTTGAGTGATTGATGATGATTAAAATTAGGTTTTTTGCAAACCTTCTAAAATTAGAAACTTTAATTGGGATTTTTGGTGAAATGTGCATAAAGAGCATGTTATATGGTGATAAATGACTTAATATACTTTTTTATGATCATAGGAAGATTTTATGTGAATTTTTTATGTTAAAACCTAGTAAATATGAAAACTTACTACTAGGGGTGAGCACGGTGCGGTTTTGAGTGCCCACCGAAACCGAAACCGATTAAGTCAGTTATACTAATTCCTTAACTGATCGGTTACGGTTAACCGTGGTCGGTTTTGGTCGGTTAAGTTTGGTTAACCGCAGATTTTGTTTAGATTTTTTTTTGACTAGATGAATGTGGGCCTTGCTTACAAAATACATGTCAATGTCACAATACATATAATTTGGGCTAATCTTTCACCATCCATCATGATAACATAAATCCAAAGTTCACACAAAAACAAAGATTTGAAAACATCCCACACACTTAATACATTTAAAGTTCATAAGCAAAACATTAAAATAAAAACATCTTCACTTCTAGTCCAAATCATCATCTTTAACAATGGAATCTTTGTGCTTCTTTCCACGGTCATCAAATCTACAAATATGCACGGAAAAAAGTTCACAGCTTTTGCCATGTGAAAGTAATAGAAGTATCCCACAATCTGGTTTGGTTTGAATTAGAGCTTTTTAGTTAAGTACCGAACATCCATGTCTTCAACCACCCAAACCAGACAAGTGTTATAATTCAAGTTTAAGAAGAAGAAAATAGCATCAAATCAACCTTCAAACCAATCTGATTTTAATAAAAAAACAATTGTATATAATTAATAACAAATTCACTAAAACTTTTCAAACTAGCAAACAAGCAAGTCATTCGCAAAAAATAAGTGACTTTACCATCGGGATGTCCTCTTTGAAAACTAATATATCACTAAATAAACAATCATATAAGCAAAAAACTCAAAAAATATATTTGGCACACAATCTATCCAGGTAAATCGTGTTGCAATCCTGATCAAAGGCCTAGGAATTCTGACCCGAGGGATATGCGAATCAGGTGTGTAGATGATAGAGATCAAGAAACGACTAACCAGGTGATGACTCTCTTAAAATCTCCAAGTTGTATACGAATGATATGCTTACAACTTAGCCTGGGTTCGTAGAGGCTCTCTTAAAATCTCCAGGTGATGCTCTCCAAGAGTCGAAGTGATTCTGTCGTTTGATTTTGAAGAGGATTAGGGTTTATGGTACACAGTGCACACATAAAATCTTAATTAAAATGGACCAGGGCCAATGCCAAACAATAGAATGGGTAATTACAAGCATTAAAATAAAAAACAATTATACGCGGTTCGGTGATATTCAATTAAGGCTTCGGTTAAGTGGTTTGGTTCGGTTATATTTGGTTAATTCGATGTAGTTATGGTTACTTCGGTTATGTTCGGCATTTTGACCGCAACCGAACCGAAATGTTCGGTTATGAGAAAACCGATTAACCACACCGTCGGTTTTCGTTCAGTTCGGTTTTGTCGGTGCGGTTATTTCGGTTAATCGATTTTTCTGCACACCCCTATTTACTACTAATAGAAACTTTATTTGGGTGTTTTGCAAGAGATTAATTTTAATATGATTAATGAGTAAAGTATGCTTGTAAATGGTATTTTATAAGTGAAATAATAAGTTGGTATGCTTGATTGACTCAACACATGTTAGATATATGAACTTACTATATTTAGAAACTTTAAACTGAAAAGTATGCTTATGTGATAATTTGTAACAATGTGCTATGTGATAACATTATCATATAGGATAAACAAGCATGCTAGAATAATTAAAAGGTAATTTTATGAAAACTTGCCTAAAATAGAAACTTGCCTAAAATGGAAACTTACTATAAACAGTAAGTTGTCCATCGAACATAACATACGTGTTTACACGTAATACACGACACTTAAAACAAGTTGATCAAACACTAAAACTAAACGTATCACCAACGGGTCGTTGAGTCAAACACAGTCAAACACGGCCAACACAACAAATTAGAGTTGTTTGGACACAAAAAAGGTCTAGTGAGACAAATACGAACACGTACACGAAAACAACAGTGAACACGAACTCACAACACCTATATGATATAGGTAACAACTAGAGACGAACCGTGCACAGTTCACAGACATCAAAAACTACTAAACTCAGGTGAGTTTACAGCCCTACTTTTACTTTAAACTGTTTATTTAAACTTTGGGGTGAGAATACATTGCAACAACTATTTTAGATGTATGACTAGTATGTTGTAAAACAACTTTTGAGTGTGATTATATCGTAAGAAAGTCCTCACACAACCTTACCGTTGGTTGAACAACGAACGAGGCGTTATTATGTAGTACTACTGGTTCTGAGAAACCCCGCTCGAAGTCAAGTCTAACTGGCAGTCAGGATGAGCGTAATATCGACCTATGCCATAGTTTCATGATAGACTTGGCGGAGGCATCTACCAATCTAGTTTCGGTAGGGGTAAACACATACACTCGGGACCATCGGTCTACAACTTAACATACCCAGTATATATCTCGTTAACTGTTTTACTTTACTTAAACATGTGAACTCACCAACTTTATGTTAACACGTTTTAACATGTATTCTCAGGTAACTGAACGCACGAGCTAGGATGCACTTGGAACACCAAGGAAGAGTCTTGCATGCATGTAATCTTTTATTTTGATCAATTTATAATGATGTATTTTTAAACAATGTAGTGTCCTAACAATCTTACATTCCGCTGCATGACAATTAACATTTTCCGCTGCTATATTTTAATGCAACTTGATTTTGATTATCAAAATTGTGTATTTTCAAACTCATATAGAGTCGTTCTATATGACTAAGAGCTTTGATCTTAGTCACATCTCACCCAGCGGTCTGACACCGCAAGTGATAATTTGGGGGTGTGACATGTTGTAAATAGTTGATGAGTATGAAGGAGAAGAAAATATTCTGATGGTGCAAACCAAAGAAGTAAGCCACAAAGATTGTTTGTGGTTTTTAGATTATGTTTGTGGTTTTTAGATTACGGCTACTTAAATCACATGTGTGGAGTTAAGGAGAAATTCACCATCTTTGATTCGAGTTTCTCTCACATAGTTAAACTCAGAAACAATACCCGGTTGAATGTAAGTGGCAAATGTAATGTTAAATTAACTTTTAATGACACTACTTTTGTAGTACAGGATGTGTACCATGTTCCAAACTTAAAGAATAATCTTTTCGGATCCTTTTATACGCTCCTTGTAGGCCTTCAATCTTCCAAACACCTCATCAAATAACATCAAATCCAACTTGAAACATTGCTCTATTGAAGCCACGATTTGGAGAAATGGCTTAGGCATCGAGTCAAGCAATCTTTGTTCCAAATCCTCCTCTTCAAGCTCATACCCAAGGCTCTTTACCTTTAATGCGAAACTGTTTCATAAACCGTTTCACCTATAATCCCTAAAATTTTGACTATATCTCAAGTATTATAACCGTGTTCCATTCTTAATAAATAAAAACCTTGGATGTTCTTTAAAAACTTTTGTATTCATAAACTTATAGATTTATATATAGTTACACATAAACATTTGTTACATTAATGTAATAATAATAATAACAAAACATATTAAAGCTTTTATAAAACTTCATTTTATATATATATAATGAATCTTTTAAAGCCTAAAAAGTCAAAATGGATTATAATAAGATAATAATACTAACAAAAGATATATATATATATATATATTAATAATAGTAGTAGCAGCAGCAATAGTAGTAGTAGCAGTAGCAGCAGCAACAGGAGCAGCAGGAGGAGGAGTATGAGTAGTAATAGTAGAAGTAGGAGTAAGAGGAGGAGTAGTATTAGTAGTAGTAGTCGTGGTGGTGGTGGTCGTGGTCATCGTGGTCGTGTCCGTCGTGGTGGTAGTGGTCGTGGTCTTCGTCGTGGTGGTGGTCATCGTCGTGGTGGTCGTGGTCGTGGTAATGGTCGTGGTGGAGGTAATGATGGTGGTAGTCGTGGTAGTGGTAGTGGTGGTAGTGATGGTGGTGGTCGTTGTGGTGGTTGTGGTAGTGGTGGCAGTGGTGGTATTGGTAGTGGTGGTCGTGATCGTGGTAGTCGTAGTAGTCGTAGTCGTAATCGTAGTAGACGTAGTGGTAGTAGATGTAGTGGTAGTCGTAGTAGTGGTAGTCGTAGTGGTGGTCGTCGTAGTAGTGGTAGTCGTAGTAGTGGTAGCCGTAGTGATAGTAATGGTAGTAGTCGCGGTAGTAGTCGTGGTGGTCGTGGTGGTGGTGGTTGTCTTGGTCGTGGTCTTCGTGGTCGTCAGTGGTCATCGTCTTCGTGGCCGTCATGGTCGTAGTCTTTGTCGTGGTGGTCGTCGTGGTCACCGTGGTGGTGGTAGTGGTTGTGATCGTCGTGGTCGTCCTGGTCTTCGTCTTCATCGTGGTCGTCGTCATGGTGGTGGTGGTCGTCGTCATGGTGGTGGTCGTGGTGGTCATCATGGTCGTCGTGGTAGTGGTTGTGGTCGTGGTGGTCGTCGTGGTCTTCGTGGTGGTGGTGGTGGTCGTCGTGGTGGTCGTCGTGGTCGTCGTGGTAGTAGTGGTTGTAGTAGTAGTATTGGTAGTAGTAGTGGCACTAGTAGTGTTAGTAGTAGTGGTAGCGGTAGTCGTGGTAGTGGTGGTCGTGGTAGTAGTAGTAGTGGTAGTGGAAGTGGTGGTGGTCGTGGTGGTCGTGGTCGGGGTGGTGGTCGTGGTCGTTGTCATGGTGGTGGTGTTGGTGGTGGTGGTTGTCGTGGTGGCCTTCGTGGTCGTCGTGGTTGTGGTTGTGGTGGTGGTCGTCGTCGTGGTCGTAGTGGCAGTAGTAGTGGTAGTGTTAGTAGTGGTAGTGGTGGTCGTGGTCATGGTAGT
This sequence comes from Mikania micrantha, assembly GCA_009363875.1. Classification (NCBI taxonomy): domain Eukaryota; kingdom Viridiplantae; phylum Streptophyta; class Magnoliopsida; order Asterales; family Asteraceae; genus Mikania; species Mikania micrantha. Next base: position 43,983,893 of record CM018698.1, on the reverse strand, counting down.
AGTGGTAGCGGTAGGGGTAGGGGTAGCGGTAGGGGTATGGGTAGTCGTAGCGGTAGTGGTAATCGTAGTGGTAGTGGTAGTCGTTGTAGTAGTAGTGGTGGTGGTGGTGGTAGCAGGTTTTGATCCATTTGAGGGCCAAACTGAACCATTTCGAAATCAAGAATGTGTGTTAGGAGGTTTTGATCCAAAAGGAGAGAACATACAAAAGTTTATGGTCAAAACTGTCAAATCCCGAAACCCCATTTATTCTTCCCTTCTGTTAACCGCTCAAGCCCCCCCCCCCCCAAATGACAGTTCAGTCATCCAACTAGGATTTCGGTAATCAAATAATCAAATCAATAATGTGTACGTGGTTTGAAGCTATATATAGATATAATCGAGCAATCAATTTTGATTCTAATCATCATTAAATATGCTAAACAACAATAAGAACTTCTTAAACGAATGGGACTGAGAAACAAACTAAAACCTTTACGAAAATCAAATTAAACTCACACACATGTTAGTGATCAAGTTCTAAATGCTCTGGTATCCAAAGCCCCATCCCAATCACTCTAAATCTTCAAATCAAGCTCTCGGCTTCATTCGAACTATGATGTAGTCGAACTCCATCAATCCAATAACATAACAGGTAAATTTGAATACCATATTACTCAATTTTGATTAAGGAGTAAAAGCCCTAACATCTTACAGGCTAACAATCAATTAATCGAGCGAATTGGAAACGGGTTTGTTCTAGGGGTCATACTAGAATAAAATTGAACGTTTTATATAAATGAAAAGGACGAATTAACAATACCAAGGCTAGTTCAATCGGTAAAATGCTTGGGAGGTGTTCGGAGGTCTTAGGTTCTAGACGCCCTTCGGGCGTGTTATTTTTATTTTTCCTCCATGATGTACATTGTTTTACCATTCGAACCAAAATTTTCCTTATTAAAATTTTAAAAAGAAAAAAAATTCCAAAAACTCTTTAAAATGAATTTTTGTAAATCTGTTTAATTTGAACTAATCCTTTTTAATTTAATTTCTTTTTCTTCATCTATTTAAACTAACTAAGCAAAGTATTATTATGATTTCAATATTATATAGGTTATTAAAAATGCTATATTTTTGAGACTTTAATAGAATTTCATTAGAATAATTAGCTACTATTTAAACTTAGTAACTTAGTTTTTAAATACTTTTAATAAAATAATATAGTTGGTTTAAATAACTTACTTACTTAAACAAATTAATATTTGAAAGACCAAAGTTTTCTACAAACAAAACAAAGAATATATTTTTTTTCTAGAATAATTATTCTAATTAACAATTTTAAACAAATATTTCAAATAAAGTATTTATTTTATAAATTCATAAATGTTGATTTAAAATAAAAATCATTGAGATTTATAAATAAGAATAATTTATTAGTTATTCAAAATATATTCATTAATATTCATTTTAATTAATTTACATCGATTCTTAAAATGAATATTATTACACCTAAATATTGAACTTTATTGTAGACAATCAAACTTGTAAAATAAAAACAAGTGGATGGAATGAATATTCAAATGTAATAATCAAATGCAATAATAATATTTATTTATTCAAAATGATAAATAAATATTCCAAACGATCCATTTAAACATAGACACATCTACTTAGGACTTGCATTAGTATGCCATGGTTTTAAGGATTTTAAACTTTGAATGTAAGATGCTAAGACTTTGTTACTCAAACTTTAGGGTGAGTAGATATACTTGCTTCTTCAATCTCAATTCAAGGACTTTGGAAGTAGCTAAACATTCAAACATGTGTGTTTCTTCATACTCACTTTTACATTCTTTGTTTTTGGGATGTTACATATGTTCTATTCAAACTTATTTCAATTCTATCATTTATTCAATCCATGATGCAAGCCTTAGACCTAGTTAGTATGTGTGTTAGATTCTATGTTTATACAATGTGTTGATTCCATGTGTGATTCTATGTGTGTTGCCAATCAAGCAAGCTAGTACTTAGTAGCCTAAGATGTGTTAGGTACCATCTTCGCATTCACTTTTGTCATTGTGTGAAAAAGGTGAAAAATACACCTCGCTAACTTGTTGAAATACAAATGCTAATTTAAAGTACGACCATACTTGAATTAACAGGTTGTGTGGATACTTGTTTGGACACAAGCTATGATTATTCATTCTATTTATTCAAACTCGTATTCATGCTATGCTTATGATATGTATTCTAGTTAGGCTATAGTTTGCATCCTTTTTATACTTATTATTTAAACTTAGTGTGTGAACTCACCAACTATGCAAATAGTTGACAAACTCTTATTTTACATGTGTAGCAGGCTAAGGAAGCATGATGAAGACATAGAATATGATAGTAGACCTAGTTAAACTTTAAAAAATGTTTAGAATTTCATTGTGATTTTATGTATACTAAATTCATGCAATGTATTTGTTTTGATTCAATAAATTTTGTATTTATGTTGTTAAAAATGATGCATTAAATATCAAAACGTTATAATAGCACCATGAGCTTTTGAGCATTCATAATTGCGCCCCGACGCATACCACCGTCAGTCGGTGTAACATCAGTGCCTGAAACATAGTCGGAACAGTATCGTATACAGTATATCAGGTACGAACTATATGTATTACATGTATACTAATATCACTTAATGTTCAATACGAATTTATTACGCATCTATTACGTATCTATTTCAGAAACATGTTGTGAATCCATGGTTAAACAGTCAGTAACATATCTGACAATACAAATTTGTTAAGTGAATGTTAGTTAGGTTTATTATGTGTAAACGTATGTGAGATGGTATTGAACAAAACAATAATGGACGTCGTTACGTGAATATTAAATTGACGGAATATTCGTGTGAGTGATGATTTGCATGAATATATCTGAAAGTTTAACATTCTGAATGATGTCGAATAATTATATAATCAAATCGAAAAGTACAGTTGACGTCGTGTTCGTATGAGTGATGATCCGAACGAATATGCGATAAAACCGTACGATTCGATTAAACAGTTAACTTAAACGTTTTAGAATTTTAAATAATAAATGAAAAGATAATTAGTTAATTTATTAGGAATTACAACATAATTTAAGTTATAAAACTCTATTTTAAAAATCGTATCATTTCGTTACGAAAACAACCGAAACTGACGCGTTTACGTGAGACCGCGCAAAACCGAATGAACCCGAACATGCACGAACGTTAAAAACAATGAAATGGCATTAAATATCATTCATTTCCCTTCACCTACTCACTCTCTCTCTAATTTCCGTCCACTTCCTCTCTCTACTCTCTCTCTAGAATTTCAAAACCCAAAACCCTTCAATTCTTCACCAAATCAGGTGATTTTGGTGTCAAAACAACCACAAAAACGTGTAGATCATGAAAGTACGAAGAATCGGAGCTTTGAACCATCGAAAACGAGGAAAAATGAGCTACAACTATCGGATTCTGGGGTTTTCACCCATCTCCGGTGAGCTGCCCTTTTCAGCTAAGAACCGACCATCAAAAACCCTAAGTCATGCACAGAACCGGTCTAGGATGTTAAGGGGTGAGAGGGAAACCTGGAATAGTCCACGATCTTGGAAATGGTAGCATGATGGTGCTTGGCAACTTGTTCAGGCGAATGAGTCGTTCGTGGGCCTTCATTCATATGACCTTTCATATTCGTGTGAGCATGATGACCGAAAGAAGAAACCAGGAGAATGAATTCATTCGTGAGCCTCCATTCGTGAGCTTTCATTCGTGGGCCTTCATTCATGGGATCGTCCTCTCTTCGCCCCGAAACTTGAAGCCATGCATGCGAATGATATCCATTCGTGTTACGGTTTCATTCGCCAAGAAACCTTATGATAATAAGCTAAGTTATTTAACCAATTCACAATGAGATGAAAGCTTGTTAAGTAGTTATGGGTACAAACGAACTAAAGAATTAAACGAGATCGTGATGATTCAAAGAACTAATCAAGTACGAGTGTTCTAACCTTATGTCATCAACACTCAACGCTTAGAAAGTTCCTTACGTGATTAGTTAACCAAGATTATTCTAAATAAATGATCTTAGTTGATAACTAATTCAAGTAAGGAATCAAGATCCATAATGTTAACAAGAAACAAATAAGAACTTGATGAATACCTTTGATAAGTTGGTTCAAGTTCTAACATGATTAATTTATATTTTCATAATCTAACTTAGATTTTATCTATTAAAAGATAACGATGTATAACATTTAACCATAGTTTTATAAAGATCATCATAACTGATTTTATTAAAGTATGATAAAGTAATTTAAAGAACTTTATCAAAATAAATATAACTTTTGTATTTTTAATTAAGGTTTTAGCAAATGAGGATTTATTTAAATAATCATATCTTTAAATGTCATAAACCTTATGCGAGTAAGGTTAAGTCTTAAATGGAACAAGGGATAATGGATCAAATAGGGTATGTAACTTAGAATGACCAGATATAATCATAGTAACACTCTAGTAGGTCTTAAGACACGTAGTTGCAAACCAAGACCCAAACCCTATATACGTCAACTATATTTAGTTATAGTGTTTGAATCATAATAAATCAAATCAGGTATTGAAGATATATAGCTTACAAAGAACGAGCGCGCATATCATTTCTTGGTTGAATCATAAGAACTACAACATAGGTGAGTTCATTGCCCCTTTTCTAAACATTTTTTTTTACAAACTCGGGGCTGAAAAGCATGCGTAAATTATTTTCTTTGGATTATATTTTACTTAAATGCTTTTAAATTCTATATGTCTTGTATGTATAAATGATACCCTAGATCATATCTAGGTAAATTTTTATGCAGGTTTTACTAAGATATCTACTTATAACATAAGTGGATATGTGTGTTAAACTAAACATTTTGACGGATCAAGAAAACATTTTCAAAAAATCAAACGAAACTATTTTGAAGAAACAAGTGTGTGAGTTCAACGAATCAAACGAAACTATTTCAACGAAACTATTTCAACGAAACTAATATTCGATGTTCAACGAACCAAGTGTTCAACGAACCAAGTGTTTAACGAATCAAGAGTACATTTGTTCAACGAATCTAGTATTCAATGATCAATGAATCAAGTAAATCTTGCAGCGAAACTAGACGAATCAATAAATCATTTTCAGGGGAAAATCTGGGAAATATCAAAGATAGCATATGCCAACAAAACTATACGAAACAAGGGATGAAACTAGAAGAAACAAGTATGAAACAAAAACCCTACATTTCAAGAAGTCCTAGCTAGACCGTTTGATTTGTAGGTCATATGTTTGATGATATTTACAGAATCCCTTAACTTCTAAGAGCCTTTGGTTGACATGCTAGTCTACTCAAATTTGACCAAGGCCCAATCATTAGGACTTAGCTTTCAATTTAAATGTTTATTTATTAATTTATTTAAGCATTTTAAATTACAACTTCCACATTTTTCCCCATTTGCTATGGTGTTGTTGCGTGTGTTGACGAAACTAACGAAACTAATGTTTTGACGAAACTAACGAATCAAGTGTTAACGGAACAAGCGTGGTGATGAAACTAATGTAACAAGTGTGATGATAGTTTAGGGTGAAACGCTTAATTATCATTAACAACAATATGTTATGTGGTTCGGTATGTGGTGGGCTGGCGGTAAGCTTGACCCTACGTATGCCCTATGTATAAGCATACTTGATTGGATAGCATAGGTGGTTGTTGGTGAGGTTAAGGTTGTCATCTGGTCAGGTTTGTACAAATTCATTTTCAATAAAAAAAACTATATGAACTCACCAACCATATGTTGACTTTTTTTTTCTTGCATGACTTCTCAGGTGACGAACATGTTTAGCTAAGAAGTTCGTGCTTTTGACTAGGATGCCCAGATAGAGGATCTAGTATTTTGAACATGCATATTTTTGAAAATCATTATACAGACTATTTTGTATATCTTGTGTAGATACAAGATAGAAGATTTATGATGTTTTTAGTAGATTTACATTGTTAAATTATGAACGATATTGATGTAATTTAACTTTGTAATTTTATTTCATTTAGTGTTTTCTCATTAAATATCATGTGCAATGTAAACAATCTGATCATTCCGATTATCACCCCGATATGGCGCCGCGAGACCTTTCCGCCAGATGGGAAAGTCGATCTAGCCCGTCGGCTCGGGGTGTGACATCACCATCCTTCATGTGCAAAATTTCAAGCTCCCTCTTTAATGTTGTAAGTCGAGCCGCTCTCACTCGATCCACTCCCAAATATCATGTTTTCAGACCATCCCACACTTGTTTTGGGTCGGTGTAACTGGACAACTGCAAAACCATCTCCTTGGGTATCGCTTGAAACAAGAAAGCTAGTGCTTGTTTCAATTTCTTAGCATCGATTCCTTCACCTAAAACTCTTGGTTCGACGGTCTCCCATAACCCATTTGCATCCATAATCGACTTCACTTTGACCGCCCATACTGGATAATTCGTAGGGGTCAAAACTGGAACTAGATAGGACATCGAGCCACCTTCTTTAACAGGTACCATTGCCATTTTGACAGCTTCAACTCTTTTTCCGATCAACCTGTTACAAGAGTGCTATTCCACAAATCAAGAAAACAAGCTACCGCATTTACAGTTTTGTTTAAACCTGTTAAACGAACAAAATCCAAAGCCACCTGCTTTGACAGATTCTTCACGTCCGTTTTTCACACACCTCCTTCGGTTAGACTCTTCACACGAACAGGCTGATTAAGAACAGAAGCTGCTTCATGACTCTTCAACCTTAAATCACGTTAAAAATCACATCCTTTTCAAAATGAACCTAAGCTCTGAATACCAAATGTTGATATATAAGCTCTTTTGTAGCAAATTAGATACACAAAACTCACACACGTATGGAACTTGCAGAGAAAAAAACAATAAAAGTAAAATGTGATTGAAAAGAAAACAAAAGTTGCTTCCTCTTTATTCAATAAAACAAAGGTGGCTTTAAACAGCCTTGCAGTACATAACGTGGGAACTTGAAACAAGGAATAAAATTGTACATTATCCTAAAGAACCATACAAACATTGACTACAACGTATACTACCTAGTTACTCGGTCAATTTGACATTCACTCCTTTAGTTAAACATGCAGAAATATTAACCCAAATGAATCAATAAACCCATTTGACCCGACCTGTGAAATAAACGATTGCCCAACTGTAACAGCCGGCCGTATTGGATATTGTCCGCTCTGCCCCACCGGGCTCATGGATTTGCTTTTGGTTACCCGGGTGAAAACTTCCCAGGGAGGTCACCCATCCCTGGATTGCTGCCACCTGAGCACGCTTAACTGTGGAGTTTTCATGTGCTCCACAGCCAACTAAGCCCAAAACGCGTCCAATAGAGAAGGTCTCCACTCCCTCTTATAAGGAAGTTTCGTTCCCCTTACTCAACCCATGTGGGATTAGCCAGCCGCCACACAACCTGTACTACAACTTTTGATTTCCATTCCCAATACAGTTGTCTATGTTTTTCTTGAATCACCTGTAATAACTTGTATAGAATAATATAATAATGTATTTGTAGTTATCAAACCAAAGTTTAAATAACCATTATATATTAAGGATACTAGATTTATCAAATCTGTTCCTTGTATTATTCTATATTTGTGGAGTTAACTATTGTTACACTTTTAAAATATTTAAGAGTGTTAGTTAACCTCTTGTAATTTGTTCTTGAACCATAGTGCATAGAGCATAAAAGGAATCCACTGGAATCCTCACGTAATCAGATTCCAATGCATCCGATTTACCTTTACCACTTTGTATGTCTATTGTCCTCAACGAAAGCTATTACTAGTAGTGAAACATGAGGTAAGATCAATTCCTCAACCTACTAATCAATAGGATCCCGTTGGATTAATTACTTATCACTGTAGATTAATATCACCATGTGTCGCTTACCAGAACCTGACTTGAAGTCGCCCTGTCACCGGGCATACGTTACCGGCCAAATGAATCAATACGATCAACATACTAGCCCTACAAGCTAGAGGTTTGTCAGACCTATGGTACCACTATGCTATCGTCGGTTTAGTCACGTCAAACTAACTGGTCAGCGAATTAAAGGGGCTTACATGATCTACTTGTACAATTTGGCACATGATTGAAGGGATATAATGCAACAGGTCAATAGTAACTAATTGTAATTGTATTCACTTGTATTCTTGTACTCATTGTCATATGTTCTCCTTGATATTAACAAAGTTAAATAAGAACTTGTCTTATTACATTATGTTAATCGTTGGCGTGAATGATGTTGTTATCATGAAGTTACATTATCATGATGATCATTCTTTGTTCCTTGTTCTCTTGTAATATGTAATGAATTGAAAAGCTAAGTGTTATAAGAACTAGTCTTATTACACTTACTTAATTCTTGTATCGAATGATGTAATAAAGATGTGTTATCTTTATATCATTCTTATGTCTTGTTCTTGTCATCTTGATCCTTGTAATTGATTCTATGTAAGTTCTTGTAAGAATAACTAAGTGTTGTAAGAGATAATTATACAACTATGTTATTCTATTGTATTGATGAGTTATGATATTATAATATCATAATCATCTTATTTTCCCTGTCATCGTGTAATCATACAAGCAAGCATACAATGATACATGATAATAAGCAATTTAATATCATTTAATCAAAGTATTAACAATATGTAAGCAAAACTTTTAAGTAAATAAAAGTAAAGCATGTTTCTCAGCCCCGAGAGTTTAAAATCAGTAAAGATTAAAGAAAAAGGGGCATATGAACTCACCAACCTAGTGTTGACTTTGTTTAAATGCATGTTTTCTCAGGTGACGGACATGTGTAGATACATATATGCAAGTACTAAGCTAGTGGGCTTTTAGAAGACCTAGCTTACTTTTGATTGCATACTTTTGGATGACAAAACAGTGAATCACTTTTGTATATCTTGTACAGATACAAGATATAAACTCATTGATTCTTTTGATTAGATTTACTTAGTTAAATTATGATGTACAATGTAATTTAACTTTGTAATTCTATTTCATGTCATGTTAGCATTTCTCATTTATATCTCATGTGCTATGGAAACAATCTGATCATTTGATTATCACTCAAAGATATCGCGCCCCGGGAACCTTCCGCCTGACGGGAAAACAAGATCCGTTCCTGCGGGCTGGGGTGTGACACCAACAGAAGTCTCATTTACATCACCACTGTCAAATATTCAGTTTGCAGTGAATCTGGTAAGTCGTTTTAGTTTAGTTTCTACAAAAACACACTATGGTGCTGCAAAAAGGATTTTAAGGTACTTGCGGGGTAAACTGGATCATGGCATATGGTACAAAGGGAAAGAATCGGGCAAGTTAGAAATGTTCATTGTATAAGTTGTTAATCGATAGAACCCATGATATATATATGTGTGTGTGTGTGTGTGTTCTGTGTTTGTTTCACACCAATTGACATAAAACATGCATACATTCTATTACACAAGTGTTTAACATCCAAACTATTTATAGAAGACAATATGACAGTTATTTGATAGTTATTTAACTGTCATAACTACCTATAACTACCAAAACTAACCATAGAATATGTTTGACCCTTTAACATACTATTTAATACATATTTACAACATTATAGTCTTGTACTTTGACCACATAATCAAGCTTAAGTCCAACAATGTCTCCCCTAAGCTTGATATTAATCTTCGAATCTTCACATCTTTGTTCATGATCCAATTTTCTTTATAGTAACCTTGGTTCATTGTCTTCGAATTGGGATAAATTAACTTCTACCTTTTTCTTCCATTTTGGACAGTCGTTTATAAAATGTCCAAACTCGTTGCATTTGTAGCATCTAACGTGGCTCTTATCGATTCGTTCACCAACCTTACTTTTCACGGACCACCGACCTTTCCCACGGCCACGCCCAAAGTTTCCTAGGTTTGAACTCCCATGACCACAATGCTCACACTTACATTCTTTATTTTTCTCCTTTGCATCTTCTTTTGTGAATAAAAGTTTATTATGTGTATGCTCCTCCTTGTTTGGATTCTTGATGCGTTCTCCGTAGGCCTTTAATCTCCCAATGGTTTCTTGAAATTGCATAGTATTGAGATCTGCAAATTGTTCAATAGAAGCAACAATTTGAATGTATTTTTCTGGTACGGATCCTAGTAGTTTCTCAAGAGATTCAGAGTCTTTCATCTTTAACGCTTCAAATTCAGATTCAAGTGTTTGTAATCTTGCTTCTTTGACTCTGTCAGCGCCCACAAATCGTGCGTTTAAATCTTCCCAAATATCTTTAGCATTTGTGAGTTGAGAAACTTGAAGAACAAGTTCTTCTAGCATTGCTTGAAAAAGATATGCGATAGCCATTGAATTTTTCTTTTCATCGACTTCTCCTTTTGGTTCAAGTGCATCCCATATCCCATGAACATTAAAGATTTCTTTAATTTTGATTGCCCAAATGGCATAATTTGTAGAATTGAGAATCGGACATTGAAATGTCATTGCAGTTCCTCCTTCTTTAATTGTAATATTTTCTGTGTTCTTGGGTATTTTTTCAGACATTGCTTGTTTCTTCTTTCTTCCTATTGTTTCAATTTGATATTCCCTCTTCTAATCCTTGTCTATTTGAGTTATGAAAACTTTGCAAGAACAACCCGGTTTTTCGGTCACTTGGATTTGATCAAAACCTCGCCAAACTGTTGTTTAATCAAATTATTCCTGGATCGAATTTCTAACCCCTTGATTCTTGCGAAAGAATAGCCTATTTTTCGGTCACTTCCTGATGTAATCAAACCCGCCAAACTGCTGTTGATTAATTTACTCCTTGATCGAAATAATTTGAACCTCCTATTCATCCTTTTCCTTTGTTGAGTAGCCTTTACGACTTGATTATTTATTTAATTTTTTATTTCTTTTTATTGATCCTTTAATTTTCTTTTATAACAAATCTTTCTAATAATTAATATTACTTTTTTTTCTAATTATATATATTTTTTTAAAAGAAGATTAACCTTTGTTTTTTTAAACATAATCTGATTTTGTTATGAACAAATTAAAAATCTATGATTTTGAAAAAAACAACTTTGACCTTCATTTGCATCTTCAGGCTTTTATTTTTTCAAAACAAAATTTAGAATTTCTTTTAAAATTAGAAAGACAACAAAAAAGTATATGATTTCGGAGTAAGAAATAATATTGACTTTCCTTTCTTCTTTTAATTAAACTTACTTCTCCCTTTTTTTTCTTTTAACCCACCATAGTTTGGGAAATAGGATTTCTCGATCAAAAGAAAATCCAGAGCACCTACCGCGCTTCTTTGGTTTCTGGAGATCCTATTCCTGTGGCTTTCCCTTCTGATCTTCCTATGAGCCTTTTGTCAAGATGCTTGAGAGATCAAGATGATTATCAACAGCCCTATGTTGAATGAAATTCCATCTTTGTTCGGTTTCCTATTGTGAAGATTAGACGACAATTCTTTTCTGACTCCGATTACTCGCTCAAACCTTTGTCCTTCAAGGTATGTTTTGTATGATTTTTGCGATTTCTGTGTGTTGATTGTTCATCGTAGTCCTTCGCGATTTCCGTCGATCCTTTGGGAATTTCGAATTTTGTTGTTTTGATCTTGTGGTGTTGGCTCTGATGCCAATTATAAGTTGTTAATCAATAGAACCCAGGATATATATATATATATATGCGCGTGTGTGTGTTCTGTGTTTGTTTCACACCAATGGACATAAAACATGCACATATTCTATTACACAAGTGTTTAACATCCAACCTATTTATAGTAGACAATATGACAGTTATTTAACTGTCATAACTACCTATTACTACCAAAACTAACCATAGAATATGTTTGACCCTTTAACATACTATTTAATACATATTTACAACATTATAGTCTTGTACTTTGACCACATAATCAAGCTTAAGTTCAACACACAGATAGTGATTTTGCTGGAGATGTTGAAAGTAGGAAAAGTACATCAGGTTATGTTTTCTTATGGGGAAAGAGAGCTATTGCTTGGTCATCCAAAAAGCATAATATTGTAGCTCTATTCGACTGAAGCCGAGTATGTTGCGACCGCAACGTTTGCAAGTCAAGCTATTTGGGTGAAAGCAGTTATTGAGGAACTTGGTTTGAAGATTAATGAAAGTATGGTGATAAAAAGAGATAATACTTCTACTATCAAGTTATTATCAAGTTATCCAAAAATCCAATATTTCATGGGAGATACAAGCATGTTGGAGTCAGATTTCATTTCCTACATGAGGTTGTCAAGGAAGGAACTGTTTTATTGGAGCATTGTGATTCAAGTGATCAAGTAGCAGACATTCCCACATAACGATTCAATCGTGAGTGATTTACAAAGATGAGAATGTAGATGTGCGTGTGTTCATTAGAAGACAAACTTGAAGAAATATCTCAAGTTTGCGGGAGGGATTGATGGAATAAAGACTTCATGCAGAATAAAGTTTCCATGCACGTGATGTCGCACCCCGAGAAATCCCGTCCCTTCCGGGGCGCGAGCGCCGGCAGATTGTCAGGATCGCAGTCTCCGGTCACACAACATGCGAATATGAACAGGTTCATCACCTTGGTTCAGTAGATTTTGATTACGGGTAGCTTCCCGTGCAGCAAGTACCTCCTCAACTCGTTCGTTGATGAGGGCGTTCAACTCAGCTTGAGTCAGGTTGATGTTCCCACGTCCGCCTGCATTCCTGCGTCCTCCACGTCTTCCAGCCATGATCTTCATAGCGAGAATAAGTGTTAGTGTTTGTCTAATGACTAATGTAGTGTGTGCAGTATGTACTGTAAAGTACATGTAGAGCTATCGGCTCTCCCCATCACGGATAGTCACGTGCTGTGATGAACGTAACGCATAAAAGATGTGGCATGTGTGCAAGCATCATAATACTAAGCACTAAGTGTTGTGTGGAGACTAGTGGTTATAGACTAAGTTCACTAAATGCAAACCTAATTCGCAATAACCGGAGGCTCTGATACCAATCTGTCGCACCCCGAGAAATCCCGTCCCTTCCGGGGCGCGAGCGGCGGCAGATTGTCAGGATCGCAGTCTCCGGTCACACAACATGCGAGACCTATATGTCTGATTTCTTACGTACATCCAATAATTTGGATAAAACAGTTTAGTAATATCAGAGTTGCGGAAGTGAAGTATAAATTAACAAAACAGTTTAATCATTCATAGTTGCGGAAGCGTTAAATCAAAATGGTTTTCAAAGCGATACGTGACAATAGTTGCGGAAGCGATTTAAGCTGATTAACATTACATAACGACCAAATGGTAATGAATGTTTGATAAACTAAGACACTTAAATAGATGCATGCGACTCCGGCCTAGCATCCTATTCCTGGTGCGCGTGCCTTAGTTACCTGAGAAAACATGCGAGTAAAAGATCAACACAATGGTTGGTGAGAGCACAGGTTTGTAATCAGCAGTAAACATCAAAATGTTTAAAGTAAATGTATGCAGGTCTATTTTTCAATACAATGCAATATCAATTGATAGCTAGTCAATATGTGTTATATCATATGCGGGTTCGCAACCGAAGCTAACATGCTGCCTCCCGCCATATCCATCCAAGATATGGCAAATGTTGTTTGGTCAATTATGCACTGTTCCGACCTCCAGTCGGGGTGGCCATACGGCTCGCAACAGTGGGGCTTGTCAGGCCCAAATAGTACTATTCAGAATTACCACGCTGAGCGCAACGCGCTATTAACGGTTCGAGGTGTGTTTAATGAGGACTTATCAGTTTGTGGATGAATGTCACACATATGTATATACGATATTAGCATGTACAAAAATAACCAAAAGTGTGTAAGTTGTTCAAAAACAGTTGTATGCAATGTTTTCTCCCTCAAAGGTAGAAAATGTAAAAAGGGGCCGTGAACTCACCTTAGCGAGGTGAACAAATGTAAGCGTAAGCTCCTGTGTCGTCGGGTGGTCAGTCACCGGCTACCTATATCGTATATTACACGTGAGTTCGTGTAAGTGATTGTGTTACGTGATCAATAACTCTCGGTTGATCATGTCTGTCTGCGTTGGTCTACATTGACCGTGTTTGACCGTGTGTGTCGACGACCCGTTGGTGAACCATGTGTTGGTTGTGTTTTGTGAAACATTCGTGTTAGTGCTCGTTGTGTGCAAAACGCGCAAGTCGCGTCTATGGACAACTTACCATTTATAGTAAGTTCACAAGCATATTGATTTTAGAGTTCTAGCATGTTCATTAGTCCTACGTGATCATGTTAACACATAGCACATCATCATACGGAGTCACATAATTCGTTTACAACATGTTGGCACATAAAAGTTTCCTAAAATGGAAAGTTTCCATTTGTAGCATTCGTGACATCAGAAACCATCTAACTTAGTATCTAATCATCATACTACAACATAATAAGTCATCTAGCATGCTCGAATCACACATCAAGTTTACAAATCGGTTTTTGTAAAAATAAAGTTACTAAAAATAGTAACTTTGTGGTTTTTGCATAAAATGACTATCTAAACATTTATAAACCATTCTTTTGCCACAAATCATCATAATAACCAATCTAACATCCTTTAAACATGTCCACATAACCAAATTCATCATCTATCAATATTTCATCAATAAAAGTTACTAAATATAGTAACTATGCCAAAATGACCATAAACATTATCAATATCACATTCTAAGTGTTCAAATCATCATCTTAACATCCTAATAGCAATTCTACATACATGCATGTCCACCATTTCATCCATAACATCATTTTGACAAAATAAAGTTTCTAATAATAGAAAGCTCATCAAATATCATGTCTTTAATCATTAAGATCATCATCTAATCTTGCAAGAACACTTATACATCATCAAGAATCATCCCAACATCAATAAAATCATCTAGAATGCCTTAGATCATACATGCATGGCATCTTTTCAATACTTTATGAACAAATCATGAAATTTACCCATACACATCATCATGGATCTTCACAAATCTCAATCTAAACCTCATAGATCATTAAGAAACACGTTCATATCAACAAACCCAGACTCAAACATCACAAAATTCGTGCATGTGATGGGTGGGTGCTTGCATGTGTGATTTAACACTTGCATGTGTGTGTAGTGATGTGTCAATGAGTGTTTTAGTCACAAGAACTACCTCAAAGGCTCAAGATGGTTGAGATGATGACAAGAGCAGCCCCCAACGCTCCTGGAACTTCGAATAGTGCAGGTTCGAGATGATGGTGGTGGTTTCAAGCTCTAAGTATGGCCTCCAAGCTTCAATCCTCTTCAACTTTGAGCTTCAAGGACCTTCAATGGCCTCCCAAGCTTCAAAGCTTCAACAATGGAGGTTTTGCTGGTGAAATGATGAAGAAACAGAGGTAGGAACTCGAGATAGAGGTGTTGTGGCCGAGAGAATAGGATTAGAATGATTAAAAGTGAGATAGGTTGAGTGTAGATCTAGTTTTGCGATCTGTGCATGTCAGGCGTAACGCCTGGCGTGGCTCACCAAGGCCAGGCGTACCGCGCGGATGGAAAATGTGTCCGGCTGATTTCTTAGTCCCGCGCGCATCGCCAGATCTGGGTGCTTCGGGTCAGGCGTACCGCCTGGCCCAAAAGTTAGGCCCACTAAGCCTATTTTGTTGTTCTGGGCTCGTTCTTGCCCGTTTCTCGACTGTAGAACATCGTTCGAGTGTCGTTTGGACTCTAATCGTCAATTATTAGCCATAATTGACTTGTGAAGTGTTTCAGTGCTTAATTGTTGTGATGTTCACTGACGTTCGTGAGACTCGTGTGTGTTTCGGTAATTTCTCGAATTATCGATGCTTGTTTGTGTTCGTGTCTAACGAAGTGTTTGCACGCTTGATTAATCCTAATCAACGTGTGATGCACAATTCAATAATTCCCCGAATTATTGTTTTGCGTTAGTGTTGTGTTTGCCACACTTGGTTTCCAAAACCAATGTGCAATGTACGATTCGATAGCTCCACGGACTATCGTTTCGCAGTAGTTTGTGTTCAACTCATCTAATTAAACATAATTAAATGAAATGCAAGAAGTATGAATGTGAAATGTAAAGAATACAAGAGTTGCAATTTACCTGAAATTGCCGGGTGTCACACGTGAGTCATCATGGAGTTACCGTTGGAGTCCACGTTTGAATGAGGTTGATAGATCGAGTCTTAGGGATGATAAAGTCTAAGCTTATTTAGCCGTATTTTTTGTTCTTTTTCAGTAGAAGTTTGTTACTTTCCGTTATAGTCTTTTACTATTTAAGTCTTGTAATGCATTCCATTATGAATATCAAAAACATTTGCGTTTCATACCAGTTTTGTTTCTTTCACCCAATTCAATTCCAGGTCTCTAAATTTCATCTCCTGATGTCAAGTATCTAAAACGAATCTCAATTCATTTCTAAAATCAATTTTGATCTACAATACATACCGATCATTATTCCAGATGCCTAACATAATCGAACATATGTATACAATCTGCTACTTTGTTTCTTGATGAATAAAATTTTGATTTTTTCTTTGATGTGTGAATTGGTATGCCTGTTCAATTCATATGTTTTCTGAGTTTTCATTTCATTTTGGTTATTTCCTGTTAACGAACCAGTAGGTTAGAAAAATTCATGTATGTAGAACCAACAGTTGGTATGTTACGACAAAGTGATCTCAATCGCTCATTTTGATATCAAAAATAGATGCATAAAATGAGCATCCACGCTCAAACGGTTAACTAAAAAACATATAGGAAACATCACAATTATTTAACGAGGTTTAGTTGAGGTGACTTACGATTGCTTTTCTTATTCACGTGCTCAATGATTATAAATAGATCACTGAATATATATAGATAATACAATTAGGTTAAATCACAAACTAGGCCGGGCTTAAGGTGGGCTACCTAAGAATTTCATATATATGTGTTTCCTTGTGGCATTAATTACAAATAAGAGTGTCTACCTGCCATGGCGGAGCTTGGCTCGATATACAGGGGTGCTCGACGACGAACTCACAAATGTAGAGGGACGAACTCTAACACGTATTTTATGCCTAATACCCCTTAAATTTATCAACTCATTTTTGGTAAGGACCTTTTAAACATATTTAGGTTTTCTAATTGTTTTTTTAAGTGGTTTTGAAAAATATAGGCTTTTTAATTGCTAAAATCTATGAAGTATCATTTTGTAAAATTTCATACAAAATACCAATCTAATTAATCTTGTTTAATTCCAATTATTTCCGGGTCGATATCCCACTAACTAGTGTCTAATGGTTTCTAATGTTATGACTTATGAGTCAAGCATCGCATTTTTTGAGTCAAAATTAAATAATCTTTTGAAACTATAATAATCTTTGATTTTTTTCTGTTCTTTTTTCTTTTTTAATTTTTGCTGCTTTGTATGATATTGTTTTACATATCTTCGATATTTCATTAAAGTGTCACTGTGATATATATTAACAATATTTTAAATTTAAAAACATCACTTGAATGATCCTTCATGATGCACTACATTTTCTAGGCTTCGGATACGTTCTAACCTAAATGAGTTATATCAGAAAAAACCAGAAATTATTATTTATTACCAACACACCTATAATTCATCCTTAACATCTTCATGAAACTGTTTCTCAGCCTGTTTTTCAACCTCCTCCTCCTCCGGTGCTTCTTCGACTTCATCCTCGTCGTCTTCAAATCCTGCATCAGGACTAATGCTTAAACCCGTTTTCACAGAGTCATATATACGTGAAGCGAAGTCCTTTGGATCAGATAACATAAATCCACTCTCCATCAATGCTGTTTGGTACATAAGTTGCGCGGTTGACTTTACACTTGCATCCTGAAACACATTACTTCCTTCAGTTATAATGTTGAACAATGCAAAGGGCCGTTCAAAATATATTTAATTTTTTTTTTCAAATGACTGTTTGAGTTTTTTCAAACAATCATTCGACTTTTTCAAAGTTTAAAAAGATTGAATAGTTAAAAAGCCAAACATTCATTTGCAAAAAGTGAAATAATTAACCATTTGACTTTTCTGGGTGGTACTGTAGGAATAGTAACATCATGTCACTCGTAGCAGCAGTAGTAATAATAATAAGTAGATCAATTGGATTTTACCTCGGGATCCTTAACAACACGCACACGAAGCTCCTTAATGACAGGATGTCTTGCATTGATCTCAAGTACTCGTTTGCCACGCACGTATCCTTGCTTTCCGGTTTCAGATAGTGTTTGAGACTGCATGATCATCTCCATATTAGCACTCCATCCATACTTAGAAGTCACCACGACACACGGAGTGTCAGCCAAACGATTGCTAATCGTCACATCATCAACATTCTCGCTCGCAAGGGTCTCCTTCCACCATTTGGTTAATTCTTTGAACGAGTCCTTGATTTCTTTGTCATCAAACTCCTGTGCGAGTTTCAAACCCTCTTTCGAAACATTTTGGAACTTTTTGCCCTCATACTCCATCAAGTATTGCATCACGTACTCGTCTACAGGTTCTTTGAAAAAAATTACCTCGTAGTTTTTCTTTCTAAGCCTCTCGAGGAACGGGGATTTCTCGAGCTGTTGCTTGTTGCTTCCTGTGATGTAGAAGATATCCTTTTGCCCGGATTTCATTCTTGAGATGTATTGATCAAGTGATGTTAGTTTGCTGCCTGATTTTGTGCTGCAACAGAAATTAGGAACTGATGTGTCACAACTGGTTAAAAAAGATCATTCTTATAAAACATGCAAGCTTAAAATGGGTCCAAATGGGCCAGCACCACCCGAGACCATTGTTTTTCGTCACCACCACCCACCACCGTTTGTACCATCACCGCCACCCATCACTGAATGGAGGGGTAGAGATAGTGGCATTTGATCCTTTTTTGTTCTAAAACAATTAATCTAAACCCGAATCCATTTTGAGCCGAGCTTATTTTGCTTAAAAAACCATTTTGGCCCATTACCCGGCCCGCCTTCCCAGGCTTACATACGTCTCAAATCTAAGAAGTTTTGCCAAACGGTTCCTATTTGTTGCATCCTGGACGATACCAAGTTTAACAGACTTGCCAAATTCATTCCAGAACTTAGCATATTGACCTCTCTTCTCATCATTCTTCTTTGATTCCTCCACCTCTGCAACACAAAGTCACTTAAATTTCAAAATCAAGAAATGTATTATACTGAATGAGATTATAAAATAAGATCGCTGTCTAACTTACCATTCTTATCATTGTCATCAGGATCTTGTTCCGCAAGTTTTCGAATCATGTCAAGGGCCTTTCTGATAAGTTTCTTCTTTATTGTTTTCAAGCCGTCGTGTTGTTGAAGCATTTCTCGAGATACATTAAGTGGTAGCGTGTCGGAATCAACAAGACCCTGATGGAACAACAAACAAGTAGATGTCAGCATCATAGAATGATAGAATTCATGTTTTTAAAACATTTATCATATTATAGTCAAATGCATTACCATCAAGAACATTAGATACTTGGGTAAAAGCTCTTTAAATTCATCAGAGATGAAGACTCTTCTAACATAAAGCTTGAGGTTGGATCTGTTGGCAGTGTGGTAATTCTCATATAAATCAGTAGGAGCCTTGGAAGGCACAAACAGAACAGCCTTGAACTCCACATCACCTTCAGCATTAAAGTGACTCCATGCCATTGGTTTCTCTTCATCAAAATTCTGCCAAACATAAACAAAGTAGAACAAGCCTGTGACACGATTGCGGAGTTGGCAACGTGTCGTGTTGTGTGATGCAGTGTTGTAGAAATCGCAAGACGCTAGTCGGCGGTGTGGTAAAGACTAGGTTTAATCTAAATTAACCAGGATTAACTGGATCAAACTTTTTGTATGTAATTTTTCATAATTATATATATATATATATATATATATATATATATATATATATAGGTTCGTTGGAATTTTAGAATCTAGCTGGAATTTCAAAAATTGCTGGACTTTTCGCTAGACTCCGGCCAATTTTGCTGATTTCTGGCTGCCTAGGTTTGATTTGTTAGCGTAGGCACATTTTTTATTCCGGCTGATTAATTGGCTACCTAGCCATAATCGAATCAGTGGATCGCTGCCTTTCGCCTAGGTGCTGATCGGCTGCCTAAGCCGATTTTTACAACATTGGTTTGACGTGAATGCTTCTTATTATATCACACATACATGTTTAATAAGCGATTTATATGACACGGTACGTTTAACACTATTATTGACACGACTCATTGATATGAAATAATTAGTCATAGTCACCAAAAATTTTACCAAAAGTTAAAATTCATATTTAAATATGATATATTTAATTACTTATAAAACTATAAACTATGTCATTTTGATGAGCGGTCATAAATGCGTCTTGACGCTACATTAACCTATTTGACATAGTAAGTTAAACCTATTATGAGTGGCATGGACATGCTAAGCATGTTGAATCCATTTAGACATGTTATTATGTGTCAACTCGTTACCCTGAACACTAATGCATTTAACATTATGTGAGAGTCATGTCATGTTAACGTGTCGTGTCAAAAATTGCCATTTGTACACGATTGTTAGCAAGCATGAGTTGTTAATCTACGGGGTTTCAAATTTACCTTCGCAAGAGAGCTATAGAATTTCGTGTATTCTTCTTCGGTCACCTTCTTTGGACTTCTTAACCATATAGCTTTAACATCATTCAAGCATTCCCATTCATATATCGTTTCTTTGATCGTTTTCGTCCTTGGTTTTTCTTCATCTTCATCTTCCTTCTCTTCACCATATGTGGATTCTGCCTCTTAAATCATTCAGGAAATTAGAAGATGGAAGTTATGTGCGTAATACCAAAATAACAACCATGTTAAATAGATGTTACAAGCGTTTATGACATACGTTTATCTTCATCTTCATCTTCAACTTCATCATTAGTGGAGTCATCATCTTCAACTGGAACTTCAACATCAACTTCTTTGCTTGCCCAAAGGTAAATTGGGAAGTTAATAAACTCTGAGTACTTTTTCACCAACTCCTTCAATTTTGATTCTTCCAGGTACTCCCCAGCTTCCTTCTTGAGGTGTAATCTTATTTCAGTACCACGACCGAGTGGCTCGTTGTATGTATCTTCAGAAATTGTAAATGCGCGATCAGCATTTGACTCCCACAGATACCTGCAAGTTGAAGCAAGCTAAAATGGTGCACAAGCAATGCAGTTATAATGCCACAAAACCAACAAGACATACTGCTTGTCATCATTGTGTTTGCTGATCACTTCAACATAGTCTGCAATGAGATATACAGAGTAAAATCCGACACCAAACTGACCGATAAGATTAAGATCGCCTCCTGTCTGCATCTTCTCCACAAAAGCTAGATACAAAACCAAAGACCAAAAGATGTGTTTAAAGAATTTGGGTGAAAATATTGTGATGATACATGTTATGTTATGCCAAGGGTCTCTTCTGAAGCAGCCTCTCTACCTACTCTTTGATAAGGCCCCTTAGACCCTATTAAAAATGAGATTTTCACGGGGTTTGTTTGTTTGTACATGGTATGTTATGTTATGTATGATTCTTGTTGCTTGTATACATTTTCCTTTCTTTAAAAGATAAAAAACTTAGTTGGAGGGAGGTTTTTCTCTATAGGATTGTTCTTGTCTTACTCTCCTCGGATCCTGCTACTGAATGAGATTTTAATGGGTATGTCTGATTTATGTTTCTTGGATGCAGAAATGCAATACCTGAAGTTCCAGACTTGGCAATTGTTCCCAAATTTTTTATCAGATCTTCCTTTGTCATACCGATGCCTCTATCACGAATTGAAATAACCTTGTTTTTTTTGTCTAATTTAATCTGTTGCATGTAATTGCAAAACCCAAGTCAATTTGATGTCATGACTCAAGAGAATTCATTGAAAAAAAAAACAATATCACATAACAAACCTGGATCTCAAGCTTGGTATCATCACCTTCACCTAATACCTCCTTATCAGTAAGAGAAAGGAATCTAATTTTGTCTAGAGCCTGAAAGTTGTAATTAATTTGCAAAGAAAGAATGAGAAACATGTAAATTACAGTTAATATGGGTTCCAAATAGGCTTTAAGGAACATAAAAAAAAAGAAAAAAAGATTAGTTTCTTACATCAGATGCATTAGAGATTAATTCTCTCAAGAATATGTCTTTGTTGTTATAAAGAGAATTGATAATGATGGTCATAAGTCGAGATACTTCGGCCTGAAACTCAAACTTCTCTGCATTGCTGCCAACACTTTTCCTGGACGTTGACTCAGCTTCCCTGAACAACAGCAACCCGCCTGTTTATGGCATGACCACTTAACACGACACGACATGACATGACGTTAAGCGGGCTGGTGTTTGTGGTAAATGTGTTCGGGTCATAAACAAGTTAATATGTTATTGACATTGTTAAAAATGTGTCAATATGATTTCAACCCACTTTGCACGTAATCCATTTAAGTAAACATGCTAAAGGAGTTAATGGATAAACTTGACACGATTATGGCCTCTTTAGTCTATCAATATGGCATTGTTTTAATAATCTTGTAAATAACCAATTATTGAGTAAATGATTTTAGTTCATGTGCTTATAAACCTTTCATCCAATTGTTTTAGTTTAATCATCAAAGTTTTAAAGTTTTAAGTTTATCACAATCAACTATGAAACATTAACCCGCATCCAACTTTTTTGTTAAATTTTATGTAAAATAATAAAATGTTGTTTTTAAAATATGGTTGTTGTTATGCATACACTCAAGGGTTAATGAACCCATCTCATTCGCCATTGGTAAATTTCTTTCTTTTGCAATCTGTTTCGTTGCTTTTTCTTTCTGTTACTTTGAAGAAACTGCTCCAGCTTTAACATATTTGATAAGGCATGAATTATAGTACATTAAGTGTTTCTTCATAGGAACTAGCGGTGTTCACGGCCTTTAAAGTTTTGTACGGAACCGTAAATCAAACTGTTAGTAACGATTTTTGAATAATGAAACCAAAACCAAACTGTTAAAAATAAAATTGAACCATATCGAACCATTATCAATGGTTTGTGAAAGACTAATTACAACAAGACCAAATGTATATTTTTAAATGACACATAAATCATGAATGTAATTGACACGCATACATATGTGAATGATAATAAATAGTTAAATGCCAAAATGGTCTCTATGTTTATATCGAAAATGTCATTTTAGTCCTTAAATAAAATTTGTTGTCATTTTAGTCCTTGTGTTTTAATTTAGTTGTCAATATAGTCCTTCTAGTTGCCATTTTAGGGACTATATTGGCAATTAAATTTCAAACACAAGGATTAAAATGGCAACAAAAATTTAGACAAAGGACTATATCGGCAACTAAATTAAAACACAAGGACTAAAATGACAACAAATTTTATTTAGAGACTAAAATGACATTTTTGATATAAACACATGGACTATTTTGGCATTTAACTCTAAAGAGTTAGGCACAACCATTCCATACTTCGAGTCCCGGTCCTCTCGTACTAAGGAAAGGTCCTCATAAATTGAAAACCCACTCTAGTTGATAAAACCCTGTGTAACTTTCAATTTTTTCCCATTTTGTGTTTAGTTATGTAACAGACGCTCCATTTACGGTGCACACATATAATGTATATATGTGTGCCCTCAAGGGACCAAAGTAAAATTGCACTAATTTTAACGTTATTTTACTTGTTTTGTGAAAATAACGTTAAAAATGTTGGGGTGATCAACTTAAAACTATAACTTTGAGCCGGAGACACCTTCGAAGCAGCCTCTTTGTCCCAACTAGGATAGGGGTAAGGTTTGTGTTTATCCTTCCCCCAGACCCTACTGAAAAGCGGGAATATACTGTGTAAGTTTGTTTGTTTGTTATGTAACATATGTTGTTATAAGAACAATAAAAAACACGTGTTTGTTACACATATGTTACATATTTGATTTTTAATGTTACACAATGTAAAAGCATCATTCTGTAACATATATGTAACAGATATTTATAATTTTTTTTTCATTTATTATAATAACATGTATTAAATTAAAAAATAAAAACAAATTATGAAGTTTAAACCAGGTTTTCTCAAGTCAAGTGAGTTTCAAGATTATTTTTTGTCAACGTACATACACACATATAATATTTATGTATATATAGATATAAGTAGGTGTGGTCTCTCTAGCTTTATATATGTATACACATACGGTACGGTCCGATTTTTACGACCGGTTTTTAATGGAAATCATAGAACAAACTATTACTACGGTTTCAGACTTTTGAAGCTGATCGATCAAATGTTTAGAATAACAACTGACCCCGAAATCGAACCGATGACGAGTTTGGACAGCTTCATTGTTTAAACATGACCGTAAACACCCTAATATGAAAATCACTATTTTTTTTTGAACGGCGAAGGTCTTAATCGTATGAACCCACTGTTTCCAGGCCATGTCACCAAGGTCTAGTTACCTAGACCCATGAGCCACCACTACCACCCCAGGAGGAAACCCCACTGGGAAAACCCCCTGACCCCTCTCAGACCCCTTTTTCGCTGCGGGAGGGATTTGAACCCAAGACCTCACATGAACATCGCTATTAATTCACATACATTCAAATGACAATGATATATTTAATACTAATAAATGAATGTTCACGATTTATTTTCATAGTTGGAGCAACTATAGGGCACTTTGAAGAAAACAGTTTCATACAATTTTTTTTCTTTTTAAATTTAACAAAACAATAGGTAGGAGTAAACGGTTTTGTTGTTGATTGTGACAAATTTGATCATACGACGTGTTTGACCCGTTTAATAAAACACAACATGTTTTATCTGCCTAACATATGAAACAAAAGAAAATGATATGTTAAAAAGTACCAAATCCTGTCTAGAAATTCAAACTTGTAGGTTATGTTTTAAAGTGAATGAAATAAAAACGACATGATATGTTTAAAGTACAATGCATGAATGAAATTAGGTATGTATGCATGTATGTATGAGATGATGCATAGAAAGTTAGGAAACCTCTTGACAACATCAGAATCAGTAGATAAACCATGTGGAACAGCACCAAGCTTTTCTTCAACCTTTGGTGGAACCGCAAGTTCATCCGAATCTAACTCTGCATTCGCCTGTGACTTTCTACCTGTAAACAACAATATTATCAAACCACGTTTACAAACAAACAAACTTATCCAACTGGAGAAACCACGGGTGTTTTAGACGATCGAGAACAAATCTTTACTCTGTCACATGAAGAGCCTTTTCTTAACTAAAAATGATTGGTAGTGATCTACATCCAGGCCAGAGCCGGCTTTAAGGGTGTGCTAGAGGTGTGATCACACTGGGACCGATTTTTTAAGGGGTACAAAATTTTGATTTTTTCTAATATATATTTTATATATAAACAAAAATAATTTTAATATGTAAAAAACAAGATTTTATTACAATAATTTTGTTTTATTTTGTTTATTAACTAATTTTTATCTCAATTATTATCGATTAATGATTTTTTTCTTTGTATGATTAGGGCCTATTTTAGCAGTCTCACTGTGTATTCAAAATCTCATAAACGTTGATCCAAGCTACCTCGTCCTGTATTTTACTGTTCATTTAATGTGCAATTGATGTAGTAAGCATATAGGATCACATGGTATTCATCAGTAAAAAGTTGTTAGTTAAAAAAAAAGTTACCTACGGCTAGTGAAAGGTGGTGAATTATATAATCAATCAAAAGGCTTCTAGTCTAATAGTTACCGCTTAACTTTCCCTATGAGGTTTTGGTTTGAATTCAAGCCAAGACATATTTGTTAAGGCAAATGAGGTAGACTCGGGGGTATGCCCCAGAACATCAAACAAGGGGACGGTTGGATACCGGTTTTAAGTGTCTGTGTTCCAAGCTGGTACAAAAAAATAATCAATCAAAAGACAAAATCCTTAAATATTGCGTACCGGGATCTGGAAGAAGAAGAAAGAACATAAATAAAACCGCTGGAAGTGTCCACCTCCGCATTGCGATCTTTGCTGAATCTTTTATGGATTTGGTTTTTAAATGCTCGTTGGAGATTGATATATATACACTACGGAAAAAACGAATGAGGGTTGGTGATGCCAGCGTGGAACATCTTACGTGGCACCTTATACATACATGGCAGTTATGTCATCTGACGTGGAGAGAAACGGGTTTCTATCTTGAAAGCTCCAATTTACAGTATTGAAAGACTTGAACAGACTTGTGATTGGGCTTTTTTTTTTTGGCAATGATTTAATCATTTATATAATCCAAACTTTTATTAGCTGACTGCTACCGGTTCAAACTATGAAAATCCCTAATAATAGTCCACACTTTCGACCTATTTAGATCTGGTGGACCTCCGTTAAAACAACTTAACGTCGTTAACTTTTTTCAAATTTCAAACGGATCTTTATAAGACTTTTAATCAGAATGAGAATATGAGTCGAATGATGTATAACTTACCTAGAAATGTTGCTCTAAATTTCCTGATTGATGATTTCCCTGATCAATTGAAAGTTAAAACACCCGATTGAAGGACCGTTTCATCATTTGGAGCAACGCTTCGATGTAGGTTATACATTATTCGACTCGTATTCTCATTCTGATCGAAAACCCTAAAAGATCTGTTTTTTGAAATTCAAAAAAAAATTAATGGCGTTAAGTGTTTTTTCCGGATGCTTCAAAATTCGTTATATCCACAAGAATGTAAATACATTTTAATACTTTAAAAAAATATTATAACATTTTGTTGATAAAAACAAAATTCGTCCTTGTAAATACATCTAAATACTTTAAAAATATATATCTACAAGATTGTAAATACATTTTAATACTTTAAAAAAATACTATAACATTTTGTTGATAAAAACCAAAATTCGTTATATTGTAAGTACATTTTAATACTTTAAAAATTATATCTACAAGATTGTAAACACATTTTAATACTTTAAAAACCAAAATTCGTTACAAAATCAAGAATATAACGTAATTAACGAGCATCTGTAAAAAATAAAAAAACCTAGTCAAAAATATAACGTAATTAACGAGCTCGAGATCGGCTTGGCTCGTTTACACTCTTAAATGTAACCCTTATTTATTTTACAACAATGTAAACCCAAACTCGTTACAACTCGTTACAAATAATTTATTATTTTTATACTTGTTACATTGGTGTAAATAAGAACATCCGAAAAAAATAAAAAACCTAGTCAAGACTATAACGGAATTAAAGAGAAAAATAAGACGAGTAAAATGATGCAATTTTCATAAAAAAATATTATAGTATAAAAAAGTTATGGATGTATAAAAAAAGAGGGGTAAAGTATTTAATATAACAAATTACATTAATACCCTTATTCCCTTTTCTTTCAAATCAAATACATTATTTTATTATAATTAAATATCAACCTTTAGATCAGAATCTTAAAATTTGATCATTAAATATGGTGGGGTTAATGGGTTATTGCTCTAAATGTGGGTTATTGTTAGATTACTTTCCTAATCTATATATCTATATATATATATATATATATATATATAGGGGAAGGTTAAAAATATAACCCACTAAATGTGTGCTAACCCAAATAACTTTGGAAAGATGAACCCGAATCTTGGATTTTTTGTTTTAAACATCATTATAACTGTGACACCCCGTAATTTCCAGGTCAGCAACCTATTTATTTAAATATTTATTTAAATGCATTATGTACACGTGGCGCTAGAATTAACTTAATTTAGTGTGACACGTGGCACGACAGTACGAACACTGACACATGACTAGATAATTCGTGGAATTATCGGCAAACAGCACACACGTGTCAAAACACTCGAACGTTGGTGAACGTCTAACACAATGTATAGCACAACACTCGAAACTTCACGAAACACTTCACAAGTCAATTATGACTAATAATTGACCAATAGAGTTCAAACGACGCTCGAACGATGTTCTACGATCGAGAAACGGGCAAGAATGGGCCCAGAACAACAAAACAAGCTTATTGGGCCTTACATTTGGGCCAGGCGGTACGCCAGACCCGGAGCTCCCACGACAGGCGATGCGCGCGGGACACAAAAGGCGCCCAGCATGTCTGCCCATCCGCGCGTAACGACAGATCCATTCCCCCCACGTCAGGCGTTACGCCTGGCAGCGTAGCACGCAAAAATCTTTATTTATCCAAGAAAATCATTTCTATCCTACTCTACACACTTTCCCCGAGTTCATCAGTCATCATTCGACTTCTTCTTCCCCAATCCACCTGCAACTCACCCCTGGAAGCCATTAGAAGCCATTGTGAGCATTCTTGAAGCTTAGAGTTGGAGATTGGAGCTTGTTAACCACTTTGAAGCTCGAAGATTCGACATCTCCCTGCCATTGCTATGATTTCTTGCTGTCTAGGAGACCCAGAAGCTGTTCATCATCATCTTAGTGCTTCTTAGAACCTTAGAAGGTAATCTATGCATCCCTTATGGCTTAAAATCACCATTATACCCACATGCATGTACTAAATCTCACATGCAAGCACTTTGAATGCACATGCACGAGATTATGATCTGGGTTTGTTGATTTAAATATGTTTTAGGATGATCTATGATGTTTAGATAATCTTTCATGACGATCCATGATGATGTGCTTATGTAAGTGTCATGATTTGGTCTTGACTTGATGAAATAATGACATGCATGTATGATCCATGATGGTTAGAATGATTATGAGTATGTAGATATGTTACTTGATGATATTGGATGATGATTTCATGATTAGATGATGTTAAAATGGTTTATTGAGGACTATTTCTATTTTTAGTAACTTTTATGTTACAAGATGGTGATTTGGTGAAGATGATGAGCATGCATGTATGTAGAATTGTTGTTAGGATGATAATATGATGATTTGATTGTTAGAAAGTGGTTTTGATGATGTTTGTAGTCATACTTGTCATTGTTACTATTTTTAGTAACTTTTCTAGTTAGAATGTTGATAGGTGATGAAATCGGTTATGTTGACATGATTAAATGTTGTTAGATGACATATTATGATGATAGGTGATATGAAAATTGGTTTAGAAATATTAGAATTGTTATTTCTATGCAAAACTACAAAGTTACTATTTTTAGTAACTTTATTGTTACAAAAACTGACTCGAGAACATTTTGTATGATTTGAACATGCTAGATGACTTGTTATGACATAATATGTTGATTAGATGCTAAGTTAGATGGTTTCCGATATCACGGATGCAATAAATGGAAACTTTCCGTTTTAGGAAACTTTTATGTGCAAACAGGTTGTAAACGACTTGTGTGACTTTGTATGATGATGTGTTATGTGTTAACATGATCACATAGGACTAATGAGCATGCTAGAACTCTAAAATCGATATGCTTTGTGGACTTTCCATAAATGGAAACTTACTATAAATAGTAAGTTGTCCATATACGCGACTTGCGCGCTTTACACACGACGAAAGCTTACACGTTGCTACACTATTCACAAATCGTCACACGGTTCACCAACGGGTCGTTGACTTGACACGGTCAACTTTAGTCAAACACGGTCAACTTTGGTCAAACATGGTCAAACACGGTCATTGAGGACCAACACGAGCAAACACGGTCATTTTGGACCGACACGGACAAACATGAACAACCAAGGGTTGTCGGACACAAACACGAGTACTAACACAAACACTAGCACGATCACTTACACAAACTCACGTACGGTATACGATATAGGTTGCCGGTGACCGACACGTGCTACTACACCAGGAGCTTACGCTACTTGCTACTTGAATCACTAAGGTGAGTTTACGGCCCCTCTTTACTCTTTTCAAACGCTTTTAAATAGGGGGAGAATACTAGTTACATCGAGTCAAACATCTATTACTGTACAAACATTTTGTGTATGCCGGTTTATTAGACAAACATTAAGTGTTGAACTCGTGATAAGCCCTCACAAAGTCTTACCGTTAATGTACGAACAACGTGGTAGATTTGGATGGATCCATTAGGGAATGACTAACCCCACGGGGCACTATGTTGACTGGATGTCATAACCCGTGCAAACTCTGACCTAACTTGCTATGCATACGAGGCATAGCGGAGGCAAGTACAAACAAGTCTAGTTCGGTAGTGACGCACTGACACTTTGGGCCTAGGGCTCGGTACTAACATTTGATAAACATCATGACACACTTTCTTACTATATGTATATCAAAACCTGTGAACTCACCAACCATTGTGTTGACACTTTTTCTAACTTGTATTCTCAGGTGACTAGCGCGGCTAGCAGGAGGACAGGAATGCACGATTTAAGGAACGAGCATTAGGAACTTACATGCATTCTGTCTTGTCATTTTGAAAACAATTTACTTTCATTCTATTAAACAATGTTGTGTTAAACTATTTACATTTCCGCTGCATTTTGTCAAACATTTGATATTCCGCTGCAATACGATATGATAACTTCTATTCCGCTGCAAACTATTTTATGAGTGTATGTGTCAAACTTTGGATTTGTAAACGCATATAGAGGTGTTCTATATGACCATGAGCTGTGATTCTGGACACGTCACATCCACGTGGACATACGCCACGAGTGGGAATTTGGGGGTGTGACAGACTGGTATCAGAGCCTTGGTTATAGGGAACTAGGTTTGCATATAGTAAACTTAGACTATAGCCATTGCTCAACTTTAGACACTACACATAGAACTTGCACATTGATGATGATATTATTGCTTATATCGAACCGTTGCTTACTAACTTGAAACTTACTGGATGGCCAACAACGGAAATACCAGCAGGAATTCGGATAGGCGACCGACGACAGACGACCTGACGGCAGAGAGCCGCCGACGCGTCCACGACATTGTGGAGCAGGTAGACGCCGAGATGGACCGGCGAGCCAGAGACGCAGCACGGGCCCGACATTGGGGGTGGCTTCCCACCATAATCCAGGGATGGATCATCGGGGAGAGGGTACCTCCATATCGGTATCCCGGCGATACCACTCCAGGACACCGACTACCATCACTGGGTGTACCACTGGAGCAGGCCTTCGCGGCCCACGTTGCTTGCACCCGACGAGAGATTTGGAGGACTGGAGAGCTGTCAGACGAGGTTCGAGTTCTTCGCGAGAAGAACGATCGACTGGAGAGGCAGAACGATAGGCTGGAGGAACGCAACGACAGACTGGAGGCACAGGTGGAGACTCTACGTCTCCAAGTGTCTCAACTGATGACCCAGCACGGACAGATCGTTGACGTCATGCAGGAGCATGATGTACGCATCACTGAGAATCGGACAGACATAACCGAGACCCAGGCGATGGTGTAGGCCAGTGATGCCATGCTTAACGCATGGGCTGCACAGTTTATTGAGGAACCACCACAGGAGGATGGTCCTGAATTCGAGGCCGAGGACCTCGAAGAAGAGGACTTTGATGAGGATCCTAATGAGGATCCGGAGGAGGATGATGATGACGGAGATGCTGCTAGCGATATTTCACACGTCTCTATGGATTCGGATTAGAGGACTGTTGTATTTTGTACTTTCTTTATTTTGGCCTAGGCGAGCGGGATGTGCTCGAAAAACTTATTATGTATTTCCATTTGAAAAATTATTGTACTTCAATCTTATTATTAATGAGAATTATGTTTTGTCTTACTTATTACATGTTGACCATGATTGCTTGATAACATAACACTTGACTTGACAACTAACATGACATATGATCTGACTTCTAACACAACATCTGACTGACATCCTGACTTACTAACATTCTATCCCTTCCGTATAGAAAATATCTATGGCGGGAAGAGGACCACATGCACGCCCTCCTAGACGAACACTGGACGCAGCCGTCATTAAAATGATGGTTGACAGACGGGTTTACAAGGTACTGGCAGAGTACGAGGCAAACCGCCTTGCTAGCGAGACCAGTGGCTCGAACAACGGTACTAACACTCGCCTAACATGACTAATGTAGTATAGCTGACACGCTCTAACACACGGCATTGGTTTCTGACTGACAGGATCACAAGGCAACAACAACAAAGGATGTTCTTTTAAATCCTTCCTGAACTGCCACCCACTAAAATTCAAGGGGACTGAGGGAGCTGTCGGAATGCTCCGCTGGGTGGAGAAAGTGGAGTCTGTATTCGCCATGTGCGAATGTGCTGAAGAGAACCGGGTGAAGTTCGCAACTGGTACACTGGAAGGACCAGCACTCACATGGTGGAATACCCATGTACAAACCCTGGGGTTGGACGGTGCCAACTCCACGCCATGGGCTGATTTCACTCGATTACTGCAAGAGGAATACTGTCCTCGTGATGAGATCAGAAAGCTAGAGGCTGAGTTCTGGGTACTGAAGATGGTGGGATCTGAAATCGAGCAGTACTGCACTCGATTTCATGAGCTATGTAAGCTATGCCCGGCAATGGTGACGCCGGAATACAAAAAGATCGAGCAGTTCATCAGTGGGCTGCCCGAACAGATTCAAAGCATGGTGACTGCGTCTGACCTCACCACTATCCAACCTCTGATCAGACTGGCTCACAAACTAACCGATCAAGCGGTAGCCCAGGGCAAGCTACCCAAACGAGGCGAACACCTGAAACCTTCAGAAAGCTAGAAGAGGAAGTGGGAACCCAGCCACCACCAATCTCATCAACCCCAACAACAGCAACGATCTGCACCTGCCAGAGCATTCACTGCCACCCAACCCGACGATAAGGGGAAGGGTGTGTATCAAGGAAAGTACCCACTGTGCAACCGATGCTCATACCATCACTTCGGGCAATGCGAGCGATACCGTTGCCTAAAGTGCGGAAGACATGGCCATATGGCCAAAGACTGCAGATCAAAATTTCCTGTCAACAACAACAACCCCAACCACCATCAGAACAACAACAACAATCAACACACTCTCAAGGGGTGTTATGAATGTGGAAAACCGGGGCATATGAGGAGGGATTGCCCTCAGCTGAAAAAGGCCGGCGGTGGAGCGGCAAAGGGTCGCGCATTTGTGATTGGCTCGGGAGAAGCCAAGGATGACCCGAACATCGTAACCGGTACGTTTCTTTTAAATAATGTCTATGCTAGCATATTATTTGATACCGGTGCCGATAGGAGCTTTATATCTAGTGAGTTTAGTGAATTACTAGATATTACCCCAACGCCACTAGACTACAAGTATACCGTAGAGCTTTGATGTGGTCGTTGGAATGGATTGGTTATCCGTTAACCAAGCCGAGATCGTATGCAACGAGAAGATCGCGCGCGTGACGTTTCAGAACGGTGAGCAAATCTCGATTCAGGGAGAACGACGGGGAGTACCTCTGAACATCATGTCATGCATGAAGGCGAACAAATATCTACAAAAGGGATACACTGCAATACTAGCTCTCATCACGGAACAACCAAAGAAAGAAAGGAAGATTGAGGACATCGCCGTAGTCCGCGATTTTCCCGAAGTGTTTCCTGAAGATCTACCTGGACTGCCTCCGAAACGACAAGTCGAGTTCCAGATAGACCTTACACCTGGAGCAGCACCGATTGCTAAGGCTCCATACCGATTAGCACCGACTGAGATGCAGGAACTGTCTAACCAGTTGCAAGAACTGCTAGACAAGGGATTTATCAGACCGAGCTTCTCACCTTGGGGAGCACCGGTCTTATTTGTGAAGAAGACAGACGGATCATTCCGTATGTGTATCGACTATAGGGAGCTGAACAAAGTGACGATCAAGAATCGATACCCATTACCACGAATAGACGATCTGTTTGACCAGTTGCAAGGATCAAGCTACTATTCAAAGATCGATTTAAGATCGGGTTACCATCAATTGAGGATACAGGAAAACGATATTCCTAAGACTGCCTTCAGAACCCGATACGGACACTACGAATTCTTGGTTATGCCCTTTGGACTAACCAACGCACCAGCTGTATTCATGGATCTCATGAACAGAGTGTGCAAACCCTATCTTGACAAATTCGTAATAGTGTTCATCGACGACATCCTGATCTACTCTAAGAACCAGGAGGAACATGCTGAACATCTGAGGCTAGTCTTAGAGTTATTGAAGAAAGAGCAACTGTACGCAAAATTTTCAAAGTGCGACTTTTGGATTCGCGAAGTGCAATTCCTTGGACACGTGGTGAATGAACGGGGAATACACGTGGACCCAGCCAAAATCGAAGCGATTAAGAACTGGGAAGCACCCAAGACTCCGACTGAGGTGCGACAATTCCTAGGTCTGGCCGGGTACTACAGAAGATTCATTGAAGGATTCTCGAAGATTGCTCAGTCATTGACATCTCTGACCCATAAGGACAAGAAGTTTGACTGGAGAGACAAACAGGAAACTGCTTTCAACTTGTTGAAGCAGAAACTATGTACTGCACCTATTCTATCCTTGCCGGAAGGATGCGACGATTTTGTGGTGTATTGCGACGCCTCGAAACAGGGACTCGGTTGCGTGCTGATGCAACGCGAGAAGGTTATAGCTTACGCTTCACGGCAACTGAAGGTGCATGAGAAGAACTACACGACTCATGACCTTGAGTTGGGAGCGGTAGTGTTCGCTTTGAAAATCTGGCGACACTACTTGTATGGCACAAAATGCACTATCTTCACCGATCATAAGAGCCTACAACACATCTTCGACCAGAAAGAGTTGAACATGAGACAACGAAGATGGGTTGAACTCATAGGTGATTATGATTGCGCCATCAAGTATCATCCAGGCAAAGCCAATGTAGTGGCCGACGCGTTGAGCCGGAAGGAAACAACAAAACGCGTGCGTGCCCTACAACTCACGATTCATTCTGAATTGCCAAATCAGATACGAATCGCACAACAAGAAGCCCTAAAAGCTGAAAATCTCACTCTTGAAGCCATGCGTGGCATGGATAAACAATTGAAAGCAAAAGATGACGGAGCTTACTACTTAATGGATCGAATTTGGATTCCACACTACGGGGAACTAAGAGAAGTAGTGGTGGACGAAGCACACAAGAGCCGGTATTCCATACATCCGGGCTCTGACAAAATGTATCATGATCTGAAGACAACTTACTGGTGGCCGAACATGAAAGCCGAAATAGCAACTTACGTAAGTAAGTGTCTAACATGCTCAAAGGTTAAAGTGGAGTACCAGAAGCCATCAGGGTTACTTCAACAACCGGAACTACCAATGTGGAAATGGGAACAGATTTCCATGGACTTCATCACTAAACTGCCAAAGACGGCAAGTGGTTGCGATACCATCTGGGTTATCGTAGATCGGCTGACGAAATCTGCACATTTCCTACCCATCAAGGAGACAGACAAGCTAGACAAACTCACTCGTATCTATCTGAAGGAGGTGCTTACTCGACATGGAGTGCCAATCTCGATCATATCTGACCGCGACAGCCGATTCACGTCGCACTTCTGGAAGTCATTGCATAAGGCTTTGGGCACGAGATTGGATATGAGTACCGCTTACCACCCGCAAACGGACGGACAGAGTGAGCGAACCATACAGACATTGGAGGACATGCTCAGGGCATGTGTTATTGACTTTGGAAATAGCTGGGAAACCCATCTACCATTAGTTGAGTTTCCATACAACAACAGCTATCACACCAGCATCCAAGCTGCACCATTCGAGGCACTTTACGGACGTAAGTGTCGATCACCCATTTGCTGGGAGGAAGTTGGAGACAGCCAACTGACCGGTCCAGAGCTTGTGCAAGAGACGACTGAGAAGATCGTGTAAATACGCAAGCGAATGGCAGCAGCTCGTGACAGACAGAAAAGCTATGCTGACAAACGACGCAAACCGTTGGAATTCCAGGTGGGAGAGAGAGTGCTACTCAAAGTCTCGCCCTGGAAGGGAGTCATTCGGTTTGGCAAACGAGGAAATTTGAACCCTCGATACATCGGACCGTTCGAGATCACTAAACGCATAGGCCCGGTGGCATACGAACTACACCTGCCAGACGAGCAGAGTAGTGTGCACAACGAATTTCATATCTCGAACCTCAAAAAGTGTTTATCCGACGAGACACTTGTTATTTCTCTTGAGGAGATACAGATCGATGAACAATTGAACTTCGTTGAGGAACCGGTGGAAATTATGGACCGGGAAACCAAGAAACTCAAAATCAGCAAGATCCCGATTGTGAAAGTGCGATGGAATTCGCGACGGGGACCAGAATTCACGTGGGAACGTGAAGACCAGATGAAACAAAAGTACCCACACCTGTTCGCGGAACAGGCAAACACTAGCAACACAAGTTGAATTTCGGGACGAAATTCTTTTTAACAAGGGGAGGATGTGACATCCCGTAATTTCCAGGTCAGCAACCTATTTATTTAAATATTTATTTAAATGCATTATGTACACGTGGCGCTAGAATTAACTTAATTTAGTGTGACACGTGGCATGACATTACGAACACTGACACATGACTAGATAATTCGTGGAATTATCGGCAAACAGCACACACGTGTCAAAACATACGAACGTTGGTGAACGTCTAACACAATGTATAGCAGAACACTCGAAACTTCACGAAACACTTCACAAGTCAATTATGACTAATAATTGACCAATAGAGTTCAAACGACGCTCGAACGATGTTCTACGATCGAGAAACGGGCAAGAATGGGCCCAGAACAACAAAACAAGCTTATTGGGCCTTACATTTGGGCCAGGCGGTACGCCAGACCCGGAGCTCCCACGACAGGCGATGCGCGCGGGACACAAAAGGCGCCCAGCATGTCTGCCCATCCGCGCGTAACGACAGATCCATTCCCCCCACGTCAGGCGTTACGCCTGGCAGCGTAGCACGCAAAAATCTTTATTTATCCAAGAAAATCATTTCTATCCTACTCTACACACTTTCCCCGAGTTCATCAGTCATCATTCGACTTCTTCTTCCCCAATCCACCTGCAACTCACCCCTGGAAGCCATTAGAAGCCATTGTGAGCATTCTTGAAGCTTAGAGTTGGAGATTGGAGCTTGTTAACCACTTTGAAGCTCGAAGATTCGACATCTCCCTGCCATTGCTATGATTTCTTGCTGTCTAGGAGACCCAGAAGCTGTTCATCATCATCTTAGTGCTTCTTAGAACCTTAGAAGGTAATCTATGCATCCCTTATGGCTTAAAATCACCATTATACCCACATGCATGTACTAAATCTCACATGCAAGCACTTTGAATGCACATGCACGAGATTATGATCTGGGTTTGTTGATTTAAATATGTTTTAGGATGATCTATGATGTTTAGATAATCTTTCATGACGATCCATGATGATGTGCTTATGTAAGTGTCATGATTTGGTCTTGACTTGATGAAATAATGACATGCATGTATGATCCATGATGGTTAGAATGATTATGAGTATGTAGATATGTTACTTGATGATATTGGATGATGATTTCATGATTAGATGATGTTAAAATGGTTTATTGAGGACTATTTCTATTTTTAGTAACTTTTATGTTACAAGATGGTGATTTGGTGAAGATGATGAGCATGCATGTATGTAGAATTGTTGTTAGGATGATAATATGATGATTTGATTGTTAGAAAGTGGTTTTGATGATGTTTGTAGTCATACTTGTCATTGTTACTATTTTTAGTAACTTTTCTAGTTAGAATGTTGATAGGTGATGAAATCGGTTATGTTGACATGATTAAATGTTGTTAGATGACATATTATGATGATAGGTGATATGAAAATTGGTTTAGAAATATTAGAATTGTTATTTCTATGCAAAACTACAAAGTTACTATTTTTAGTAACTTTATTGTTACAAAAACCGACTCGAGAACATTTTGTATGATTTGAACATGCTAGATGACTTGTTATGACATAATATGTTGATTAGATGCTAAGTTAGATGGTTTCCGATATCACGGATGCAATAAATGGAAACTTTCCATTTTAGGAAACTTTTATGTGCAAACAGGTTGTAAACGACTTGTGTGACTTTGTATGATGATGTGTTATGTGTTAACATGATCACATAGGACTAATGAGCATGCTAGAACTCTAAAATCGATATGCTTTGTGGACTTTCCATAAATGGAAACTTACTATAAATAGTAAGTTGTCCATATACGCGACTTGCGCGCTTTACACACGACGAAAGCTTACACGTTGCTACACTATTCACAAATCGTCACACGGTTCACCAACGGGTCGTTGACTTGACACGGTCAACTTTAGTCAAACACGGTCAACTTTAGTCAAACACGGTCAACTTTGGTCAAACATGGTCAAACACGGTCATTGAGGACCAACACGAGCAAACACGGTCATTTTGGACCGACACGGACAAACATGAACAACCAAGGGTTGTCGGACACAAACACGAGTACTAACACAAACACTAGCACGATCACTTACACAAACTCACGTACGGTATACGATATAGGTTGCCGGTGACCGACACGTGCTACTACACCAGGAGCTTACGCTACTTGCTACTTGAATCACTAAGGTGAGTTTACGGCCCCTCTTTACTCTTTTCAAACGCTTTTAAATAGGGGGAGAATACTAGTTACATCGAGTCAAACATCTATTACTGTACAAACATTTTGTGTATGCCGGTTTATTAGACAAACATTAAGTGTTGAACTCGTGATAAGCCCTCACAAAGTCTTACCGTTAATGTACGAACAACGTGGTAGATTTGGATGGATCCATTAGGGAATGACTAACCCCACGGGGCACTATGTTGACTAGATGTCATAACCCGTGCAAACTCTGACCTAACTTGCTATGCATACGAGGCATAGCGGAGGCAAGTACAAACAAGTCTAGTTCGGTAGTGACGCACTGACACTTTGGGCCTAGGGCTCGGTACTAACATTTGATAAACAGCATGACACACTTTCTTACTATATGTATATCAAAACCTGTGAACTCACCAACCATTGTGTTGACACTTTTTCTAACTTGTATTCTCAGGTGACTAGCGCGGCTAGCAGGAAGACAGGAATGCACGATTTAAGGAACGAGCATTAGGAACTTACATGCATTCTGTCTTGTCATTTTGAAAACAATTTACTTTCATTCTATTAAACAATGTTGTGTTAAACTATTTACATTTCCGCTGCATTTTGTCAAACATTTGATATTCCGCTGCAATACGATATGATAACTTTTATTCCGCTGCAAACTATTTTATGAGTGTATGTGTCAAACTTTGGATTTGTAAACGCATATAGAGGTGTTCTATATGACCATGAGCTGTGATTCTGGACACGTCACATCCACGTGGACATACGCCACGAGTGGGAATTTGGGGGTTTGACAATAACACATTTTGAACCCCATGTTCTTGTATGAGTTTGGGCTAATTATTTTTCGTTTGAGATCCTACATCATTGTAGTGTGTGCTACAATGATGTAGGATCTCAAACGAAACATAATTAGCCCAAACTCATAAAAGAACATGGGGTTCAAAATGTGTTATAATGATGTTTAAAACAAAAAATCCAAGATTCGGGTTCATCTTTCCAAAGTTATTTGGGTTAGCACACATTTAGTGGGTTATATAAAATTCCATGCCATATATATATATATATAAGGAAAGTAATCTAATAATAATCCACATTTAGAACAATAACCCATTAACTCTAATGAGCCAATCACATCAGGACATGTGGATTTTTTTTAAAATCTGATGAGGGTAGATTAGTAATTTGTTTTATATACTAACTTACTCCCTCCTTTTTTATACATCCATAACTTTTTTGTACTATAATATTTTTTTATGAAAATTGCACCATTTTACTCGTCTTATTTTTCTTTTTAATTCCGTTATAGTCTTGAGTATGTTTTTTTATTTTTTTCGGATGTTCGTATTTACACCAATGTAACAAGTATAAAAATAACAAATTATTTGCAACGAGTTGTAAGAATTTGGGTTTATATTGTTGGAGAATAAATAGGGTTACGTTTAAGAGTGTAAACGAGCCAAGCATATCCCGAGGTCGTTAATTACGTTATATTCTTGACTAGGTTTTTTTATTTTTTCCGGATGCTCCAAAATTCGTTATATCTACAAGATTGTAAATACATTAAAAAAATTATATCTACAAGATTGTAAATACATTTTAATACTTTAAAAAAAATACTATAACATTTTGTTGATAAAAACTAAAATTCGTCCTTGTAAA
This sequence comes from Mikania micrantha, assembly GCA_009363875.1. Taxonomy (NCBI): domain Eukaryota; kingdom Viridiplantae; phylum Streptophyta; class Magnoliopsida; order Asterales; family Asteraceae; genus Mikania; species Mikania micrantha. The sequence goes on along the minus strand of CM018698.1, from coordinate 43,943,612 downwards.
TACATCTTAATACTTTAAAAAATATATATCTACAAGATTGTAAATACATTTTAATACTTTAAAAATTATATCTACAAGATTGTAAACACATTTTAATACTTTAAAAATTATATCTACAAGATTGTAAACACATTTTAATACTTTAAAAACCAAAATTCGTTACAAAATCAAGAATATAACGTAATTAACGAGCATCCGGAAAAAATAAAAAAAAACTTAGTCAAGAATATAACGTAATTAACGAGCTCTGGATCGGTTTGGTTCGTTTACACTCTTAAACGTAACCCCTATTTATTCTTCAACAATGTAAACCCATATTCGTTACAACTTATTACAAATAATTTGTTATTTTTATACTTGTTACATTGCTGTAAATACTAACATCCGAAAAAAAATAAAAAACATAGTCAAGACCAGGGACGAAGCTTGAAATTTTTTGGTAGGGGGCCCGAAAGCCACGGGCCATATTTTTGTTTTCCTATTTCTATATTTCTTATATTGGGTCAGTCATTCGGGTCGGGTAAAACAATTAAATAATTTAAAGATATAATTTAAAAAACAACAAGGAAATCTACAAACAAAAACATAAAATGTTAAAGATAAAAGAGTCGGTACCCGGAAGATAAACTACAACTCAGCTCGCCGACCCTTAAGCTCTTTAAATTCATCAATGATAGAGTCTGAATCAAACTTCTCAGCAATTTCTTTTTCAATATAAATCAACAAGGAATCCGCAAGATACTCATCTGACATTTTATTGCGAAGGCGGTTCTTGATAATTTTCATTGCTGAAAATCCCCTCTCGGTTGTTGCGGTAGATACTGGAAGTGTCAAGATTAACCGAAGCACTCTATCAATCAGATAATATGGATCACATTTTTTCGTTTCCGTCAGAGTTTTGCATAGATCAGAAATGGTTGATACACCACTTAGCTTGTCATTCTTCGTCATTTCAACATTAAAAATCTCCAATTGACCTCTTAACAAACTCCTCTCATGTTCTGTAAAGTCTTCTGGATAATACTTCTCAACAAGAAGGCAAATTTCATTAACATTAATTTCTTTTGAAACCAAACTAGAACTTAGAGATAACAATTCCATAGCCTGATCATTGAATCTGCTACTCAACTCAAATAACTGTTTGTCCAATGTGGCCTTAAACACATCTACTCGGTAATAATGTTCAAAAGTGACATGAAGATCTTTTTTGCTAGGCCTAAGCCGAGTAGAAATATATGGACTATTCATATCTGGCATTTCTATTTGATGCTTGCTACAAAAAAAAGTAACTTTAACAAGAAAAGAATCCCATCCATTGTTTCTGAAATCATTTAGTTTAACCTTTGTTAATGAAACTAAGTCAATGGCGTTAAGAATATCTTGGGTTTTCTTTTGCAATGTTTGAGAAAGTGTGTTAGTTATTTCCATCACTTCCTTTATCAAGTGAAGAATAAACACAAACTCAAATGATTGCATGTGACCATAAGCTGAATCAGCATCTCCACGTTGAAGATAAGTAGTATGTGATGTGGCTTCAGTTATTCCTAGCAAAACAACTCGAGTGACATCAAACATGTTAAGCAAACTATAAACTGAATTATAATGAGAACCCCAACGTGTATCACCAGCTCTGCTTAAAGTGCCAACTTGATTAAGTCCTCGCCCGGATTTAATTTCACCAAGTTCCAATAACTGTGTAACCTCATCAGACTTTGCCTTTTGTAACTCATCATGTCGTTTACTAGAAGCACAAACCACATTAATTATAGAAACTAAGTGTGTAAAGAATTGGGATATTGGAATAACCTCCCTTGAAGCACAAACCAATGTAAGTTGTAACCTATTAGCAAAAAAAAACAAGAATTAAATATATATAAGAGTATTTTAGTGAAAACAAAGAAAAAAATAAAGATGAATAAGTAACTAACCTGTGAGCAAAGCAATGAACGTAATAAGCATAAGGACACTCTTTAAGAACAAGTGCTTGTAAACCATGCCACTCCCCTCTCATGTTGCTAGCACCATCATAACCTTGACCACGGATTTTACTAACATCCAGCTGATAATGCAAAAGTTGTTTCCACAAGCTTGTGAACAATGTAGTTGATAAAGTATCCCTAACATGAACCAAATCCAAGAACCTTTCTTTAATCATCCCTTCTACATCAACAAATCTCAAAACTATGGCCATTTGCTCTTTTTTTGACTCATCTCGTGACTCATCAACCATAACACAAAAATATGAATCATCCACTTCACTACGAATATACTTCCGAACTTTATTTGCAATTATATTAAGAATTTCTTTTTGAATATCCGAAGAAATATACTTTGAATTATAAGGAGCATTCCCTAAAATAACCTTTGCCACTTCATCATTATAAGATGCTAGAAGTTTTAGCAATTGAAGAAAATTACCTCAATTTTTAGATTTCTCAGATTCATCATTTCCTCTTAAAGCACAAGCTTGGAATGTCAACCAACGAACCACATCAACGGTTGTTTTTAATCTTAAACGGTTCTTCACAATTTGCTCTTCATTTTGCTTCGATATTAAATTTTCAATGTGTGCTTCTTGGTTCAACAAATTTTCACTATATGCCACAACATTCCTATGTTAGTTAGTACCAATGTGCTTTAAGAATGCACAATTTTTCCCATTAACTTTTTTCCACTTATCAAATCCTTTAACTATAAATGAATCATAACCAGGGCTAACACTTGGTTTATCACTAAATAAATAACACATAAAACAATAAGAAGAATGTGTTGTTGGGGAATACTCTAACCAATTAGGAAAAATACTAAACCAAGAATATTGAAACCTACGAGTATGCTTCTCTGTACCTTTATCTTTATACTTTTTAAGATGTATTTGGTATGGTCCTAAAGAAAGATAAGCTAGTCTTATTTGTTCCCTTTCATTAGCCGGATACTCCCACATTTTTTTCCGTTTAGCCGGATCCCTTTCTAAATGGCTAAGACCAACTTCATTAGTATTTAAAGGTGGTTGTGGAGGTTCATGAGTACATTGCTTTTCTTGTTGATTTCCAATCTCTTGAGGAGCTTGAGGCTCACTTGTTGAAGCTTTTTGTCGTTTACTTTGTTGTGTATCTGGATCATCATCCTTTCTTTTGAAAAATGAAAGAAGAGTTTTTGTCTTTTTCATGATATATCTAATAAAAAAATCAAAAACTCAATCAATCTAGTAAACATAAGACATAAACTCAATCAAATTTTCTAATTCTTATTCCTAAAAACCACTAATCCAATATCAATCATAAACCCTAAGTTGAGTTCTACCTTAAATTCGCCATCAATCATCTATCATACACACAAAAATCAACAAAATACTCTAAGTAATTGCGTGAATTCGTAACAGTAATGGATTAAGGGACGAATTCGTATGTGCGTGAATCGTGATTGCGTGATTAATGGGACGAATGAGTATGGATTAATGGGTTAATGGAATCAATCAGTGAACAAGAAGTTAGAAGTACTCATACTGTCACACCCTGGGCCGGCGGGGTTGGATCGGAGTCCCCGTCGGGCGGAAGGTTCCCGGGGAGCGATATCGGGTGTGATAATCGGGTTGATCAGATTGTTACATAGCATCAATGTTAAGAATCACTAAAGCACAATAAAGCATATGAATAGGATTACAAAGTTAAATTACACTATCAATGTTTGATAATTTAACTTGGTAAACCTAACAAAAGAATCAATGTATTCTATCTTGTAAACTGTACAAGACATCCAAGAATGATTCGTATGATTAACAAAATATGTGCTTTCCAAAATCACTAGGTCCTCTAATTAGGCCGCCTAGCATGCAATCCAATAGCTTAAGTTTAAACCTGTGCATCACCTGAGAAAGCATGTAAGAAAACAAAGTCAACACAATGGTTGGTGAGTTCATATAGTTTATAAGTTTAAATAGCTTTAACAAAACTCCTTTCGGTAAAACCTTAATCTTATTAACTCCACATGTAATATCCGAATCGGTATGCTTATATATAGGGCATATGTAGGGGACAAGCCCTAGCCAACATCCCACCACATACTAATCCGGATATGACACTGTTATTAATAATAATTAAGCCTTTTACCTACCCATCCGTTTAGTTTTCCCATCATAGTTTAACACTTGTGTTTGTAAGTTTCCCCCAATCACTAATAGTATACATGAGTTTAATCCGATAGTTACCGGTATGGATAATCGGATGCCCGAAGGAATCCAATATCAATCCAAACCGGCCCCAGTTATGATTAGCAACTCAGGGGGAGATAGAGGATTTCCAGGTCGACACAAAGTCAACTAAGGATCGCAATATCGTCCTAGTTACTGATAACCCAGGTAAATAGATGTGGGAAACACTGCATGGCAAGCACTGAGAGGCCATCTGTCCATTTCCTAGATAAGACTGTGAAGAACACATGAAGGCAAGCACTGAGAGACCAACTATTGTTCTTCAAGTCCCGGCTAGGAAGAACACCTGAAGGCAAGCACTGAGAGACCAACTATTGTTCTTCCATAGCCTATAGTTTTAGCATACAAAGAGTCCAGCATTTACGTAACTTGTGCACAAGAACTAGCTTTACAACCGGTAAGGCAAGCACTGAGAGGCCAAACCGTTGTTTGAGCATGGCAATCACATAGCATTCAAGAGTTTATAGTATCCATAGGTTTAAGTATCCAAAGTATATGTATGTATGTATGCATTTAGTATCCCCATAGCCTTATAGTATCCTTAGCATTTAGAGTTTACATTAGTCTTTAGCATTAAAACCCATAGCATTAACAAGTAGTATAATCTCATGGCATTAGTATTAAGCATAACCCGTAGTGTTAGTTCATAGCATAAACCCGTAGTATTAGCATTTAGTTTAACCCGTAGTCTTAGTATTAGCATAACTCATAGTATTCGCTTGAAACATGCTTTCATAGAATTAGCATCCACAATAGCATCATCAAATAGTAAATACCTTTAGCACTTGGTATTATCACATAGCTTTAGTATTAGCAAGTAGCTTATGCCTTTAGCACTTGGCATAATCAAATAGCATTGAGTTTGAATAGAGTCTTATGCCTTAAGCACTTGGCATAATCAAATAGCATTTAGTTGGAATAGAGTCTTATGCCTTTAGCACTTGGCATAATCAATAGTATGAAAGCATTTCATTAAATTTAAAACGTTTGTTTTAAAATGTATAACATGCTTCTCAGTCCCGAGTTAAAAACCAAAATAGTTTGAAAAGGGACAATGAACTCACCTGGTTGTAGTGTAGTTGACCTAGCTTAACAAGTATGCACGCGCTCTTTGTTGTGTGTAGATATAGTATTCACGCTCCTGTATTGATTTCACGTTGTTTACATTTGGTTAGTATGAGTTTATAGATCTTTGCATGCTTATGTGTAGGTGTTAGCCCTAAAGTTGGCTAGCACACATAAGACTTGGTCATGATCCCCGTTCGGTCCCGTGTATTTGTTTTATGCAATTGCCATTATGAGTTATAATCTTGTAGCCTTGAACATTAATCATATAATAATGAATTAGTTATACAATAACCTCTTGACACATAATGTTTTGAGTTTATGAAATATGTTGAACCCATGTGGACCGAACTATGTGACCAAATCATGTGTTGGGCCTCCGTGTGACAAATTGGGCCTAGGGCCGAAGCCCATGGGCCTTGAGCTTTCCTTGACTAATTAAGAGTTGTTAGGTCGAACTGAGATGTGTAGGCCAATGATATAGGTGGTTGAAATGAAATGGCCCGATCAAGTGTTACAAGGCCTAGAGTTCAAGTGGCCTTATGGGCCTCCATTGGGCCCCGAGGGTCCTATTGGGCCAGGAGTAGGCCCATTCAAGAATTGTTGGGCCCGAAGTCAAATTGAACTGTAGAACTCATGTTTGGGTCAGAATTAGGTTGTTGGCCAAGTAGATTGCAAGATGGCCTCAAGGTTAGGACATGACCGTAAGTGTGGGTCTTAGATCAAATTTTGTGGGCCATGGGATGAATCTGCCGGGCCCAAAGAGTTTTGTCTCAGGCCTTCATTAAAATAGTTCATAAGCCAAGCTAGGCCTTGCTTACATGGGCTGAAACACTGTGGGCCTAAAGAGTTGGGCTGTTGGCCAGAATCGTGGCCTTGGGCCAAAAACAGGGCCTTGAGATGATTTTGCTGGGCCCCTTGGATTTTCATCCAGGCCCGAAGTATAATAGGTATTGGGCCAGCATGGGCCTGGTTCAGTGGGGTTAAATTTGAATGTGGGCCAAAGTAGTGAGTTTTAGGCCCAAATGGGAATATGGGCCACAACAAGGTTTTCGGTTAAATCTTTGGGGCCTACTAGGGCTACTGGGCTGGAACGGTTTATTTGGGCCAGGATACACTTGGGCCTGGACCGTACGCTGTTGGGCCTATCCTGGGCCTACCAGAATGTAAATGGGCCTACTGTTGGGCCTGCACTATGGGTTGCTTTGGGTCTAATCGATTCCTGTTGGGCCATGGAGACTCCGGGGCTCAGGCCACCTTGGCCTCATGTTGGCCAGTGACTATATGCTGGTGGCCTTGGGTTGGCCGACTGATGTGACAACCGAATGGCCTGAGTCTTAGTGATTCGGCCGAAGGAAAAATGGATGGCCAGCGAATGAAGAGTTTGTCGAATGAAGGCTTGTGCTTCGGCCGAATGGGCCATTGTCGAATGAGGAGGCTGCCATTTGTCGAATGAAGGGAGTATGAGGAGGGTCGAATGAGACTCATTCGGAGCTAGTTCCTGCGAAAGAGGGAGGGCCAGCGAATGAGGTGGTTATCGAATGGAGGCTGGGGTCATTCGGCCAGGCCATTCGACCAGGAGCCTTTCGGCGGCCTGTGGCTCCCATTCGGCCGCGGCCTGGGTGACGAGGCAGCTTCAAAATCCAAGGCCTTTGGTGTTATTTCGGTTATGGTGTGGGGTAGGGATGGTCCTAGTGGTTATTAGGTTCGAATATGAGGCTTGGGAACCGGTTAAATAGTGGGGCGACCAAAGGGGTTTGAAAACCCTAAAATCGCCCACTTTGAGCTTATTTTACCTGCGATTTAGAGGGTTTCAAGGCAGATCCCTTGTACTTTCGTGTAGAGGAGAGGAAGAGCTTCGTGTGGCTTCAAGAATGGCTCGATTTCATTAAGAAATGAGCAAGTTATGCTTGGTCAAAGTTTGGAAATGGTGGGGTGAGTGTAAAACCGGGATTAGGGTTTCAAGAGAGAGAAGAAGGAGAAGAAAATGAGAAAGATGATCTCATTCAAGGTATTTATACCTCGGGTGAGTTCGGGTTCGTTTTCGTTGTTCGGTTCGCGTTTTCGTTACGTTTCTGGAACGTAACGCGCGTTTTTCGTAGGTTTTAAACAAAAGAATTATTTTTAGGATGTTTAAAGATACAATTATTGTTAGAAATTATTTTAAATATCGTTCCGTTAATCTTCTGTCGTATTTCGTTATTTTACGCGTTTTAATTATCTGTTCGCGATTTATTAAAACAGTTCCATTTAATTTATTAAATGATGAGTTTCAAAATTGTAAAATAAGAATTATCTTATTTCCTTGAATTTATGATCGTTCGTGTCTTTATCGTTTTCATTTTATTTTTTTTTCGTTTCGTCAGAACGCGTCGCCATCGTGCGTATTCGTTCGAATCGTCATTCGAACGAACACGACGATGGTTTTGCTTTCCGACTTTTGTTTTATACTTTTCAGTTATTATTCCAGAACGTTAAACTATCAGAATCATTCGTACAGATCGTCACCTGAACGAATAACCCATCGGTTTAGCATTCCGTAACAACAACCGTTATCGTTTTGTTTTGTTTAACCTCACATACGTTTACACATAATAACACATCAATAAGCATTTGTATCACTGTTCAATGTTGTCTGAGGTGTTTCTGACTGTTAAACTGTAAAGTTTAATCAGATTTCAAAACAATAGCATAATAGTTTACTGTTAATCATTACGTAGTTGATAGTACATCAATAGTTTGCATAGTTTGTACCTGAGTTACTGTGCCGATACTGTTCCGTTCGCTGTTCCGGCGACGTTTCCGGCACAGTTGTTACAGTCTCCCCTTGTTAGAGAAATTTCGTCCCGAAATTTAAGCATTGCTATCGGGTACGGCTTCCTCTGCGAACAATTGGGGGTACTTGTTTTTCATGTGATCTTCGCGTTCCCAAGTAAACTCGGGTCCGCGCCTTGAGTTCCAATGCACTTTGACAATAGGAATACGGCTTCGTCTTAATTGTTTAACCTTGCGATCCATGATTTCCCATGGTTCCTCAACAAAACGTAAATGTTCATCCAATTGAATTTCTTCAATCGGTATGATAAGAGTTTCATCAGCAAGGCATTTCTTCAAGTTTGAGACGTGAAACACATCGTGTACACCACTAAGTTCATCCGGTAAGCTCAATCTGTATGCTACAGGACCAATACGTTCGATGATTTCGAATGGTCCCACATATCGTGGTGTTAGTTTGCCTTTCTTTGCGAATCGAACTACGCCCTTCCATGGAGAAACCTTCAACATGACACGGTCTCCCACTTGGAATTCCAACGGCTTGCGTCGTTTATCGGCATAGATCTTTTGTCTACTTCGTGTCGCTTGTAACCTTTGTTGTATCTGAGCAATCTTGTCTGTAGTTTCTTGTATCAGTTCCGGTCCTGTGATTCGATTATCTCCCACTTCTGACCAACAGATCGGTGACCGACACTTTCGACCATAAGAGCCTCAAATGGGGCACAACCGAAACTGCTGTGATAACTGTTGTTGTAGGAGAATTCGATTAGTGGCAAGTGAGAATCCCAATTACCACCGAAGTCTAGAACACAAGTTCTTAGCATATCCTCCAGGGTCTGAATAGTACGTTCGCTTTGACCATCCGTTTGTGGATGATAGGCTGTACTCAAGTTCAATTGCGTCCCCAGAGATTTCTGCAATGATTTCCAGAACCTTGATGTAAATCTGCTATCACGATCTGAGATGATAGACAATGGCACACCGTGGCGTATGTAACAGCAGGTACCAGAACGTCCGGCAAGTCCGTACGGTACGTGTACTTTCTACAGTAACTATGTGTACTTATATGATTTTAAACAGTACTTGAATTAACAAGATCTTAAATACAAGAAATCGTTGTACGTATTTTCGTATAAACTTAAATACATTAAGTACAACGTACATTTGGAACATTTGTTACATTTATTAAGTGAAAACTTAATTAGAGTTAACACAACAAGTCACGAGAGACAACGATGTTCAAACAATACTCAGAAACAAATCGGTTGCGATCTGATGTCCACAACTGACAGGAATCAGATGACCGACAAGTCAGTACAAGAACAATGTGAAAACAGGATGTTTAGTTGAGTCCGACAGTGAGGAAACACAATCTAAACACAATTACAGTGTTATGTCAGAATAACGAACTGACAGTGTGTTTGCGTGAGTGACGATTCACACAAACATATTTGTGAGTTTAGAGTTCTGAAATAATGACTGGAAAGTAGAAAACAAAAGTCAGAAAGCAAAACCATCGTCGTGTTCGTTCGGGTGACGATTCTAACGAATTACGCGCGAAGGTGACGCGATCTGACGAAACGAAAACGAAAACACGACACGAACGAAAGTAATTTAATAAAATAAAATAAATAACATTTTACAATTTTGAAACTCATCAAAATAATTAAATTAAACTCTTTTATTTTAAAACCATTTAAATTACGCGTAATTTTTCCGGAAACATAACGAAAACGCGAACCGAGCAACGAACGAAAACGAACCCGAACACCCTCGGGGTATAAATACCCTTAAATGAGTTGAAATCCCTCATTTCTCACTTCATCTTCCCCACAAAAACACCCAACCCGGTTTTGAAAACCCTAGCCTCCACCAATCTTCTTTTCTTCATAACTTCTCATTTCTTAACGAAAATCCGTGATTCTTGCGCCCACGCGAAGCCCTCGACGAGCTCTACAAGAAAGTACAACAGATCAGAGCTGTTAACCACTAGAACTTGAGGTATGAGCATGAGAAAGTCACGAAAAATTAGGGTTTTCTAACCCTTTGGCCGCCCACCTTGTTAACCGGTTTTCCCACCCTCCTCCTTGAGCCAAATGACCACGAGCACAACCCTTAACCATCATCACCTTTGAAACTTCGAAATGAAGCAGATGGGTGGCTGAGCCAAACCCCGGCCGAATGGTGGCCCAAAGCCGCGAATGGCTCAGGCCGAAAGAGCCTCATTCGACCAGCAGCAGCCTCATTCGACCCTTTGGTCATTCGAGCCTCCCTATTCTGCAGCCTTCATTCGCCAGCCAAGATGAGATATCCAGCCTCTTCATTCGGCCACTCCCTCATTCGCCATTCCCTCCCCATTCGGCCATACTTCCTTCGGAGATAGCCACATTCGCCCAAGCCATTCGAGCCACGTTTGGTCACCATCCATCATGCAGCCGAGACCCACTTTGTTTGGATGTCTAACCACACGGCTGGGATCTTAGTTGGCCAAGAAGCATCACACGTAAACCCTAATGGGCCAAGCCGTTTACACAGGCCCAATGTGGTTGGAATTGGCCCAAGCAGATCATAGATGGGTCCATAGTGTTCTTTTGATAAATTCAATCCTTATGACTTCTTTGATAGCCATTTCATTCTTTTTGTCCAAGCACAAGGCACCAGATGGCTCCAGGTCAAAACAGTTGGCCAACAGGCCCAACATCAGGCCCAAAGGTGTTCTGGTTGGCCCAGGATGGGCCCAACCTCCTACTATCCAGGCCCAATGATATCTTGGCCCAATTAATTGTTCCAGCCCAGAACCTATAGTAGGCCCAGTAATTTACCTCAAAAACCTCATTTGGCCCATGTTTATTGGACAAAATAGGCCCACGATCGAATTTAGCCCAAACGAACCAGGCCCAGGTTGGCCCATACTCTATTTTACTGCAGGCCTTGATAGGATTCAAGGGGCCCAGTAAAAATCAACCTTTGGCCCACAGATTTTGGCCCAAGGCCACCATTTAAGGCCAATAGTCCAATCTTTAGGCCCATCATTGTTTCAGCCCTATTTAGCCAGGCCCAACTTGGCTTATGAGTTCATATTAGGGAAGGCCTGAGACAAATCTCAAAGGGCCCAACAAAATCAGCCCGAGGCCCACAGAAAACTAGTTGAGGCCTATTTTGAGGCCCATGTCCTCAATTTGAGGCCACTATGCTAATCCTTTGGCCAAAGCCCATTCTTGGCCCAAACTCAATTCCTACAGCCTTATATGACACTAGGCCCAACAAATATTGCCAAGGCCCACCTTGGGCCCGATAAATTCCTTAGAGGCCCAAAACAAGGCCCACAAGGCTACTTGAACTTTAGCCCTTGTAACTTTTGGCAAGACCTTTGTATTCCATTAATCCAAATCATTGTCCCACACTTTCAAATAAGCCTCACCATCCTCAATTGTTCAAGAACTATTCCAAGGCCCATGTATTTGGGCCCAAGGCCCAATTTGTTACATAAATGGCCCAACAAGTAACTTGGTCACAAATGTTCGGTCATATGCCATGATTTAGCCCACATGAGTTCACTACATTTCATAAGATCAAAATATGATATGTCAAAAGAATGTTTGCTTAATTAATCAATAATTATGCGATAAATGTTCAAAACGTACAAAGTCAACAAAGACGAGTTGGAAACTAAGCACTAAGTCTTTCATCAAAGCAAATGCATATAACTAATGACAATATGATAACTTATAAGGTCATTAACTTGAATCACACATATGGGACCGAACAGGGATCATGACCAAGTCTTACGCGTGTTAGCCAACTTTAGGGCTAACACATATATCTACACACACAAAATTCTACAAACTTATACTTACGAGTCTTAACAACGTGAAATCAATACAGGAACGTGAAAACAAACCAAATTACAATACAGAGCGCGTGCAGTCTTTCGTTTAAGCTAAGTCAACTCAACAGCAACAAGGTGAGTTCATTGCCCCTTTTCTAACATTTGTTTTAAAACGCGGGGCTGAGAAGCATGCGTAACTGCTTTATGTAAATTGTTTACTTGAATGCTTTATTATGTTTAAATGTATAAATGTTATCCTAGACTCATGTTTAGGTAAACTGTTTCAAATCAAAGAACTAGTTTCAAAGAACTATTTTCAAAGAACTAAAGATCTCAACAAAGAACTATTTTCAAAGGTCTATTTCAAAGAACTAACGGTCTATTCTTCAAAGAACTAACGATCTATTTTCAAAGAACTATTTCAAGAGTGGATGTCAAAGAACTAACGGTCTATTTGGAAGAACTAAGTACGAAGAACTATTTTAAGGGGAAATCTGGGAAATGCTCAAGATAACATGTGCCAAAGAACTAAAGAACTAAAGAACTATGGACGGTCTAAAGAACTATGAAAGCCTATATATCAAAAGATGTCCTAGCTAGACTGATTGATTATAGGTCACATGTTTGATGAGATTTACAGCTCTCCTTCACTACTAAGTACCTGGATTGACAGACTAGTCTACTCGAGTTGACCATAGGCCCCAATCATTAGGACTTAGATTTTACTAAATGTTTATTTATTTATTTACTTAAACATTTACAACTGTTTATACAATTACTGTGGTTGATCATTTTTGTGTGATGAACTTGTGAAATCAACATGGATTTCAATTGATTGTAAACACAGGGACAATAACAGAAGAACTTATGGAATGGTGTTAAGGGTAAAAATGCCTAATTATCATTACCAGTAGTGTCATATGCATATTAGTATGTGGTGGGATGTTGGCTAGGGCTTGTCCCTTACATATGCCCTATATATAAGCATACCGATGTGGATATTACATGTGGTGTTAATGAGGTTAGGGTCTTTACCAAAGAGGACTTTCAAAACATTTACAAGTCATAAAACATATGAACTCACCAACCATGTGTTGACTTGATTTTTTTTGCATGACTTCTCAGGTGACGAACAGGTCAATTAGGAAGTCATTACTTCTGGGCTAGGACTTCATTTAGAAGACTTAGTATTTTTGGACCTGCATACTTTTGAAGACATCATACACATACCATTTTGTATATCTTGTGTACATACAAGATAGAAAACTTATGATGTTAATAGTAGATTTACATTGTTAAATTATAAACAATACTGATGTAATTTAACTTTGTAATTCTATCATGTTTAGCATTTCTCATTTATGTATCATGTGCAATATAACAATCTGATCAATTCGATTATCACTCACGATATCGCGCCCCGAGAACCTTCCGCCCGACGGGACAACCGATCCTATCCCGCCGGCTCGGGGTGTGACAGATTGGTATCAGAGCCATGGTTATAGAGAAATATAGGTCATTTATATAAACGGTTTGGCCTAGACTATAACCTAGGGACCTGCATGTAGAGAACTTAGGATTTAAGATCTATTGCATTGTGTCTTCTACATTCGATCATTGCACTAACCAATATTCATTTGGTTATGATCAGAATGCCGCCACGAAGACAACCTCCCCTGCTGCAATCATCACAAGACCAAGCTCCACATTCCTCAACGCCATCGCCAAATGACTCACCACCGCCACCTCCTCCACCGCCTCCACCTCCTCCTCCACTGATCACAGAGGCATCAGGTTCAGGAACGACTCCCATACTGGATCCTACCACCATCGCTTTGGTGACGTTACTGAGTGGCCAGATGACAAACCAGATGAAAGAAGCCATACCGGAGATGTTCCTTCGTCTTCGTAATGAGATCCTTAACACTGGCAACACATCGGGAGAAGCCAGTGGGAATACTGGAGATTCATCTCATTACTCCTACAAGTCTTTTGTAGGATGTAAACCACCCAGCTTTAGTGGGTCTGAAGGCGCCGTTGGATTAATCCAATGGATTGAAAAGATTGAGGCTACTCTGGACCTCTGCAGCTGTCCAGAGCATCATAAAGTCCGCTACTCTGCTGGAACATTCAACAAGCGGGCTCTAACCTGGTGGAATGGTCAGATCAACGCTAGAGGTAGAGAAGAAGCTATGGCAATGCCATGGGAGGACTTCAAGGCGTTACTGAGAACAGAATTCTGCCCCAAGAATGAACTGCAGAAGTTGGAAATGGAGTTATCCAACCATGTGATGAAAGGGGCTGATCACATGGGGTACACTACTCGTTATCACGAGTTGGTTGCTTTGGTGCCAGACATGGTACCGACTCTAGAAAAGAGGATCGACAGGTATGTAGGTGGACTTCCCGCCTGTATTCAGGGTATGGTTGTTTCAGCCAACCCTACCACTGTCGAGTCAGCAGTGAGACTGTCTGGGAAACTCACTGATCTGATGGTTGCCTCTGGAGTGTTAAAGAAAGAGGCTGATGCTGGCAAGAACAAGGAAGAGTCATCAAAGAGACCTCATCATCAACCCAAGAAGAAACAAAAGGTCATCAAGAACTACACGATGGCCACCCCTCTTCAACAAGTAACAGCTGCACCAACAAACCCCAACAAGAGACCCTACAACGGTGCATATCCTTTGTGTGCCAAATGTCAGTATCACCATGCTGCCGACACTCCCTGCAAACACTGCACGGGATGTGGAAGAAAGGGCCATTGGGTCCAAACCTGTCGGATGACACCCAAAACAAGCAGCCAACAATGCTGCTTTAGCTCTCCCTCCACCTGCTAACCAGAACAATGGTGGATGCTTCAACTGTGGCGAACAAGGCACTTTGCAAAGAACTGCCCTAAGAAGGCTCAGCAGGCAGTTCAAGCTCCTCGTGGAAGAGCTTTTGCGATTGGAGCACCAGCAGCCGCCAGGACCCAAATGTGGTCACTGGTACGTTTCTCTTACATGACTTTTATGCATCTGTTCTATTTGACACTGGTGCGGATCAGAGTTTTATCTCTGCCGATTTTGCATGCCAACTAGATTCCATAGAAGAACAGTTAGACTCCCTTACATTATAGAAGTAGCTAACGGAAAACAGACACAGTTAGTACAGTTCACAGAAATGCCCATTGACACTTAATGGTCATACATTCTCTATCGATTTGATACCGATGGAGTGGGTAGTTTCGACATCATTGTTGGAATGGATTGGCTTTCCTCTAACCGAGTGGAAGTTGTCTGTTCTGAAAAGCTGCTTCGAATTCCATTGCCCGATGATCGTGTATTGGAAGAGCAGGGGATCAAGCAAAACGAAGTGTCAAAATCATTTCTTGCATAAAGGCGCGTAAGTGTTTACAGAAGCAGTGTGTAGCTTTCCTGGCTCACGTAGTGGAAAAGGAGAAAGACAAGAAGAAGATACAAGACGTACCGGTAGTAAGAGAATATCCAGAAGTATTTCCTGAAGACCTACCAGGTTTGCCTCCTGTGCGACCGGTAGAGTTTCGAATCGACTTAGTTCCTGGAGCAACTCCTGTTGCTAAATTCCTTATCGGCTAGCACCTCGGAGATGCAGGAGGAATTATCAAACCAGTTGCAGGAATTATTGGACAAAGGATTCATTAGACGAGCACTCTCCTTGGGGAGCCCCGGTCTTGTTCGTGAAGAAGAAAGACGGATCGTTCAGAATGTGCATAGGATTACAGAGAGAGAGTGAATAAAACTAACCATCAAGAATCGGTATCCATTGCCGAGGATTGATGATTTTTTGACCAACTGCAAGGAGCTCAGTACTTCTCTAAGATTGACTTGCGGTCTGGTTATCATCAGCTTAGAGTTCAAGATGAGGACATACCGAAGACGGCATTCCGAACCAGATACGGGCATTACGAATTCATGGTGATGCCTTTCGGATTAACGAACGCACCAGCGGTTTTCATGGATCTCATGAACCGAGTGTGCAAGCCGTTTATTTAGATCAGTTTGTTATTGTCTTTATCGATGACAATACTGATTTATTCCAAGAGCAAAGCAGAACACGGAACACTCAGGAAGACTTTGGAACTGTTGACAGAAAGAAGCTTTACGCCAAGTTCTCTAAATGTGAATTTTGTTAAGAGAAGTTCAATTTCTGGGACATGTAGTCAACAGTGGGACACGTAGATCCCGCAAATTGAAGCAATAAAGAACTGGGGACACTCCGAAGACACCAACGGAGATACGGTCTTTTTCGGGATTGCAGGTTATTATAGGAGGTTCATCTCGAACTTTCTAAGATAGCTTTGCCTCTCACAGTTAACTCAGAAGAGTGAACCGTTTGTCTGGGAACAGAACAACGGAAGATGCTTTTCAGACATTGAAGCAAAAGTTATGTAATGCTCCAATTCTATCACTCCCGGAAGGATGTGATGACTTTGTCGTTTACTGTGATGCATCCCATCAGGGACTTGGTTGCGTACTGATGCAACGGGACAAAGTTATCGCTTATGCATCAAGACAGTTAAAAGTTCATGAGAAGAATTACACTACTCATGATCTTGAACTGGGAGCCGTAATCTTCGCACTGAAGATTTGGAGACATTACTTATATGGCACCAAG
Organism: Mikania micrantha; assembly: GCA_009363875.1. Lineage (NCBI taxonomy): Eukaryota > Viridiplantae > Streptophyta > Magnoliopsida > Asterales > Asteraceae > Mikania > Mikania micrantha. The sequence goes on along the minus strand of CM018698.1, from coordinate 43,927,098 downwards.
TGTACCATATTTACTGATCACAAGAGTCTGCAGCATATTTTCGATCAGAAGGAGCTCAATATGCGACAACGCCGTTGGGTTGAACTTCTGAATGATTACGATTGTGTGATCAAGTACCATCCGGGAAAGGCAAACGTTGTTGCTGATGCCTTGAGCCGGAAGGAACGGGTCAAACCATTGCGCGTCAGAGCAATGGGAATGACTGTGCAGACAAGCTTACACGACAAGATCATGCAAGCACAACAAGAGGTGGTTGAACAAGAAAACTTGAAGAAGGAACTTGACTGCGGTGCGGAGAAACATTTGGAAACAAAACCTGATGATGGACTTGTTTACTTCAAGGATCGTATCTGGATTCCTGCAGTAGATGAGTTAAGAAAGCTTATTTTCGACGAAGCACACAAGACCAAGTACTCCGTACATCCTGGTGCTGATAAAATGTATCAAGACTTGCGTGCATTTTATTGGTGGCCGGGTATGAAGAAGGACATAGCTGAGTATGTTGGTCGATGCCTTACGTGTGCTAAAGTAAAGGCAGAACACCAGAAACCCTCAGGTTTACTGGAACAACCAGAAATTCCACTCTGGAAGTGGGAACAAATAGCTATGGACTTCATTACCAAGCTACCCCGCACTTCCAGTGGTCACGATACAATCTGGGTAATCATCGACCGTTTAACAAAATCTGCTCATTTCTTGCCGATGCGTGAAACCTTCACGATGGATAAACTGGCAAGATTGTACATCAACGAGATAGTGGTACGCCATGGTGTGCCATTGTCAATTATTTCTGATAGAGACAGCAGATTTACTTCAAGGTTCTGGCAATCACTGCAGAAATCTCTAGGGACACAGTTAAATTTGAGTACAGCTTACCATCCACAAACGGACGGTCAAAGCGAACGTACAATTCAAACCCTAGAGGACATGTTGAGAACTTGTGTTCTAGATTTCGGTGGTAATTGGGATTCTCATTTGCCACTAATCGAGTTCTCCTACAACAACAGTTATCACAGCAGCATCGGTTGTGCCCCATTCGAGGCTCTTTATGGTCGAAAATGTCGGTCACCGATCTGTTGGTCAGAAGTAGGAGATAATCGTATCACTGGGCCAGAACTTATCCAAGAAACCACAGACAAGATAGCTCAGATACAACAGAGACTACAAGCAACACGAAGCAGACAAAAGAGCTATGCTGATAAACGGCGCAAGCCGTTGGAATTCCAAGTGGGTGATCGTGTCATGTTAAAGGTTTCCCCTTGGAAGGTGTAGTTCGATTCGCTAAGAAAGGCAAACTAACACCACGATATGTGGGACCGTTCGAGATCATCGAACGTATTGGTCCTGTGGCTTACAGATTGAGTTTACCAGATGAACTCAGTGGTGTGCATGACGTGTTTCACGTCTCAAACTTAAAGAAATGCCTTGCTGACGAATCTCTCGTCATTCCACTTGAAGAGATTCAAGTTGATGAACAGTTGCACTTTATCGAAGAACCTTTAGAGATTATGGATCGCAAGGTTAAACAACTGAGGCGAAGCCGTATCCCCATTGTAAAGGTTCGTTGGAACTCAAGACGCGGACCCGAGTTTACTTGGGAACGTGAAGATCACATGAAGTTAAAGTATCCCAACTATTGAAGAAGAAGATACTGTACCCGATAACAACTCTTAAATTTCGGGACGAAATTTCTTTAACAAGGGGAGACTGTAACAGCAAGTACCAGAACGTCCGGCAAGTCCGTACGGTACGTGTACTTTCTACAGTAACTATGTGTACTTATATGATTTAAACAGTACTTGAATTAACAAGATCTTAAATACAAGAAATCGTTGTACGTATTTTCGTATAAACTTAAATACATTAAGTACAACGTACATTTGGAACATTTGTTACATTTATTAAGTGAAAACTTAATTACAGTTAACACAAACAAGTCACGAGAAACAACGATGTTCAAACAATACTCAGAAACAAATCGGTTGCGATCTGATGTCCACAACTGACAGGAATCAGATGACCGACAAGTCAGTACAAGAACAATGTGAAAACAGGATGTTTAGTTGAGTCCGACAGTGAGGAAACACAATCTAAACACAATTACAGTGTTATTTCAGAATAACGAACTGACAGTGTGTTTGCGTGAGTGACGATTCACACAAACATATCTGTGAGTTTAGAGTTCTGAAATAATGACTGAAAAGTAGAAAACAAAAGTCAGAAAGCAAAAACCATCGTCGTGTTCGTTCGGGTGACGATTCGAACGAATTACGCGCGAAGGTGACGCGATCTGACGAAACGAAAACGAAAACACGACACGAACGAAAGTAATTTAATAAAATAAAATAAATAACATTTTACAATTTTGAAACTCATCAAAATAATTAAATTAAACTCTTTTTATTTAAAACCATTTAAATTACGCGTAATTTTCCGGAAACATAACGAAAACGCGAACCGAGCAACGAAAACGAACCCGAACACCCTCGGGTATAAATACCCTTAAATGAGTTGAAATCCCTCATTTCTCACTTCATCTTCCCACAAAAAACACCCCAACCCGGTTTTGAAAACCCTAGCCTCCACCAATCTCTTTTCTTCATAACTTTCTCATTTCTTAACGAAAATCCGTGATTCTTGCGCCCACGCGAAGCCCTCGACGAGCTCTACAAGAAAGTACAACAGATCGGAGCTGTTAACCACTAGAATTGAGGTATGAGCATGAGAAAGTCACGAAAAATTAGGGTTTTCTAACCCTTTTGGCCGCCACCTTGTTAAACGGTTTCCCACCCTCCTCCTTGAGCCAAATGACCACGAGCCAACCCTTAACCATCATCACCTTTGAAAATTCGAAATGAAGCAGATGGGTGGCTGAGCAAACCCCCGAAACCCGGCCCGGCCGCGGCCCAAAGCCCAGCGAATGGCTCAGGCCGAAAGAGCCTCATTCGACCAGCAGAGCCTCATTCGACCCTTTGGTCATTCGAGCCTCCCTATTCTGCAGCCTTCATTCGCCAGCCAGAGAGATATCCAGCCTCTTCATTCGGCCACTCCCTCATTCGCCATTCCCTCCCCATTCGGCCATACTTCCTTCGGAGATAGCCACATTCGCCCAAGCCATTGAGCCACGTTTGGTCACCATCATCATGCAGCCGAGACCCACTTTGTTTGGATGTCTAACCACACGGCTGGGATCTTAGTTGGCCAAGAAGCATCACACGTAAACCCTAATGGGCCCAAGCCGTTTACACAGGCCCAATGTGGTTGGAATTGGCCAAGCAGATCATAGATGGGTCCATAGTGTTCTTTTGATAAATTCAATCTTATGACTTCTTTGATAGCCATTTCATCTTTTTGTCCAAGCACAAGGACACCAGATGGCTCCAAGGTCAAAACAGTTGGCCAACAGGCCCAACATCAGGCCAAAGGTGTTCTGGTTGGCCCAGGATGGGCCCAACCTCCTACTATCCAGGCCCAATGATATCTTGGCCCAATTAATTGTTCCAGCCCAGAACCTATAGTAGGCCCAGTAATTACCTCAAAAACCTCATTTGGCCATGTTATTGGACAAAATAGGCCCACGATCGAATTTAGCCCAAACGAACCAGGCCCAGGTTGGCCCATACTCTTTTTACTGCAGGCCTTGATAGGATTCAAGGGGCCCAGTAAAATCAACCTTTGGCCCACAGATTTTGGCCCAAGGCCACCATTTAAGGCCAATAGTCCAATCTTTAGGCCCATCATTGTTTCAGCCCTATTTAGCCAGGCCCAACTTGGCTTATGAGTCATATTAGTGAAGGCCTGAGACAAATCTCAAAGGGCCCAACAAAATCAGCCCGAGGCCCACAGAAAACTATTGAGGCCTATTTTGAGGCCCATGTCCTCAATTTGAGGCCACTATGCTAATCCTTTGGCCAATAGCCCATTCTTGGCCCAAACTCAATTCCTACAGCCTTATATGACACTAGGCCCAACAAATATTGCCAAGGCCCACCTTGGGCCCGATAAATTCCTTAGAGGCCCAAAACAAGGCCCACAAGGCTACTTGAACTTTAGCCCTTGTAACTTTTGGCAAGGCCTTTGTATTCCATAATCCAAATCATTGTCCCACACTTTCAAATAAGCCTCACCATCCTCAAATGTTCAAGAACTATTCCAAGGCCCATGTATTTGGCCCAAGGCCCAATTGTTACACAAATGGCCCAACAAGTAACTTGGTCACAACGTTCGGTCCATATGCCATGATTTAGCCCACATGAGTTCACTACATTCATAAGATCAAAATAAGATATGTCAAAAGAATGTTTGCTTAATTAATCAATAATTATGCGATAAATGTTCAAAACGTACAAAGTCAACAAAGACGAGTTGGAAACTAAGCACTAAGTCTTTCATCAAAGCAAATGGCATATAACTAATGACAATATGATAACTTATAAGGTCATTAACTTGAATCACACATATGGGACCGAACAGGGATCATGACCAAGTCTTACGCGTGTTAGCCAACTTTAGGGCTAACACATATATCTACACACACAAAATTCTACAAAACTTATACTTGCGAGTTAACAACGTGAAATCAATACAGGAACGTGAAAACAAACCAAATTACAATACAGAGCGCGTGCAGTCTTTCGTTTAAGCTAAGTCAACTCAACAGCAACAAGTGAGTTCATTGCCCCTTCTAACATTTTGTTTTAAAACGCGGGGCTGAGAAGCATGCGTAAACTGCTTTATGTAAATTGTTTACTTGAATGCTTATTTATGTTTAAATGTATAAATGTTATCCTAGACTCATGTTTAGGTAAACTGTTTCAAATCAAAGAACTAGTTTCAAAGAACTATTTTCAAAGAACTAAAGATCTCAACAAAGAACTATTTTCAAAGGTCTATTTCAAAGAACTAACGGTCTATTCTTAAGAACTAACGATCTATTTTCAAAGAACTATTTCAAGAGTGGATGTCAAAGAACTAACGGTCTATTTGGAAGAACTAAGTACAAAGAACTATTTTAAGGGGAATCTGGGAAATGCTCAAAGATAACATGTGCCAAAGAACTAAAGAACTAAAGAACTATGGACGGTCTAAAGAACTATGAAAGCCTATATATCAAAAGATGTCCTAGCTAGACTGATTGATTATAGGTCACATGTTTGATGAGATTTACAGCTCTCCTTCACTACTAAGTACCTGATTGACAGACTAGTCTACTCGAGTTGACCATAGGCCCCAATCATTAGGACTTAGATTTTACTAAATGTTTATTTATTTATTACTTAAACATTTACAACTGTTATACAATTACTGTGGTTGATCATTTGTGTGATGAACTTGTGAAATCAACATGGATTTCAAATGATTGTAAACACAGGGACAATAACAGAAGAACTTATGGAATGGTGTTAAGGGTAAAAATGCCTAATTATCATTACCAGCAGTGTCATATGCATATTAGTATGTGGGGGATGTTGGCTAGGGCTTGTCCCTTACATATGCCCTATATATAAGCATACCGATGTGGATATTACATGTGGTGTTAATGAGGTTAGGGTCTTTACCAAAGAGGACTTTCAAAACATTTACAAATCATAAAAACCATATGAACTCACCAACCATGTGTTGACTTGATTTTTTTTGCATGACTTCTCAGGTGACGAACAGGTCAATTAGGAAGTCATTACTTCTGGGCTAGGACTTCATTTAGAAGACTTAGTATTTTTGGACCTGCATACTTTTTTGGACATCATACACATACCATTTTGTATATCTGTGTAATACAAGATAGAAAACTTATGATGTTAATAGTAGGATTTACATTGTTAAATTATAAAC